>VZRI01013214.1:359189-423454 GCA_013397515.1 Upupa epops
GGGGTTGTTGTGACCAAAATGTAGGCCTGGCACTTGGCCTTATTGTCCTTCATACAATTGGCCTCAGCACATCGATTCAATGTGTCCAAGTCCCTCTGGAGAACCTTCTGGCCCTCGAGCAGATCACTCCACACAATGTTATATCATCTGCAGTCTGACTGAGGGTGCTCTCAATCCCCACGTTCAAGTCATCAATAAAGATATTAAACAAGACTGGCACCAACACTGAGCCCAGAGGGACACTGCTTGTGACTGGCCACCAGCTGGATTTCACCCCATGAATCACAACTCTCTGGGAACAGCCAGCCAGTTTTCCAGACTCAAACAGGCTCAGCTATTGATGCAACACTGCTGCAGTCTGTACCAAGCCGTAAGGAACCCCAAACCAATGATCAGTAATGTTTTCTTTTTCTTCCCCTTTTAAAGATAAGCAAAACAAGAGCAACAGAAGTGAAACTACCAGCCTTAAGACACCCAAGGGGAGGAGGCTCGTGATGTGTATAGCCATTCCCTCACTGGGGATTTTGTCTTTCAAAATCGGCATACACAGCAGAGATACGCAGCAGTTTCATAACTATTTCATGACCAACGGGGAATTCTTTCACAGGTGGTAGCTGCTTTCTCAGCCCTTTGATGAAGAGCAAAACTGATGAAATATTGTATATGGCATTGATTAACAGAGATTATCCTAACCCTGGTGGGGTGAAGGGGGGAGAGAGAGTCTGTCTAAGCTCTGTCTCTGCTAGAAGTGAGGCTATTCCAAAAGCCATAACTGAACTCACTCACTGTACACATTTGAATGGGGATGTGGGGGCCAGATGGGGTCTCATGAGTTGTTCCAACTCAGAGTTACCCCATGAGAAAAATCTTCATGAGAATGAGAGCATCAGTTGGATTTTCAGTGTGGCTTTTAAGGGAAAGCATGCAAAAAAGGTCCATGTCTTTAAAAAGTCCCATTTTTCCCCCCCATTATATTTCTTCTAGAATAAGGCAGTTAAAATGATGAACAGAAGAAAAATCCAGCCAGTCTGAGTGAAAACAAAAAACAGAATCATGCAGGGCAATATTTTGTAAGCACGCAGAAAGTCAAATGTCAGAAGGGAACGTTTTATTAGCGTGTCTGAAGGGCTGCAGACTGATATCCGTCCTCCTGGTTTCTTGTATGGGAATACCCTGAAATGAGGTCACAGAAATGTGAAGATGTACAATTTGAAAGAGACCACAGGGTCCCATCTAGTCCACCTCTCTTCTTTGCGTATAACATAATAAGTAAGGCAGTTTACTACGACACTGTCCATACTGTGGGACATGGGAGTTCCCTGGGGAGCTCAGTGGTCCTGAACCTCAAGGCCTGTATTGCTGGACAAGAAACAAGAATGACAACATCACACTTTCCTGTGGAAGGAACCCCAGGTGTGGGCGTAAAGAAGTTGTGGTAAGTCCAAATACATCCTCCTAGTGTGGACAACACAGAGACCAGGAGAGCTGGTACTGGGCTATGTCTTTTACTAAACTACGTGGTTACTTCTCCACAGCTTGTGGTGGGATCAAACCAGAACATGGCTGTACTAAAGAACAGACAAATTGCAGACAGGAGCATCGCATTCAATTCTGAAACCAGGAGAATGCCAGTCATGCTCCTCCTCAGAAGCATGTTTCATTGTGTCTGCTCTGGAAGGCTCACCCTGCATTCACAGATGTCCCTGAATTAGTCAGCAGGTTTGCTGCTGCAGCTGTGGGACATCATGAGAGTCAAGAGCCTTTTGAAATAGCTGAAATGTGACTATACTGAGAACACCGATGTTGAACTGCACTCTACATATTAGAGGTTTGGGCAAGACAATGATGGTAAACAGACTTACATTTGCTCTGGGAAAAAGATGGGTAAAAAAAAACTTGTGGCTAGAGCTGAACATGTTTAACTGAGGAGCAGAAGGTATAAAACACAGGAAGGAAAGATATGTTTCCATCTTCCATTGGTATAACGCTGTGTTGAAGATCACTCAGGAAAGGGTGAGAATACAGCAGCAGTGAGGCAACATCATTTTGGGAACTATTACAGAGCTGTGACTGTGCTGTAGGTGTCATGGGATCACCACACACTTGGGGTTATAATTGAGCAGATTATATCTAGCAGGCTACCAGAGTGCTGACATACAGGTCTCAGAGGGTGGAAAAGGTATCCTTCTACTCACCTTTTCCAAACTGGTTACTGACAATATCAAACGCCTGCAGCTGCATATTAACAAGGAGTAGCTGGAAGTTCTTCTCCAAGCCAAAGGTTTGCTTGCTGACACACTTAAAGGAATTGCCCAGCTTTGTTGTAAACAGCTTCTCATGTATGGCTGTGTAGTAAAGCATTCCTGGAGCCATGAAGAGAGACACAAATGACAATTCAGACTAACTCTGGTGGAACGAATGTCTTTCTGAGATAAAATGAAGGTTTCCCTGTACTTTGGCAGAGCAGTGCTCACAGATATGACTAAAGCATGGACATTTTCCCTGTAAAGTATAAGTCACATTTCTTCCATGTTGAAATGAATACTTGGGTCTGAAAAAGACTGTTCTGAATCTTAAATTGAGGTTTGAAGTCATCTGTTGCAACCTATCCCACACCCAGAACAGTCTGATATGAAATTAAGACAGTGTAGAATGACTGACCTTCAGAAAATAACCTGCTCTCAATGTCACTGACATAGTATGCTGGAGCTTCCTGCAAAAGAAGAGAATGTGTTTGTTCGTAATACAGCCATGTATTTGTGGGGAAAAACAGAAACAACAGTTCACCATAGCAAAATGGTCACCAGGAGTTCCCCAAAGAAACCCTTTTTAAGGCATCACCTTCAATACCAAGAACCAGCTTGTCTGTACATAGTGTTTTTCCTTTTCCAATTCACTCCTAAGTGCTAAGCTGTAGGTGCCACACAGCCCTCTCAGCCACAGCACCAATTCTGCTCAGGTCAGTGAACTGGACCATGCTGATGTCATTTCACACCCCCTCCTCTAACTAGGTGTTAGAGTGCAGCACTTGTGGTTACCAAGGTAGGAGAGAGTGAAGCAATCAGTACACATGGCACAAATTATCAAGCATGTGACAAGGCCATTTGATTTTTATTTACTGGGAGTCCCTGCAGTGCTCTCCACAGAAGCAACCCCTGGCTGCTCGCAGAACCTAACCCTGCACTTGTAGAAGCACTCAGGACTCTGGGCACTGCGGTGGACTTTCTGCACAGATGCCTTTCACATGAGCAAACTGCAGAAAGCTGCAGCTGCCACGGCCATCAGTGATTTGAACTGGGAAATGTCAGCACAGAGCTGAAAACTGGGAGCTCCTCTCATGCTTGTACCTCTTGTTGCCTGCCAACAACAGTCACTACAAAGGAGGAAACAGCAACCTGGATGAGTAGCAGAGAAGTAACTGTTCTTCCCACTCTGCTGACACTATTGGTTCTGGTTGTTTCCAGGTGCTTGCAGGCTGCTGACACGGGAAGCACCTGGTGCAAAAAATTTCCAGCAGTGTCCTGGCTGCATTTGCCCTAACACCCTGCAACCTGAACTTGGGTCCTTCCTTGGGCTGTCACCAAGAGCTTTTCCTGGGTAGCAATGCAGGATTATAATGAGAGTAGTTATGTAGCAGTCTGACTATTCATTTTCATTCTGGTTGCGAGCATGCACGGGCTACTGAATGCAGCTGGTGGATAAATCACAGCAGACACAACTGTCTGCTGTGCACCCAGTTTAATGTTAATTCTAATGTTCAGTTTAGAAGCTGATAGGATGGGTTGAGAAAGTTTGAGAATGAAATACAGCAGAGAAGAGGTTCTCAGCATTATTCCCACATACAGACATAAAAGGTCAAGCATTACTGACTTTTTGGTGGCAGCGCTGTGTTCTGTTTGGCCACAGGCAATAAATTTGCTTGGGGAAAATACCTGCTCCCACTTCACATCTTGTGGGTTGGTTACAAAACTTCCTTTTCTCAAGCTCTTTGCAAAAGGCAGTTGGCAGTGGTGAGCACTGAGCCAGCTGCTCACCTCAGGCTACCCTGCACCAGCACTGCAGCTCTGGGGCCCGACCCAGCTCCTCTTTTCCTGATGAAAATCAGAAGTGCCACTGCTGGAGCACTCCTAGTTCAAAGCAGTGAGAGAGGTTGTGGGGCCCAAACACCCAAAGAACAGCAGCAAAATGATTTCTCATTAACCTGAATTTCAAAGAATTCTAAGCTGAGTTTGCCATGCTCTTGAGGCTTATCTTTAAGTGGAGGGTGGACTGTCTAATGCCGTGCCAATAACCATCTTTTCCAGGGCAAGACAGGTCAAGTACCTCCTCAAGGTTCACGTCATCCTCCTTAGCGTTGCAACAAGCTGGGGCTTTTGTGGGTACTTGAATCACTGGACTTTTTCTAAGGATCCTTGTAACACAGAGAACGCTCCCCTTGCTGCAGGAGGTATGTGCTTAAAGCAAACACTCTGGTCTGAACTGATGCTTTGTTTTAGAATAGCTCCTGGATTTTTTACCTCACTTTTCTACTGTAGCTTTGAGAAAACTTTACGCCATACACTAAAGAGATTATTAACTGAAATATTTTTTTCTGCTGAAGCATTAGTATCACAGTAATGATGAGGCTGGAAAAGACCTTAAAGATCATCCAGTCCAACAACCAACCAAGTAAACCTAAACATCTGACATCTAGATCATGTCACTCATGTGTCTCAGGTATGGTGTAACTGGCTGTTGCCTCGTGGGCTTTCTATGAAGGGACTGCGTAACTGTTTCTCTCTTTGCTGTCACTAATGTAAACTTGGAACCAGACTGCAAGATTGATGATTTGGTTTGTTAATTGAAAAACACAGATCAACAGTGATGGCCAAATGCAGCTCCAGACTGATATGGAGCTCCAGACACGGCCCTACTGCATGTTACGCTCAAGAGTTTGATGGGATCCAGTCTGTGCTGTATTCCTCCTTGAGCACTGAACACTTACACACTGTATTAACTTCTGCCTCTAGTCCTGCTGCAATCACTCCCCAGCCCTACCAGCTTTCAGACAAATAGTACCACATGCTGCTGCCCAAACCGTGTGAAAGGGGTAAATGTCTAAAGAAGACGAGGATGGGTCCACTCAGCAATTTTCCTGCAGTTACAACAGCAGCAGCACTCTTGGTAGTTTATAGCCTTAACTCCATGGATGCTGTCCCCAGGGGAGAAGTTGTATCAACAGACTCAAGGGCAAAAAGGAAGTTTGTTTCCACTACATAAGCATTGCTTCTCTTTTGCTCAAGGTTCTACAGGCGCTTCCAAGTTTCCCTGGTGGTTCACTTTAAAGGCATTTACAGTTTTGTTGCTGTAGTTCACTTGCTTGGAATTTTCCACTCAGACATCAGCTAAAACTAGGTCCTTTCAGCTGTGGATGGGCTGTGGCTCCTGGGCACTTATAACTGCAACAGGCTGCCTTCTGCATTTAACCACAGCTGCCTTTTGGCTCGGCAGTTGGCATTTATGGGAAGCAAATGACTAACCTCACGTGCTCTCAGGTGGTCTCTGGGACATCATTTCATAACAGCATCTTGACAGTGCGAGTCAGAACTGGCACACACTCCTTGTTCCTGCACAGAAGTCCAAATCCATTCCCTCTGTCCTGTTCCAATGCAAAGAGCAGACCCAGCCTTCCCTCCCAGTAGCTTTTTAACGTGAGACTCAGGTTTTGCTTAAGGTTATTTCCATACTCACACCAAGATGGGTGGCTTTAACACCATCCTTTAGCACTTTCTATGACAGGATGGCCAGGCACTGACCTTTCCCTGTATCACACAAACAAACCTTTCCAAACTGAATGTTCACATACACAAGACCTGACTTAGCATTGAAGTTATCCCTGCTCTGAGCAGGGGTCAGACCAGGTGCCCTCCAAAGGTCTTTCCCAATCTGAATTAATCCATGGCTCTGTGATTCTACTCCCTTGGGAAGGATAGGAGTCACAATACCTTATATACTGGGGAAAACCATCACAGAGATGAAATACCTTTTCCTGTAGCACAAACTGAATCAAAGGCAGTCCAGATTCCAGCTCTCCAGTCCTAAACACTCCTTCCCTCTAAATGCAACAATTACCTTTACAAAGGTGAAGTTTATAAACCCTCCACTGAAAGTTATGTTCAGCTCAGACCGCACCATCCCACAGTTTCCAGACGTGTGTGTTGCATTGGGGTTGACAGCCATGTACTCCATCCGCTTCTGAGGAGAGAAGAGACAATGTAGGGTGGCTGATGAGAAGTAGGAGGAAACACAGAAATGTATAGCTGCTTTTTTTGTGTGTCCAGACAGGCTCGGTGTGGCTGAATGAACAGGCCAATGGCGGTGGCAGCCTAATGGTCTGCCAGGGTCCTTCCCCACTTGTAAATCAGCACCAGCACTTGTCTGACACATCACCAAGATGCTCCAGCAAGTAAGATGGTAGAAAATAAAAGTCTCCTGCTCATTTAGCAAACTGATACAATTCACAGCAGGGTCAGATGAGCACCAGTGGTAATTTAAAAAGAGGGAGCTCTGTGCCTGAAGGCAGAGAAAGAGGTAGGGGTTAGACTGATTTCATCCTTGTGTCACTCCAGCCTCCTTCATTTTGTCCTGTACAATTCACCTTTAGCATCTGTCAACCCACACTGTAGTCTGAAAGGAGAGAGCTCTGCAGACCTGAATACAGTTTGGTTCCTTCAGTCTCATCTCAAACACATGTTAATTTTGTAATAAACATCTCACTGTGGTCTGAGGAGGCTGGGAATCACGATCCTTTCATGGCTTCCACCAGGACAAGGGAAGAAAAGTATATTAACCAACATTAGATACCCATCCCACGTAAGAAATACTCAGCCCCCAAACAAGAGTACTTGGATTGGTAATGGGCAGGGCTGGAGGCATACGAACTCCAAAGCCTGAGGACATAACCCACGTACTGTGTTAACAGATGCTACAAAACCATGAGTGTGAGCGACACAGTCACCGTTTCAGGTTTTACGACATCTTTTGCTGAATCATTCACAGCAGATCACTGCGAGGAGAAGGTATGAGCTCCCTGGGACCTCTGCTGTGGCCCAGCCTCGCAGCTACTGTGTGTCAGCATCAAGACAACCTACTTCTGAATCCAGGAAAATTTCTTGCTTTCACTGCAAACCACAGTGTCAGACTTCCACTGAAATGAACTCAAGAGTTTAATTAGTCTCCCATTCTGGGAAACACATACAACACTGAAGACTGATCTACCCTCCAGTATTGCTACCACATATACATTGCTGAAATGAGAAAGCACCCCCCGACATCATCATACAAGCCAAAGCAGAGCAGCTGTGGCACAGAAGAGGCCTTATAGTGGGAGCAAACCACGTATTTTGTCATTACAAACATCAGTCATGCAGTGCTTCCACCTCACCTTCTGGGTGTTTTGAGCCATCAGCTGCAAACCCATGACTGCTTTGATGCAGATCCTAGTCCCATTAGACACAGTGTATGTTCCAGTGGGGATGGAAGAAGGCCATGGTCCAAGAGTGGGTCTCTCCGTCATCATAGTAGATGGGATGATTGTTTGGGTCCCTGGGTGGTTGGTTGTTGTGTCAGTTGTGGCTGTGGTTGTTGGAGTTTTAGGCACTGTTGTTTGATTTCCTAGCCCTGTGGTAGGCTTTACAGTTTGCTTGGTGGTGGCTGCAGTAGTGATGGCAGCAGCTGTCATTCTGGTATTTGGTGTTGTATGTTTTACAGTTGTGTTTGTGGCTGCTGCTGGCATTTCTGTGCTCACATGGATGACTCTGTTCTTCATTGCAGTTGTAACTGTTCCCATTGCCTGGGATGTAGCCTGACTCTCTGCATCTGTGCTCTCTGATGATGTGGATTCCATCATGGGAGATTCCTGGCTGGTCACTTGTATGAAGGCTTCTCCTGCCTGGGCTGTCACATTAAGATTCAGTGCTGTTGTTACCTGGTACCAATCTGTTCTCTGCACCATTGTTCTATGGCTTGTGGGTTTTGTTTTAAGAGAGCCTGTAATGTTAAAATGAACTGTGGTGCCTTGATGGGCTGAAGAATGATAAAGGGCAACTGGCTGAACAGAATTAGCTGTATGATGGAAGGACGTGTTTTCTGGAGACAGCTCGACACCCAGGGCTGCTTCAGAAAAGCAGGAGGAAAATGCTGCAAAGAAACAAGTCAGTCAGTTGTCTAGAAACATTTAATCTTTCTGTTGATACCCACACCATAACTGCACTTATTTTACTATGCTATGATTTTATTCTTCATTTGGCTCCAGTCATAACAGCAGAATGAAAGCACACATGCTGCAGGACCGTCCACAGCTTCTCACCACTTCCCCAGTCTTCACACCTCTGAACACATCCATTGCAGTGGAAGAACTCTGGCTCCCAGCTGCCCACACTGCACTTCCATTCCACCCCACTGCTGAAGAAGCCAGAGGATGCCAGCAGTCTGAACATACCTTGCACAATTCCCAGGCAGCACAGGAATTCCCTTGCATGCAGTAGTACAGCAAGATCTGCTAGAACTAAATTATCAAGGTCCGAGGAAGATGAAGTGAGTGTAACAAGTGACGGGTGCTTGGACAGGGAAAGGGAACATTTTGTCTGTGTGAAGGAAGTTAAGCAGCATAATGGTCTTACAGTGATTGACAGTAGTCTGGGGGACAGGGAAATTCCAAGTAAATTCTTATGGTTTTATTGCAGCCAGACAGCTTGAACCCTGAAATCCTTCATCCTGGGAGTACCCAAGGGGATGCTCCAAACAAGGGCTTTCAGCAATAAGAAACAAGTTTCCAGGTACTGCAGGGGCATTCTGGATATCTGAAAATAGCCACACCACCCGAATTACACTTCCACCTGAAAACATTCGCAGAAACATGTCCCTCACAGAACTGGAAGGAAAATATCTGGCCTCCTCAACATAAATAACTAAGTGAAGGAAAATAGGGAAAGAAGAGGAAGCTGAGGGGTGACCTTATTAATGTCTACAAATATGTGAGGGGTGGGTGCCAGGAGGATGAAGCCAGGCTATTCTCAAGGTCATCTAGTGGTAGGACAAGAGGCAATGGGTGCAAGCTGGAACAGAGGAGGTTCCATCTAAATATCGGAAGGAACTTCTTCCCAGTGAGGGTAACAGAGCATTGGAACAGGCTGCCCAGGGGGGTTGTGGAGTCTCCTTCTCTGGAGACGTTCCAGACCCGCCTGGATGTGTTCCTGTGTGACTTGGTCTAGGTGATCCTGCTGTGGCAGGGGGATTGGACTAGATGATCTTTTGAGATCCCTTCCGATCCCTAGTGATTCTATGATTCTATGAACAGATGAAGATCTCAACTCTTCTCCTTGAGTCTTAGTTTGTGACTAAGCAGTAAGACTCTGTGAAGCCAAGGTTAAGCTAAAAGAAATCATAAATCACTGACATATTAGAATGCATGAAGCTTCAGGTGTAGTCAAATGCTTTACTGCCTAAATTCACTGGGGGACAGAGACAAATTCTCCAGTTTGGAGACAGAAGTGAACAAAAGTCAAGACAGCGCATTCCCAGCAGTATGGGCACACAGAGCATGCCAAATGTTGTCTGAGTTTGTTGCAGACTGGCTCTTCCACAGAGTTTTCCCATTAATTGAATCAGTGTCAAAGGTTTGTGGCAGGCAAGCTGCTGAGACTTTGATTTCAGGATTAAGACCACATGCACATTCAGAGTGGAAGGGGCTACAATCTCACAAGCTCTTGTTGCTTTTCTAACATTTATTTTCACTTAGCATAAAGAGAGATCTGCAACAAAATCTCACCATTTTGGGATACATACAATAAAATCTACTGGGCTTTTACTCAATTTCATGATCAAAACCAAAGAAATGGGAACAGACATACAGATCTGAGCCCACACCACAATTCTGCCTTAAAAACAACTATAGTAGATGTGAGAAGCATAGCTGTCTACCCCATATTCCTAAAATGGCCAAGGTTTCACCTCTCTGCTGCACAGAAGACACCTGACTGCCAGTGTAGCTGTTATCTCCAAAGAAGAGCAGTGATACAGTTGAAAAGCCACAACAAAGGACAGGGCAGATCCTTCTGACTGTGAATTGTATCAGAATAAACCTCAAAATGCCAGTAACACCGTATGACAGTTCATTTTCTCACTTTGCCCATGACTTTACCAGACCTGCTGGCACAGCGGACAAGCAGGGAACTCACCTCTTTCTCTGTGTGCCCACAATCAGAGAATCAGAGCAGATGCTGTATACCAGCAATAGGTGATTTTATCTAAGTCATCAGCACAATAAAAACGAATAAGAAGCTGTGGATTTCACTCAGTTTCCCTGTAAGACTGCAAAACAACCCGCACACAAGGCTTAAATGGTTGGTACTTCCTAGTTTTCTGTTAACATTTTGGTTTTGATTACAGGGTAACACTTCCCTGACAAACATGGAAAGAAACATTTCACTGCCATTTGGATGCCACTCTTGGCTTTTAAATGAAAATTCCTCTTCCCCAGAAGGTCATCTCAACTGAACCATTTTTCATTAGAGAAACCTTCAACCTGACTGGGTGACTGAGGGATAAAGTCAGAAACATCTTTGGGGTAGCCCATGGCTTGTGCTCACGGGGTGACCTGCCAGACTGCTCCTCCAGGCTACCTCAGCTCTCATTTTGGAGCCTGTCTTGGGGCAGTGCCACACTGCTAAACCTGTTGGCTTGGTTAGTCTTCTCACAAGGCATTTGGCCACATGAGCTCTCGGGGATGGGTAAGGATTGCTCTCCAGTTGTGCCTAATGGTCTTGGCTCTTCTCAGGTGGCTTTTTGGAGGTAGTTCAACGGCTCTGCTGTGCACAGGGGCAGGTCGACCTGTGAGGTGGCTGACCTTTCCTCCAGCTAAAGCCGGAAAGCTTCACCCTGCCTCCCTCAGCATTGCAGTGTTGCCTCTTGGGGAGCCTGGCACAGGTGCTGCCTGCACGGCTTCCCCCACCACAGTCCTTCTCATGGTTCTGCCTGCAAACAGGGCCACAGAACAGCAGAGAACTGTGGTTCTGCATCCTTGTTAGTCTCCTTTTTATAAAGCCGTGGTCAGGCTGTGACTTTTTTGACTGCCATCCTGTAATGGAGTGGGTGAAAACACTCCTGTCAAGGATATTTTCCTCTTCTTGTCTAACAACATGCTAATTCTGCTCAGCCACCCAGCAGGTTAGTTCTGCTTTCTGATGCCCAGAAGAAACGCCCGTGTTTAACTGACTGATCTGTGTGGGCACAAAACCCCAGCCCAGCTCCTACCATCACTGTAAACACTCTCCCAGCTCCAGCTGCTTTAGTTTGAGTTCTTGAGGAACTAGAAAGGCACCAAGATCTTCTGTGAGGATTTGGTTCCCTCATCGTTTCCCTTCAATACAGGAGCAGTTTCTTAAATCTCCAACCCATCAGACATTTATGCACTAAACTCTAATTTTGTTTCACTCCCTGTCTGCACAGAAAGCATTGACTTTATGGCATTAATAAAACGGCACAACAAATTCTTAAAGGAACAAAGAAAAATGGATAAGAAGCTGAGGAAACATGTTTCTTCTGATCAGAAGGATCCTTGCTGACCCCTGAGTTATTAGTGCACTTCTCTCAGTCTGATCTTGCTTAAATAGATTTTGGGGCTACTTGAGCAGACTCCAGCTACAAAGCAGGTGTGGGAAAGCAGAGCTGATCCAATGGGAGCTGCTTGTGATCCAGTCCCTGGGCTGTTTCCCTGCTTACTGCACTGGCAGTGCGACAGGTTGGTTCCCTGAGTGATCCCCATGTGCTGGTGGCAAAGCACACTGCACAAATCTAGTGCCATGCCAACGAGCTCAAACCTTTAGCTCTCACACAGATTAAATCACACTGCCCTTTGCCTGGCAGATTCTGCACTGTGGTGTGGGCTGGAAGATGCCTTTACATGCTGAAACAAATCCTTGACCAAACTGGCTCCGTAGATTTTTACAGAGCAGCATTAAGGACTGAACAGTGACTCCAATGACACAGAACAGTGATTTACTGAGGTAAGCCCCAGCTGCCTTCTCCAAGACCCCTGCTTCACCTCTTGCCTTTCTGATCCTGCTCTACACTTTACAACTCCAACAAATGAATGACTTGAGCAATGCTGCCTTAATTTATCTTCTGCCATCCAAAATAAGTCTACTTGTAAATCCATTTTGATCTGACTCCCATCACAGTCTGAGCTTGTGGCTCCACAGAATGCAAGGAAAAGCAGACAGGAAAACACCAGGCTACGTCTATACCCGCTGCAATTAAATGTAGTGATAATTATTTCTCAGCAGTGAGGCTTTACTAAAAGCACCTGTAGTGCTAGTAACAAAGACTGTTTAAAGTTAGCTGTTTATTAGGTACTGTCCTGTCTGCAAGGAAGCACAACTAGCTCACTCGATGTCGTTTGTCCCATAGAAATTACGATGTTACTTACCACAGGTGAAAGTCAGTAAGATGAACTGCCGTGTGCTCCTCCCCATGGCCAGTACAGCCGCAGGTCTGAGAGAAGCTGCTCCTCACTGCTCAGCAGGTGGAAGGTAAATCAAGGCTTCCTGGGGACTGAAAAGTTTCACTTGATGCAGGGAGTGCTCAGTCACATGGCTGAAAAGGAGGTGGAGAGAAATGGGGAAACTGATGCTTCTCGTCTGCAAACAACTGCAGAAGGAAAAGAATTATGATTAGTAAAGAAAGTGAAAACAGAAAAGGCTGCTGGGCTAACTGGGGGGAAGACAGGCTGTCACTCTGCAGCTGAGTCCTGGGGCTCTGCAAGGCTGCATAAAGCTTCACTCATCTCCCTCCAGTTTCAATAATCTGGTGGAGACTGCAGCCATACCCCAGGGGAAGCTCAAACTCTAAGCCTAATACATTTCCTGTGTTCAGGACAGGGTCCTCTCTTTAGGGCCAAACTCTGATGTTAAGGCACAGAAGGGAGATGTGTGATCCTGAGCCAGATCCACAGAGCACCTGCTAAAAGTGAGACAGGGCTGAGCAACTCCCCAGACAGGCTCTGGTCTCAGCTGGGGACAGTCAGCAGCCTATACTGGCTGGGTCAGTCCTGCTGTAAGGACAGTCTGTTGAAGGTGGATGAGCTGGGGTGGCTCACCATTAGTGTTGCACTGAAACACACTCCTCAGCAAATAGCAACGCCCCACCTATGTCCTGTGAAGTGCCTCCTGCAAGCCACGCCAGGCTGGGCCAGAAGCTGTACAGACAGGTCCCAGTACATGCAGCTACACGCCAGAGACCTGCAACAGGTGACCATTAAGCCTGATCATGCATTTGAGTGGATTTCCAGCTCTGGACCTTTACCATGGGACCTGCTTGGGGCAGGGGGAAGGAACAAAGCAGAGCCACACCTGGAATCTTCATGTTCTCATACCAGTATTGCACTGCAGTGATGTGACAAGGCCAATGACTTGAAAACTGAAGTGAGGTGAAGGTTGCACCAAGAAATGTGAATACCAGCTGCAGTTAGCTCAGATTACTTTGCTGTCTCTATTTGCATTGTGTTTCTGTGTTCTCAGCTTTACCTGCTTGCCCTTCCGCATGATCCACAACACGCATTTGGGTCAGTCAAACCACTGGTAGCTGAAGTTATGCAGATACCTTGGGAGTAACTAGCATAAAGTTCTCCCACAACTTCCTTGCGTTATGGCTGCAACATTAACACACACAACCCTGAACAGCTGCACTCTCACAGGAGAGTGGTAAACACACAGAACTCAAACCGCTGTTGCTTTTGTGACTAGGAGTTGGACAAGTAAGGCTGTTTTGGATGTGTGGCTCTTTGTCTGCTGTGATGATGTACTGTTACTGGTACTTTATTTTCAATAGAATGAAAGCTCATTTGAGTTGTTACTTCACAGAGAGACATCAAGCACAATGTTTTGTACTAGTCATAATTTTTATAAATTTCAAACAAAGTGTGGTTCTACACAGGTCAGAATGGCCTAGTTACAGGAAGGTCATTTGCACACTTTTCTCTTGTAATAAATTCATACATTCTGTCTGGACTGGAAAAAAGGACAGGTAGGCCTGTGCTCTTTCCCTGTCTGATTATCTCTCATCAGTCACAATATACAAATACATCATCATCAACACCATGGAAAATACGTAAGAAAAACAAACTGTACCAATTCTCAGCTGGGGGGAGGAAATTTTAGCAGCTATTCCAGCTCCAGCTGCAAGAAGAAATACACAATTTGGCTCTTTTTTTCTTAGTTTTCTTATATATTTCTAATCATCTATGTATTTGAAGTCAGGCTTTGAGTATTTTTGGAAAGGAAATGCATGGCCATCCTCATACCCAATCCTGTTTGACATCTCAAGAGTCTAAGAAAGTTACACATAATAAAATGGCTTTTCATCACACACCTAAAGAGAATGTCAGACACACACACGCCTTTGTCGTCACCGGCAAGAAAAGCCAGTGTTCAGACGTGGTTTGGCTGCAGCTGTTTCCGAGCAGAGCAATGACCATTGCTCTGATTCTCCACCTAGTGGGGTTAGACTTCAGAGGAGAGGGTGGGGCTGGATTACATTCTAGCCTGGTCCACTGAAAGCAAGACTTGTCTACCGTGGCAACTGCCCTTCTTGTTTGCCATTACCACCAGTAAGGAAGGAGTCTGTTACCCAGCTACACTCACTTGAGCAGAGGGCAGTTTTGAGGGTGTGAAATTTCTGCAAGGAGGGCAGGTCTCACTGGCCTGGACCCTGGGGAGAACAGCCAGGCAGCTGGCACGGACTCGCTGGCCAAGCAGCAAAGGCACAACGCTCAACTGCTAGTGCTGCATGGATTTACCCTGAATCTTTTCTCTTCTACAAATGAAACAATCATTACCTTTAAATGACTTTCTGGTCACTATATCATCTCCAGAGAACACTGAAATTAAATCTATACTTGAAAACTATGAGGTTTAGGTCCATCTACCTGAAAGTGATGGTCTCAAAGACCGATATACAGAATAAGCTTACCTTAACTTTAGTCTTGCTGGACATTGCCAAATCACACTCTAGATGGTACATGGAGAGTCGTTCCCTTAATTATCACCTTCCCTGACAGAAACACACTAATGAAGAGACCGTCTTGTCCATTAGTAAAAAACAAAAGGTCATCAAACTGCGGTTGTCTTGTCAGCAAAACCAGATGGTTATTTCTTGTTGGCTGCTCTCAGACTTAGCAGCAGCCTGATCTGTTGGGTTGTGGCCTCCCTGCTCAGGTTCAGTAGTGTTTGAGGACAGCTTTGATATAACCAGCTCCCACAGATGGCTGAGACCAGAGAGCTGTGCCACGGCTGCACACAGCCAAGGGACAATGAGTTATTTGTCATTCCCAGGACACTCATGGTGTAGGAGTGATTCCCGCTTTGGTCCAACAGGATAAAACATGAGATTTCCTACAGAAAATCCCCAAACCCTATTAATATTGTTTTCAAAATCAAAGTAGGAAGGATAATTATTATAATCCAGCCCAAATCTTTGCAGTTGCTATGATAAGAAGGTGATCTGAAAAGAGAAGACATTCTGTAGCCATCCTCTTCCCTGCTCCAGCTCTAGGATGCCCCCCAGGGTGCCACAACTGACACTCATGGAGGGCACAGCTGGACTTACAGGGTTGAATGCTTTGCTCTTCTCTGGAGGGTCCCCGGTTCTTGCATATATGCTTAAATTTAGCATCAGAATTCAACATGTGAGAAATCAAACAGGTCCCATTTTACAGGAATGTTGAGGCACCAGGGGATATAGGATTAGCGCACTGTCACCCTGCACACAGCAGAGGTAGGAAATGGATTGACAATACCTGATTTTCCATCTTCAGTTCTAACAGTCTCCCTACTGCCATTTCACCATTAGAATGAGATTTCTCCAAAGAAACTCCAAAGTGCAGGTTTTACAGCTTTCCATTTGTCAGCAGCATCACAATTCCTGGTTTGGGTAATTTCACACACCCAGGGTAACCCTTCCCTATCTCTTTCTCTCTCTCTCACACACACACACACAGACAGAGAAAAGCTTAATATTGACTAATGTGCAATCAAATCTATCTACTGTGTTCCTCAACTCTGCTTCGGGCAGGGGTAGACAGACACACTATTACCAGCCCATGCAAACCAAAACGGACTCACTTCAGGGAAAAGATTAAAACAACTACACTATAAGAAAATTACCACTGCATATTTCCTTAGAGGCTGATCCGGTTCTTCTCTCAACATGGTCCTAACTATAGCAGACTAACAGGATTCATGTTCCTGAGAGCTTACTTGTCACTTTTAAAGTAAATTACTGGCACAAAGCAGACAAGTTTGTATCTCTGTAGGTGAAAATTAGTTCCCAAAGGTACAGAGCTCTCTGATCCTTTAGTCACGAATGAAAAAAAGGAAGAAATCATAGAGTTTAGATAGAGGGTTAGAAAAGCCATGGGAATGAACCACCATAGTGCAACTCATAATTAACCAATAAGTCTTCACAGGCAAGCAAAATCCAAATAAGCCTTTACCTACTCCAAAGTTTTTTCTTAGGAGGGACTATCTACATGCTTCATAGCCATCCTGACTCACATGCTAAGATATTTGCAATGCCAACCTCTGCTGAGGCACAAAGCAAAACATTTGGGTCCCTGCAGAGAGAGCAGAAATGATACAGACTCCTACTCTGTTGCTCAGAGGCTCAATAACTAAAGATTGGCTCTTGGGTTTGCTTCATCTCTATTTAGTGCTTTTGTCCCCTTTATTATTTACACAGAGCACCACTAGTCTCAGGGCTAAACAAAAAATCCCTAATAGAGAAAGCCAATCCTCACTTTTGAGCTTCTAGAGTCATTTTTACCAAGCTAATCTTTTGCAACCCTTGGTCACTACTTACCCCTATTAAAGTATTAGCAGCTTTTGTGGGACCTAAGACCCAATTACCATCAAAATGCCTTCATGCCTTGATAGCTGCTCTAAATCAGCTAATGGCTTCTATAGGAATAACAACATCTGTAATAACTTTTATAATCTGATTACATACTTATGTGGCAGAGATTTGGTACAGTCCTTGAATCAAGTGTTCTGGAAAGTATTTAACAACAACACTATCCACTCACTGGAGCATCTAATGCTCACTGCCTATTTGCAATGCTTAAGTATATTCTAAATGGGATGAAATGTATCTACTCCATAGCCCAGCACACAACGAAAGCATGCAGTCTACTCAAACATAGGACATTAAACAGCATTCAATGGAATTCTCTGCACCAACGCAAAGGATTGTGATCCGGCAACCACTGACTGCAGAGGGGCAGAGGAATGACTTGTAAAAAGAGTTCAAAATGGTCTTTGTCACAGTAGCTGTCACATATCTTTGCTTCCCTGCTAAGACCTGCACCTCCACCTCACAGCCAGGAGTTGCCACCTGCATTATTCCAACATGCTGCTGTATGCAGCAGGCCATTCACTGTGCCATTGCAAAACTATTCATGTCATTGCTGCAGGAAACCTCTCTGATGGTCCAGGTCAGAAGTTTCCTCTCTGCAGCCACCCTAAAGTGGGATGTTTTTGGTGTTGAACATCAGCAAAAAGGGCACATTTGTGATGTATCAGCTGGAATTAAGGATAGGGAAGGCACAGCCAGAGGCAAGCGAATGGAAAAACCTCCAGGTGACTCCAAGGTAGAGCAAGAACTCATAACCACGCATGTGTCCCTCTGCAGTGACTCGGTGTTCAAGCAAAGTTGCCAAAAGGTGCGTGCATAGTAACTCTTCAGCTCTGCCGTCGACCTAATTTAGGCCACATCTTCTGGAACAGTTTGATAACCAATGCAAGAAGCATTTTTTTCCTCTAATACTAAGGGTGAGTTGTGATGTTTTCTGGATGTTGAATGCTAGTTTCAAGTTAGTTTTTCTCAGCTTGCCAGGTGGACAGCACAGTTCTTGTCTGTTCATGCTGATGAAGTTTTAGTGAATTATGAATCTCAGAGCTTGTGAGAAAGGCAACTTTGATCCAGTGTCCACCCAAAATAGACAGAGATGGATGGGGTCCTGAGGAAAGCTGGTCCTGCTGTTCAGCTGCCAGCCTTCTGTTCTGCTGGGAAGCTTTTGGCCACCTCGCTGTCCTTGCTGTCTGACTCTACCGAGGCAGTACTGCAGGAATCATTGTATGTGTCTGAAAAGGAAGACACAGGCATGGTCACTGCAACACATCTAAAGGATTTCCTGCTTACAGTCTTGAGGTTCATTGTTAATAGCCTGGAATAAAATAAAAAAATAAATAATCACAATGCTACCGCTCTCCTAATTCATTCACTAAAGGCAGGGGAGGCTCTTCTGGCACATAACAAACTGTAATGTGTGTGGGGGCTGTATTTTGAGGCAGCAGTCATGCCAAAGAAATCAGAGCCATGGCTGTGCACTGGGAGTGAAGGCAGAACTGACCCGCTGTGGGGATGAAGGAGCAGCAATTACCAAACTTCCTTCAGACCACAACAAAGAATCTTGGTTAACTTTCAAAAAGGTTCTTCTCCACTTTAACAAACTAACAAAAATATCAAAAAAAGCCAGTTCAGATTTAACTTTCTTCTGTTATCAGAGGAGCTGAAGAAAAGCAGGTCACATTGCTAATTTATATTTAAGGAATGAATATAAAATCCTAAACCTGAGATCTGCAGAGTTGCTGAGATTCAGCTCTTCCCATGCAACTTGCTAGGTCAGAACCAAATCTGAAGAAAGGATAACTTCCAGTGCTGATTTGGCTGAAATCTTGCCAGAGCAACCCTTCCTCCAGCCTTTGGAGCTAACAGTGAAATATGACGACAGCTGTAATGGTTCTTGAGATTTTAATCTTTTCAAACCTATACCAGAACCACAATCCTGATGCTGATCTAAATCCAAACACTGTGTCTTTCAGCTGTCCTTCAGTCTCAGCCCACTCTGCCATGGGACACACTCGAGTCAATCTGGGTACTGGTAGCCACTGGAGTTTGCTGGGAGATTCCAGTTCTGCCCAGGAAGGGGAAAACAATGAAGTCAAGCCCAGGTAAGCTGCTGTGCCAACTAGCTGTGCATGGCACTGAATTTCAGGGTAGCTCAGCTGTGTCACCAGAGTCTGCAGCGCAGACATAGAATCAGGCCGAGTATTTAATAAAGAAAGTGCACTGTTTATCCCATCCTTTTTAGTACCAAAAGAAAAGATAAATCCCTGTACCACATTACCTGCGTTGCTGTTCTTGATGATGTTGTTACTGTCCCCCTCTGCTGGCTGCAATATACTGGAAGGAACCCAGTCGCTTTTCTCAGAGACCAGTTTCTTTACTAACCTGAAATTCACAGAACAGTCAGTAAACTCCCCTACATTTCCTTTCCCTGGGTTGAGTTTCTTAGAGGTGCATGTTGGGCAGCTAAGGAAGAGCACCTAGGGCAGTCCAACACATTGCTGGTGACTAAGTTTCAGCGGACTCAGATGCTGATCCAGCATCCCAGGTCAAGCTTATTTGAAAGCCAGACTGTGAGACAAAGAAGCAGTGGCCTTGGCCTGTGTTTGAGGCCCTGGGCCAAATTCAGAGCTGAAGAAAATGCATCTTTCCTACTGTCCACCCCTCTTGCTCTAAATACTGCCTAGCTAAAAGTTTAGTTCACTTCCTACCTACTTCATTCACCCTGTGGGGCTTGCTCTCATCCGAGCTGCATATCACTTCAGAGTGAGGGGTCTGACTTCATGGGCATTTCAAGGAGGTCAGATTTTCCTCCTAATTACCCATGGATGGCGGGTTCCAGCCAGGTCTGTTCCTAACACTCATTTGTCAGCAAGAGCGAATAACTACACCACACCTCAAAAGAAGAATGCGTTCAAGAGGATAATGTCCCTTTGTCAATCACTGACAAATATCCGTTTTATCCGCTGTATCTTGTATCCAATGATCTACATTTTAGCAGAGGCTAAATTGCTCCCTGCTTCACTGCTGCAGCTCAGTGGAAGGTATGTGAATTTCCCTGATGTAGCCTATGGGATGGTGCTGCCTTTGACAGTTGTCCTTCTGGCTAGTAGCAGTCAAAAACTCAGATATTCTCCTGTTCCCTTTGTGTGAACTTCTGTCCTCTTAAGCCTCATGTCCTAAGCATTGAGGGTGAAAGCCAAGCAGGTGACATTAACCAAAGCTGCTTGTATGTTCGTGCCTCCCCCTGCCTCTGTCACATTGCAGTCAATGAGATGAGTGGATTTGGGTTGATTTTGAAGTGGCTTTGACATTCTTCTGAGTATTTTCCATCCTTCCCAGAAGGTTTTGGCTGTTCTATGACTCAAATTCTGTTTCTCTGCTGTACTTACCATTGACCGTTCTCTCCTTCCTGCACAAACTGCACTAAATCTCCATCCTCAAGTGAAAGAGAATCTGGGAAACAGCTGTCAAAACTGCCTTCTACCCGGAAAAGATTGGTCCCCTAAAATGAACGAAAAAATGCACCACAAATAGAATCACTATAGATGAAAGGACAGTGCAGGAGTGTGTGAGTTTACTTACATACTGAATTAGGTATTTTAAGCTGTCAGAGATCTCTTCTGTAGGAAAACCTAACACTTTTTACTCCTTTTATCACGCTCAAGTTAAATACAATCCAGATTTAGGACAGAATGGTGCAGTGCACTCAAGCTTTAGAATTAACTGGCCAGTCATTATTCTGCTACAGAAATAGGGTTTGTGACACTACTAGGATATCTGGAAAAGTCTGAAATGACTGTTTTTAAGTCTCCGAGTTTTCCATCACTTTATTATAAGTAAAAGCACAGCTTATAAGTAAGGGTGACTTTTATGGTCCTGATCCTGGTCAACATAATAGTCCTGGAATAATCTCCAAACCAAATCAAATTCTCATCTTCTGTATTCCCAAAAATCCATGAATTTACGGGCAGTCTAAATCCAAACTTCACAGGACAAATAGTAACCTTTAGAGAATAGGAGGGAAGGGCAGAGTAATTTGAAAACGGAATTACATTGTTAGGGTTAGTCTCTTCCTCCAAGTCAGAAGAGTTGGAGAGTTCATCTGTGCTGGAGGGGATGGCTTCGAAATCCTCAAATGTGTCTAGAGATGGCATTTGCCTGCTGGGCCACCCTTTTCAAAGGAGATAAACCAAGAAGAGTTAGCTATCAGTCACAAGCCTCTCTAAGATGCAGTCTTGTAAAAACAAATGTCACAGGTTTGCTTCTCACTGTTCCACTTACTAAATCACTTGTTCCTTTTAACAGCTTGTTCCCTGATTTTTCCATGAAAAGGATCATTGCAGCTATTCTTCTGTCTCTAAAAATCTGCACCACTTGCTGTCATTGTGGCAGGGCAGATTATGTGACCACAGTTTGCATGCCCATGAATACTTCGAGCATTGCTACATCTCTTCAGTTCCAGAGGTACAAAATGCAAGGCCCAGGAATATTTCTGCAGAGCAAGTGCTGTAGCAAATGGTAAGTTTTGCTGATGTGATTTTCAGAAGGCCATGCTCATTCAGTTTCCAGCTTACCTCCACACGTTTAGCTATAAACTGAAGTCCAAAGCCACTGAATTTTGGTTGACTTCTTATCTCCATCTCACCCCAAGGTGATATTACCTCCTGAGCAACTTACAAGACTATACCCTGGAGCAGGCTGGAAGTGCAGGGAAGGGACAGAGTGAGCAGGTAGAGAAGTCTCATTAATATTTCTGTTGTTAGTAGTCTTACTGCATGATTTGCACACAAATTCTCCCTGTGTAACATGTGGTCATGCAGCTCTGCTGCCCCTTCTTCTCCTGGCCTCTACACAGGACCTGCCAGTTTCGTTACAAGAGAGACAACGACCTTCTTCCAGTAGAGCAGCAACCCCAGTCCTACCAGGATGGTCAGGCCACCCCTATTTCCAAGGTGCAAATCAACCTCTGAAGTGGCATTTGTGTGCTGGGTTGAGAGTGTCCCTGCCAAGGTCCACACCAACAGTTTCAAGATGAAAGAGACATCAAGTACAGACCATGCAGCATATAGAACAGGACCCCATATTCTCTATCAGTGGAATCACACCAGCAAAATACTAGCAACCATCTAAATGTGCAAGAATACATTGGTGCTAATTAGCTACAAACTGCTACAGCAATTTTAGTTCAAATTCACAGGTTGGGCTACAAACATCAAAAGAGAACAGTATCTCCCTTCCCTCTTAGAAAAAGTGCCAGTAATCTTTTGCCACTGTTTTTTGTAGAAAGGTCCCAAGGCAGGAACATAAACAACAAAGATTCCTTACAAACACATGCATCAGCCTCCCTCTTCCATACAGATTTCTATTCTAATTTCAAAGACTAAGAAATAGTCCGAGTTTCACATACTTAATTCAAGCCATAAAATCACACAGCTGAAACACTGAACTCTCTAACATCAGTTAGATGATTTCTTTTCAACTGTACCTGAGCTGCACAAGACCAGAATCAGGGACATTGCCTCTATCCCTGACAACGATCCAAGTCAGTTCTTCCATTGCTTTCACAAGAAACAGTGTTCATTAAAATGGACAAATGTCTTTAAGTTAGAGAGAGTGAATATTATCATAAATACATGTTACACTCCCAAAGTGAGAAGACAAACACAGTAATTTTGTTTACCTGTCTGTGAAGCAGATCTAGGTACAGGTCTTGTGGTGGAACCGGTATTACATTTAGTCTGGGCCAATATGGTGTTCTCAAAAGCATCTGTGACAGGAAGTACAATGTGTGTCTTCAAAGTGAAACACTGAGCACGCAAGCAGTACAAAGTGAACTCCTGTATCATCTCTGCAACTGGCAATATCTAACAGGTGGGCTGGGGTCCAACAGTTAGAAAAGAGGAGATGCACGACCAGCACAAATGAATGAAAAAACAGCAGCATTCCAGTAAGTCTGAGAAGGACAGAGAACAGCCAAATGGCTCACACAGAAATATTGATGTTAATCCAGGAAAATGATTGCTGGCTGAACAGTGCAGTGTTCTATTTCACTACAGCTTCTTTTTTACACACTTTTTTAACTTGCAGCATTTTAAATCATTCTGTAGGTAATGGTTCATGGTTTTGATGCCTATCCAAACAGCAATAAAAGAGGACCAGGGAGCCTCTTCTTCCCACCCAGAAATGAATGCAATGCATTTGGAGGGGGGAGAAGGGAGGCAAGTTTTTATCTCAGTACATAAATCCTTTGCATTATTAACTCTGTCAGAGCTCTGGGAATAGCAGTAATATATCCTGATAAAGGGAAAATAATGTTTATTGTTTCCTACTTAAAGAAACTCTGTCTGGTGAGAGATGTTGCACGCTAAGAATATGGAAGAGGATCAGTGAGTGAGGATCGGCTCAGCTGTGTCCTATGGATAATACTTGCACCCTGAAATCCCCCTAAACTCCTCAGCCACATACTATGCTAAGATCATGAGTCTGTCAGTGAGGAATGAGAGGTATAAACACCATGGTTTGGGAAACTGCTGCTCAGTGCCAGGATGATTCCAAACATATTAGCAAAACTGTTATTTCCTCTGAATTGTTTCTTGCAGTCTCAGTGTTCCACTTTGCTGCTGAGCATGACATGGGAGATAAATCTGGTTGTCACTAATTCCATCACTGACTTTGCCAGCAGCCCTTTCTACCCACATTTTGTGCAGAGCAAAGCAATCTTCAGAAAAGGTTCCTCAGGCTGTATCTCTCACCTCCCTGTCCTGCAGCAGGGATACCTGACTGCTTGTGTCCCACAAGGCAACATGCTCTGACAAACGTTCATGTATAGGGGAAAGCTAACAGTGGAAGCTGGTGATTTTCCAGTGGCTGGGGAACAACTCCCCAGTTCCAACTCTTTAACAATACCAGACAGTAATTGATGAATCTGCTGCAACAAATAGGTGGAAATTCTGCTTAGCTGAAATGAAACACTGCACCTTAGATGGATGTTAATGCACAGTCTAGCCTCTTCTGTAGTCTTCATGCACATGGTTCCTGCTCCTCTTATTGGGTATAGACAGTAACAAGGGAAGACAGGTACAAGTGGCCAAACTGCAAGTGAAGGTGGAGAGTAGCCCAACAGCCCTTGCTGTTGCACTCTGTGGGGTGAGGCTTAAGCCAGGCAGAAAACCCAGATCCAGATCACAGTCTAGAACATCACTTCCCAAAACATGCAGAGAATTGGGAGTTTAATTAGGCCAATCCCTAGGTAAAAGTTGGTAAATATAACATGAGTGCAAGGGACAAACAAGGGGTGAAAATCTCTGCAATTAATGGACAAACTGATACCAAACCCCTAATGGACTCCGGTGTCACCTGCCAGTCGTGATGAGATGTGAATTAAGTGAGTAATGTCAAAAGATTGCCAAACAGGTTTTCATGCAGGATGGAAATACTCATACCTTCAAACCCCAGGGGAGTTGGGTCACTCTTTATTTCATGTCTCTTGACTTTAACTGCAGGAACAAGGGGACCTGTGTGAAGTTTGCAGAGTCACAAGGCTGTAAATACTGTTAAAGGAGAAATCTTGCTTTCCCATTACCTTGAAACACTACCTGCCTAATACTTTCTGTTTCACCAAGAAAAAGTGGCCAATCCCTGAACTCTAGGTGGTGAAGATAAATACTTCTGTGGTGTGGATAGGAAACAAAGACATTAAGACATAGTAAACATATCTGCTTCCAGTCAGGTTTCACAGATGTTTTCTGTCACTCTTGCGACACTAATGGTGGCACTAATGCAGGCAGACTCTCAACTTTCTATTGCGAGGTTGGCAGGGAAGAGCCCACAAAAGCCAACCCTTATGCCCCACAGAAGTTTAGGGCATCCATCACAGCTCCACCCGCAGTGCTTCTCTTTTGTCCTGACTCCACATGTGGAGAACTGATGATAGGACAGAGCAGAACTGTTAGCAGTGAGGAGCAGCGCACAGCAGTGAACGTGATGATCCAAACACCTTGGCTAGATCTGCACTTGGCTGATGCTGAGAGACTTGGGCTTCAGTTATTTTGTCCTCAGGAGTATCTTCTTAAAGCAGATGCTGTAAACAGAACTTAATTGAAAAGCATTGCTTTTGTTTTCTAACTTTTAAAATGATTACAGAGTAGTTTTCTCAGCGTTCCAAGAATTTGCCAATGAGTCTCGTGGAGGACAAGTTCCTAGAACGGGAATATTTTTGATATGAAACTGTAACAAAGTTTGTATTTCATTGTAGTTTATTCTGTTTGATAAACTACAGTAAAGAACAACCCTTGACTGCACATTGTATTTGTATATATTTGCTTCTTCATGTTCCCCACTGCTGGAAATTTAGTCTTCCCATAACTTAATAACGGATCATGTGTTTATTAAGTTGTTGCTGTGGACAGAAAGCTCTGAGAACCTCTCCTGGTTGTTTGCATCAGCATCACTTCCATGTGGTGATGTTTTAGTGTTACGGTCTGAAGTGGCTGGCTAAAACACATTCATAGTAATATCACCTATTTCCTCTGCCAGAGAACTCCACCATGTTCTCATTTCTCATCAGCCTCATTGCACAGTCAAGGACGTGGTTTCTATCTTTCACCACTATTTAGAATCCATTAAATACTGTGCAACCTTCTTCGTGACAAACATACAGCAAAGGTTTTTATACAAAGGAATTCAGACATTTTTCCTGTTTCTTGTTTTTGTATCGCCCCCAAATCCTAAACTTGCAAATCAGTTCCCCTGCTTCATTCCATGAGCTACCAGAAGAGAGCACGTTCAGAATTCAGTGTAAGATCATATGTTCTGTTCTCAAAAGTAACTCTGATGTGTAGACACATGTGCCTACAATCCTGATTTTCTACACAACAAGTTCATCCAAATGCATGAGCTGCTTTTGTGTTTAAATGTAGGCACTAGTGCAGTAGCTTTAATTCAGTAGAATAATAATAATTACAGCCCAAAAATAAAACTTCCTTAAGTTCCCACACAATCTGCATGGTGCCCAGTGCATTCTGGCACCTCGCAGCCTTACATGTCTGAAAATTTCTTTGTAAACACAATTTCTAGTAGTAATTGTGATTATGCTGAATATACTCAAAGCTGGTTATCTATTGCTGCTCTGCTTGTGGCTTGATTTCAGGCTTTCTTGCCATCTGATGTCTGTGCTGCAATAAGGAAATTCTCTCTTTGAAAGCAAAAATCCTAAACAGCTTTACGGAAATGGAGAGAGAATTTCTATGGAATTTCAGTTACTCTGAAACACGGAGAAGTTGGAAACCTAAGCCCACATCACCTAAAAATTAATCCAGTTTCTGTGCAAATCAGCACCACTCTTTGAAGCCTATTTTGAAGAAACTGAGAAGAGTCCCTATACATGATGGCAGCACATACAAATACACACTCAAAATGTCCTGGCCTGACTCCCTGCGG
Organism: Upupa epops; assembly: GCA_013397515.1. Taxonomy (NCBI): domain Eukaryota; kingdom Metazoa; phylum Chordata; class Aves; order Bucerotiformes; family Upupidae; genus Upupa; species Upupa epops. The sequence continues at coordinate 385,569 of VZRI01013214.1, forward strand.
GTATTATACTGACTCCTCTTCTACTGGAACCTCCTGCCTTTATAAAAATTGAGCCTGATGTACTCACTCTGAGCACAGCACTTGGCAGTAAACGTATCAATCAGCAGGAAAGGAGAAGGGTAGCTAAGCAAGCAGCAGGGACGGTACCTTTAGTCACAGCAGAAGCATTAACTGTGGTGCTGATGGAAGAGGCTAGGGAAAAGCGACGGGTAACTTCTCTGTCCTTAGATTCTGGATCTGGGAGAACAGACAGATGCAATGCAGGGCAGGATTAGAGGTTAGTAAGCACTGAGGGTTACAGCAAAGCAGCAGCTGGAAAAGGGTAAATAAAAGGTAGGTTGCTCCTCTAAAGCAGCGAGGAAAGATACCCTCAACAAGATGAAAATGGCTTTATATGAACATATTTTCAGAGAATTCCAATTGTCTGCATTTTACTCCTTTTCAAAGGAGACTTAAGCCAATTAATATCTTAGCAACCAACTAGCATGTAAGGACCACTACAAAACACACAGATGCTCACGATGGTTAGAATGGTGTGTGTGTCTACAGATGAGGTTTGGATTATTTTAGACACCAGACTGCTTGTTCTGTGAATACTGACACTGAAAAACAAACATGAATGGTTTGGAGTTCACATTTGTCACTTCTAGTTAACAGTGTGACTGCCTGACAACATTCTCCCAGCCTCCATTCTTATCAGTTGGAGAAAGCGAAGGCAACAGAGCTTTTGTTTACTGCAATTACCTTTCTGCAAAGTCTGCTCAGGAGTGAAGATACAATTTCCCCAGATTTCACTGTGAGTGGCTTTTTTGATGCAAAGTGTTTCATATGCAGACCAGAGGTATCAATAGACTAACTGCCTGCTAGCTCCAAAGAGCTCATATTGCTTCAGAAGAGAATCAAGGTCATTACATAGCATTTAAGAGTGGGTCTACACATCCACAAACACATCAGTGTGCTTCTTGTACCTGCCAACTACAGCAGCACTGATCCAGAGAAGTAGTTGGGTACTTACCAGTATTTCAGTACTAACAGTCTCTCCTGCTGAAAACATTCGAGGCACATGTGCCGTGTTAGTCATGTGAGTATTTCCATTGAGATGCAAGTACAGCTATTCATAAACTTCATACCTCATTTTCAGCAAGATACTGGAACACTTAACTCTACCAGGACACAACTTCCACTGAAAATGGTATTAGAAATGGCTTTAAATATTCTCTTGAAGGTTTTCAGATTTGTCAGAAGCTCTTTGTGATTTTCACATTTTGACTTATAATATTAATATGATATTTGATATTTTTATATCACTGGAATATTTACATTAGAATTAAGCAGTTGCTTCTGTTTTCACTGAAAATTTTCCTGGTGTAGATGAAGAGTCATTTTACACAAAACTCCATCTATCACCTGCTTATATGCTTTGCTGAGTCAGCCCAGCTGTCCCTAGATGATGCCTGTGATTCAGTGGAAGTTTTCCATTCCAAGTATCTCCTCTCTTTTATTAAGTCTATCTGTCTGGTTCCCCCCATGGATAACTGGCATACAGCACTGGAGTAAAAGAAATTTCCTGTGATTTTATAGTTCGGATTTAAATATCCTGTGCAGAACTACACTGCTGTGAAGCTTTTCTGGACAGGGATCTTAAATTTCTTTTTCCTATTGCTTCACATTTCCTTGTTCAGTCACACAACATTTCTTTTTGCTTTGTTTTTCCCACGCTTCTGCCCAGTAAATGTCACATTCGCTATGTTTCCAGCGGATGAGAAATTTGTGTGAGTGGTTGAACTGCATTTTCTAATGTCTTATTATGCCAAGATATCAGAAAACCCTATCAGCTCCATAAAAACTCAGTGCCATTTTAACCATATATTGGTTACTGTAAATTCTGTACCTGCCAGTGCCCTCCATTATTAATTTACTCTCAAAAGCATGTATATTGAACACATCCTTATTCATACCTCCTAATAGGCTGAAGAAAAATGAGAGGTTAAGCTGTGTTCAGTAATAATTACAAGAGTGGCTCCACATGCAGCTGCCCTTACTAAAATACAAAGACAATATCACTTTCTCATTGTTGTTTGGGGCTACATTTACACCACATAATGCAGCACTTTGGGATTTCTTGCATCCAAGGAATATGAGCCTGGGTCTGCAAGCCAGGACTGCAAATACTGATCCAAGAGTGTGGGAGATGCAAGGAGCATGGGCTTTTCACATTCTTCAGCAGTCTTCACATGCCTGCTTTTGGGGTCTCTGCACTCATGGAGTGCAGGATGGTAATGCCTCTGCACACATCAGCATTCCTTTGGCCAAAACACCAAGGTGTTCATAGACAATGTTTTCTACCCCTTCATATCTATCCTGGACAGACAGTTCAGCAAGGCAGCGAGCATACCTGCTCCACTACCTGCGGAAAACAATCTTGTTTCCCCTCTAGTTACTGTTCTTATTTTATAATTTAAACTTTCTCCTTTTATGTGTTTTGGACATGAACAGACACGGTGGGTCTGAACCAAAGCATGCTCAGCACAGCATAGCATCTCCTGCCATGGCCAGTACAGAATCTTTAGGCAAAAGGATCAAGAGCAGGACAAGCTTATTGCAGTAACTTGCCTGTTACCTTCTCACAGCTTCCCATTTGCCTTCACAGCCAGTCCATATAGTGCTACCCAGCTTTGCATTGTCACTGCCTCCTGCAATGACCACACTCTGCACATCACCCAGCCTATTTGCCAACCAGTTTCCTTTAGGCAGGGTCAGATTAATAAATGAACAGCACAGCAAAGTGAAGTGGGACATTGTGTAATGGAGGTGTTTCACAGGAACCTCAAATAACCAGACACAGCAGAGCTTTGAGCTGAGAGTGCCTACAGCTTAAGGGGTATGAACTCTTTTGAACTCTGCTTTGCTGTCTGGAACACTGAATACAATGCAAGACATTACACATGACAAGAAAAACTCAGACAAAAGAGCAAGAGACACAAACCAAAACTGCAGATCCAAACTTGCCTGAATTACAGAATTATCCTGAAATCCGTATTTTGTAATTGATCTCCTCAAGTCATGGGATCTGAAAACCACTCCCTATGTTGTGTTCAGAATATGATCCACCTTGGATCCTACTGCCAAGAGCAGCCTTAACCTTGCAGCCACTTCTTATAGCTGTGCTGGCCCTTGGTGTTTTCTCAGTTTTTTTCTAACTCTGTAATATAATCTTTCTGTATTTCTCTTTTTATTCTTTCATTTTGTTTCTTCCTTCTTTGATGCTCACCCTGTCCACCACTGTATACTAGCACTTTGTCTCACAGAAGAAATATTTATGAGAAAAGGAGAAAACCATACAATAACAATGAAAAGAACAATTACATTATCTTTTCAGCAAGTGATTTTAAACAGTCATTCCATTTAATTTCTGTTCAAATTTCTTCTTTCTAAACTGTCCTCCTCATACAGCCATCACAGGAGTGCTCTCCACTCTGGATATTAAGTGTCATCTAAACATTTACACACTCAGAACACACCATTATTCCAGAGTCACGTACCATAATTAAATAGAAATGGCAATAAACCTCAGACCTTCTGAATCCCAGGTCTCCAGTATAACCACTAGGCCATGGCTGAGTGACAGTCAAAAAAACAAAGAGGGCTAACCGATGAACAATTTACCACATAAAACCTCATGAAGCACACCAGAGAGGCGATGCCCATCCCTCCAAGCCAGTAAATCCCTGAAAGAAGTTAGGTTGGTGGTTTAAAACACATTCACACTTTGGCTCTTGAGAGAAACTGGAAATAAACACTGTTTGCACTGTGAACCAGTAAAAGACCCAGTTAGCCGACCTTGCCAACAGCCTTGCTGTGGGAGCAATCTTTAATACAGCACCTTTGGGAAGAGGAGCCGTGTGTGTGCATCAGACAGGAGTGTTTTGGTGAGATGTGGCAGCACTTTAGGAAATAGTGATGGATGGCACTATGGGATGGACAGAACATTGAGGGAGTGCAGGAAACAGATGGCCAGAGACCAAATGCTGCGTGGGGTGATTTTACCTTTGGGTGGAGCTCTGCGGTTGGAAAGACCTTGCAATGTGAATCGCTTTCTAGCAAGCGCTGTGCGCTCAAGGTTAAGGCTGGTGGAAGCATCAACTAGGAGAGAGAGGGAGAGGGGAGAGAAATAAGGAAGGAAGGGTCAGCTGTTCAGCTCAAGGGAAAGGAAAGGTTAGCACTGGATGATAGCTAAAAACAAATAAATAAAATTTGATTCAGTTCAAGCCTGAGCAAGAGCTAATCAATTAGAAAGGCGACAGGAGGTCAGGGTGGCTAAACCAGCTGAGCCAAACAGAACCCCTGGGTTGCGTTTTAGCTCACTGAGTTTTAATGGCAAACACCAAACACAAAACAAAACCAAAGAAAAACAGGTGAAGAGATGTAGCTCTTGTCAAAGGAAAACAGTTTAGCAGCAAGCTCATTAAAAAGGATCTAGTGCCTTTTACTATGAAAACACAACATTGTGGTAGGAACAGCAAGGTTGTAGGGAGAAATAAGAAGCCTTGCAGTGCAGGACAGTACAGACAGCAGGGGTTGCAAGCAGTCCCACTTCTGCTACCCAGCACCAGCACTGAAGAGTCTGCCATCACTGGTCAGCCCTATTGCTGATTGGCTCTCAGCCTTTACCTGCTGCAGTCTTGCTAACAGCATCCAAAGCAGGCACACAGCCATGCATTTGATCTTGTGATTTGCTGGGATGTAAGGATCACCATGCCAGCCAAGCTTACATAACAGGCTCCTACATGGAGAAGCCAACCATGCTGCCTAGCAGCCACCTTTATAGAGGTAAATCACCAAAGAGATCTAGGTCTGGAGACTCTGGTTTGGAAAGATGCTCAGTTAGGTTACAGTAAACAAATGGACCCAGATCCAACTGCCAGATCCATGAGCTCCTGCCAAATTCTGCAGCTGCTCCTTTCTTTGTGAGCAGGTAACACACAGAAGGATAATGACAATGGAGCAGGAGAAAAGCCATGTGCTGGCTGTCTTGTTCTGTGCCTTAGGATTAACCAATAGCTTTTCCGTTGTGCTTATTTCATATGCTGCCAAGTGAAAACCATTAGAAGAACACAAGAAGACCAGAAGTACAAAGGGAACATGAAGAGACAGTGAATCCACACTGATGGACAGACTGACAAGCTGTGCCTCTAAAGGAAAGCTCATCCCATCACTTCCTGGTTTGCAGCCAAGACAATGCAGGATCTGAGGTGCCTGCATGCATGGGCGAGTGTGAGATGAAGAGATTTTAACCGTATAGAACTATTATGTCAGTGTAATTCAGCTCCTTCTAGCCAGTATCCTGAGGCCAGTTTTGGGCCACTCAGCTGCATTTGGTGAAGAACTGCCATTGAGCAGTGGTTTCAGCTGCTGGGTTGCCCACTCGTGCGCTGGAAAGTGTATGGCTTTCAGATTATGCTGGCCTAAGAGCCATATCCTGCCACAGCTGCTCCCACTGTCACACAATCTTTATAAAGATGTTGTAGCTTATAAAGAATGCAGAAACAGGTATATAAAAACATCCTATTTGTGTAGAGCAAGAAATTAATGAGATTTCATTATAAGAGTCATGTGGCAACACAACCGTGCAGGGGGTGGGTTTATATTCTTGTTCTTCTGTAATATCAGTTCTCTGAGGGACCCCTGAGGATTTCCCAAGTCCCCACAGTTTCTTAGTACCAGCCAACCCTCAGACATTGGTCTCTAAAGACATGTTGTCTCCACCAAAGTTATTTCAGACCTTTTCTTCGATTCCACAAGTACATCAAATAAGTGTGGACACCGTTTCTAAAGTAATAAGGACTAAATCCTGATGGAAAACAGATGGAACATGAGATGGAACATGAGTCTGCAGTTCATAAAAGGCAAAGAGTGCCAACAGCATCCCAGACTACTTAGGCAGAACTTGCCATCGGATCCAGGGAGGTGATGCTTTATCTCTACTCAGCACAAGTGCTGTGTCCTGTCATGGGTTCCCTCAGTACATGAGACACAGGATGTACTAGAGTGAATCCAGTGAAAGGCCATGAAGATGGTTAGCGGTTCCCAGTAGTTGACAGGACAAGAGCGAGAGCTGGGATTGCTCAGCCTGGAAAAGACTCAGAGGGATCTTATCAAGTAAAGAAGATGAAGCAAAATGCTTGTCAGTGAAGCCCCATGAAAGGAGGAGAGAATCAATGGGCACAAATTGAAAGATGAGCAATTCCATTTAAAAGTAGGGGAAAAAAATCAACTTTTTTTTACTGTAAAGGTAGTTAAAGCCTGGGACAGCATCCCGAAGGCAGCTGTGAAGTTGTCATCTGCAGACCTATTATGAACCCAGCTGGACACAGCCCTAAGCATCTTGGTCCAACTGGACCTGCTTTGAAGAAGGTAGGTTAGACTGGACGGTCTCCAGAGGTCCAAGGCAGTGACTCAAACAGTCAGGTTCACACAAACGACCAGTTTAAATGTAGGTAACTCAATCACAGGCACTTATCCCTAGGAATACTGAAACCAAAACAGCTTGCAAATAATGCCTTCCCTCTCTGCACGACAGAAAGAAACAGCATTTTAACAGAATCCCATTACAATCACATTAACGGCATCGATGTCGGGAGAGCCGCAGTCAGCAGGTGGCACAAAAGAGCCACTTTTGGCACAGCACCAGCTCCAGGGCTGCGTTCCCTTCCTCCCCGGAAAACGCTGCACCTGTGCCCCTAGCACCCAACGGCACATTTTTAAGACCAGTTCAGCCTGCAGAGTCCTAGCTAGAGGTGTCTCACAGGGCTGGGGCTGAGCTAGCAGGAGTTACAGCGAGAGCACTGAGGAGGTGGCCATGGGAAAGCACAGGGCAGGTGAATGAAAAAAGCACATGGGGTGATCCCAGTTCTCATGCTCTTGTGTAAATGAGACCAATTAAAAACCTCAATAATTTTCCTGGGAAGGGAAGTTATGAATTTCAAAGAAAAAACTGCCTTTCAACTATTTAAAAATTTTTAAAGTTACTATGTTTTTAAAAAAGAAATTATTACTGAAACAGGTTATTCATTATTTTTTTAATGAAGAATCCAAAAATTTTGCTCTGAATGAAAATTTATTGCCATGAGACATCTTTGGTGGATAGCCCAGTTTTCAATGAAAATGTATTCCACGTTTGTTTGGGTTTTTTTAAACCATCTCTATTTAAAAAGGTGCCTACTGTTACTTGAGCCCAATTTGGACATTAATCTCTTAGGACCTCACAATTTTCTGTTTTATGTTATTAGAAAAGTCTTTGCTCTAACATTTCAAAACACTACCTGAAAGAGAAACCACTGTTGAAAGATTTTCTGTTCCTGCTACTGCCAGATAGAAGCGGTTTCTCTGCAGCGTTCATTTTAACACCCACTGGACAGAACACAGCTATTGCATTTATGCCCTCTAACAACGGATGGACTTTCTGTGGCCACATCTACATTTATTTACTGTACACTAGAGGTGAGCCTATACAGTAGGAAAAGGCAAATAACCCTTAATGACTGAAAGCAAGGAAATTGGTTACCAAGGTCCATAGACTAAATTAAATATGGCTAGAAACTGCCTTAGTCAGGATATAGAAGGTTAAAATACACGACACCACTGCCCTCCAAGTTCTGCTTTTAAAATAAAACACAAGTTGTATAAACCATTTGCAATGCATCAACACTCAGCCCAAAGAAATACTAAACTGGTAACACTTTTTGGTGTTGGGGAAGTTTCATGGTGAAGGCACTCGGCTTTGCAGCGCTGTCTTCTTTGATGTTGGGTTTAACTGACACACATTGAAAGTAGCCTTACCCAACTCCAGAAGTAAGTGCAGAAAAATGAAAACGTTACCCTTTGGAAGCAAAGAGCTCCATCTCAGAACTCCTACCTCGCTTTTGTCTGGCACTGGGACTGGAATTCCTGTTTTTGTTGTTAGATGCCTCCACATTTGATGTCTCTGTTTTGTTTTCATATACACTTGATGACTTCCTGCTATACCTTTGGACAAAAGAAACACAGAAAGCATTACATTCCTGCCTACTACCTGACTGAGCACTCAGCACTCTTTTTTACACTCATAGATGGGAGCCTAAGGAACAAAGGGCAGGTACTAAAAGTCTGTGTGCTATAAAAGACCACATTGGTGAAGGCATGTATGGTGGAAAAAGCTGTGCTAGCCCCTGCTTCCTCTCCACACCACACGGTAAGGGATGTGCTTAGAGAAAGTTGAGAAGGGTTAAGTACAGGAACAAGCTGGTTGTCTGCACAAACTCATTTTTGCAAGTCCTTGGAATTGGAAGAAAGGAGTGGAAAGCCACATTAAAAAACAGACCCCAGTTTTTCATCCTTTGCAGCATATTTGACTCCATGAGTGAAATGTCAAGGTTATGTAGATGTTATACCGTAGAGGAACATATAGCTTTCCCTGGCTCCAGGATCCCCCACCTTTTGTTTCTTCTGTTCTTTGAAAATCTAAATCCAAGTGGGATATTCCAGCCTACAGCTGAACCACAAATGGGGTCCGTCTTGTCAGATTTGCAAAAGTGCTGGCCCTGTTGTCTGTAATAGGAATGCTGTCCCTGCCCTAGGTTTGCAGGGCATTCAGCTGAAAGTTTTCTCATGGTTCTTATCCTTGGTGTAGTTTCACGATTACCTTTGGCAGACAGCTCCACATACTTTGTTTTATCCACACACTTGAAATACTCTTTCCCAAAATACTCGTTATTAACAGGTACCAACAATTACATTGCTGTTTGTAATTAACATATGAACTGCTCGACTGAACATTCACAGGGTTTGTCTTGCTGTAAGAGAAGGTCCAAGATATCATGAACATTTTCAAAACATCTGAGATCTGTGAACACCTTTGTAACTACCAGGCAGTCTGGGACTCATTGCTTTGTATTTGAACCTCTGACCTGGTTTTGGTGGAACGGTAATCGAGGTCTCTGATACCTCCTGTATTAAAGCAAATGTGATTTTGCAGCCTGATGTCAAGTACAAAAACAAGGCTCACAATAAATACAGGAACAAATCCAAAGCACACTCACATTTCCTTATTCTTTTTTCTCTGTTCCTTTCTCAGCTAGGCTAACATAAATATGAAACATACAGCTGACAGACTGAAAGACTTACAGCTATGAGAAAGACACAAACTTCCTGAAACAGCATCTGCAGTAAAGCTCCAAGTGTTTGGTGTATCTACATGCATAGGATATTTTAACGTGGATGTGTGACTGAATCGGTCACTTCCAATAGAGCAGATACTTAAGCAGTTGGAACAACAGTCTGTTTCACAGGTTTAAGTAGATTAGAAAACAATACAAAGGAATCATGTCATTATCACTGAAATGCAGCAGCCATCCCTTGAGAGGGATACAGCAGGATTAGATATCACAGAGCATCTCATTTTAGGATTAAACAGGGGAACTTTGGGGAAGAATTTACAAGGAGATCATTTAAATAGATCAAACAGGACTTAGGGATATTAAATAACCTAATTTAAGGCCACTGGCTTTAAGTGTCCCTTTTGCCAACAGCTCAGCTCCAATCCTGCATCAGCCCAGCCCTGCCTTATCTCATGGAACTGCAGCTCCAAGTGCTGCAGTGGTATAGAAACAAGTGAAGGGGATAGTCTTTGTCACTAAACAGAGAGAGCTCCAGGAGGGGAGAGCATCCCGCAAACTCATCTTCTCAAAATCAAAGTGACAATTGACAATTTGACAATTTCCAGTCAGCAGCAGAGTCACTGTTAAGCACGGGCAACCCAGTAGAGGATATCTATTGGTTAGATAAAATCTCAGTAATTAATTGGCCTCCAGCCACTGATGATTCTGTTTGCTCTTTAGCTGATGGTCTGCCACTGCCTCTCTTACAGTGCCTTCACAACTGGAGTTGCATATAAACCACAGACTACACTTTTGTGGCTATCACAAAGTCTAGTTTCTTCCCTCCTCTCATTGTCTCCATCCAGCAAAGCAAAACAGGCTGCAGAAGGGGCTCCAGTCTGAGGAATTCTGGATCCACCGTTTCACATCAGCTAGTGCAAAGCTACCTTGTGCCGAGATTCCCCTGTCAACGCTTGTCTGATCCAAGATACAAAGGATCAATGTGGCCTCTGCTTACAACAGCAAATAGGATACTCTGAACTTTGTTCCATTCATGAAAGCCCAAAGCATTGTTCTTTTGTGAAGATTTGCCATATTCTTCCTGTCCCTATAGTAACCCAGAATTTGGAGCTGAAGTGTGTAACCTCTTCTTCTGGCACAGTTCAAAGGGTGAGGACAACAAACACTTCATTATTTCTTTGGCTTAATCCACTCCAGGATAAATAGCTAATCACATGGCCATTCTTCCTAGAGTTAATTAATTTTCTGTTGATGTAGTTTGTCTATAATTTCTGCTGTCCAAAATTTCTTATATTTCTGTGATTGCATTTCATATTTAAACTGGGATAATTTTCTCAGAACCCCAACATGCTTTTGCTGAAAGATTTTCATGCCAAACTTTTTCCATTTAAACCTTAAACAAAGCAAACGTAACAAAGCCTAGCAAAAATATGGTGCAGGATTAACACTACTGCATCTGTTTAAAATTTCTTGCACTGAGTTATACAAGTCTCAAAGGCTGGCTGTGTTACCTGGATTCTCTAGATTTGCTTGATCCTATTAAAATTTAAGAGAGATACCCCATGCCAATTAACATTGAATTTGCCCAGAAATTGGCCCACTACAAAAATTTGCTGACAGATCCAATCAACCTCCTGAAAATGTTCCAATGTAGTTCGTCTAAGCTTAAATTAATCCAGACCATATGGTTTTTCTGCAAAATCAAAGGATCATCTTTGAAATGAATTTTGCATTGTGATTTTAATTTCCCCATGAGCAAAGCCTTCATCTTCATTTACATGCCTTTAAAAACTGTGAAGACAATCAAGTAAGGAAGCTAAAATCCACAGAAAATTGAAATTTTATGTACTGCAAAAGCATGACAAAACACAGCTCTGACATGCCATGTTAGCTGTGGGTACCTGCTCACGTTGGAGGACTCCATTGGTGCGTGGTACACACTCTCGGTGATTCTTTGGTGGAGTTGACTTGCTTCTGTTAAAGAAAAAGTAAAAAGTAATTTCTCCACGTTGTATAAATTGCTTCTTTGTTTGCACAGACAGTTGAGGGGCAGGGAGGTGAGGAGAGAGAAGGACAGATTTTGATCCCTTTGAAAAAAACTTTTTCTCAGCATCCTTGACAAACAGCAATAATAAAATGCTACTCAGATGCTGCTGTTCACTCTTTTTGCATAGCTGCAAGGTACCTACATCCAGTAACTGTCAGGTGAAGAGAGATGATAAGAAAGATGCTGACAACCTGGTTTACAGGACCAGGAGAGTCAGACGCTGGCAAATGAGGACACAATGGAATGAGCTGCTTTCAAGCTCTCAGATTGCTGAGGTGCTAAGGCTATTTCACTCTGAAAGATGAAACTCCTAGCAATGAAAGGAGAACAAACAAAGGGACAGCAGTGCAAGACTAAAGTTTTTTGTGGGTGGAAATGCTTTGAGAAACGAGCACTCCTGGTGGGGAGTCAGATTTAGCTCCATTTCTGGTTTTGGCAACTGATTCACAGCCTTGCACAAACCTCTTAAGCTATGTCCATAAATCCTTTGTTTGCAAGAGCCAATTATGCTCTTTGGGATTGACTGATGTATTACTGAGCTTGTATATACACTAAGCGCTTGGACACTTATGACCCATATGTTGAACTACTTATCACATACTTTTGGCCACCTTCTTTCCCCTTTACTCATTCATCTCAGCTGGTTCTTTCCAACGTACTAATCCCCTGTGTAGCTCCTAAGAGCAGTCATTAAATACAGCCCAGACAAACGTATGTATCTCCCTTCCTTCTTTCATTACAACAGCACAGTTGGCAAAACAGCCATTCTTGGATTAGTATTGAATTAGGGCCTCTCCTTTCATGAGTCATAGCAAATAGCAACAACTGTTTAAAACCACAGGACAAAGCCTTTGCTTCCTGCCATCAGTACTGTAATACAGGCTTTGATTCATGTGATAATTTGGGAAAATGCAATGGAAGAGTTGCAATAGCACATAAGACAGTTTCTGTCCTCTGACTGCTCTTCTGCTAGATTCACAACAAAGGAAATCTTGCCTTTGTTCATAAAGTAGGAAATTCATCCCAAAATGTTCTCAAGACCAGACTGGATAAAGTCTTGAGTAATCTGGTTTGACCAATAACTGACTCCGCTTTGAGCAGCATGTTGAACTATGATGTCCTGAGGTCCCTTGAAATCTGAAATATTCTAGGATTCTATGATCTGAAGACAAAAAAATAAAGAATATAAAACTATAATTTTTTCAAAAATGTTCAGTCTTGATTCCTGCATAGTTTCCTTCGGAAAACGCATAGTACCTCTTATGTATGCTACAAAGATTTCATTAATGCTCATTCTCTTTTACCTAGGAAACACACTTGCAGTCTGTCCTATTAAACACGTTTTCTCCATAAACTACTGATCTTTGCTCTGCTAACCTGAGTAAAGCCAGCTTTTACACTTAGACATAAATATTACAAATTACATCATACAGTCCTTAGATCAAGTCCTGAACCTGTACTGATAAGAATCTTGACCTGTTTCCTCAACAGTTTCTGCTGAAGTGACCACAGTGAAATTCAGAATAAAAAGGAGAAAGGATGAAGACAAGAATAGTAACAGAAGACCCAGGTCTCTGTAAATAAGTATATTGCCATATTAGCAGAGGCTAATCTGTGCGGTTTCCTTTCACTTAAGGAGGCTGAAAATACTTATCGTCCCTGTAAAACAGTCAATTAAAATAAAGGTGACCTCTAAAATTAAAGCACAAGCAACAGGTTTCCATCTAGGATGAAGTCTGCTTGGGAATCTGAACCATGTGTGTGAGGAGGTTTTGCTGGCACTGCATTCAAGAGAGGTACATGTATGACAGAAGCAGAAAGACAGGTCAAGGAAAGAAGCAATGCCAGGGTCCAGGAAAAGACAGTATTTGACACAGTTATGGGGTGGTTTTTGTCCTAGAAGAGCCTGAAAAAATGGCTTTTAGGACTCTCTACATTCTTGTTCATAAACAGAATAGAATCTCAGATAGCTTATTCCATATACTAAGAGAAGGTAGTGATGAAAGCCATCTGAATTTTGACTGTCTTAGGTTCAATACCTCATTTAAAATGGTGTCATTATTTTAGGGACTTATGAGGCTTGAGTCATTCACATGTTGAGCACATTCACAGTGACATGTCTGAGAGAAAGGGAAATGTCTTTAATCGTGTTTTACAAGGAGGCCATCATGATAAATGAAATATTTCAAATATAAGGTGGGTAAACCAAACAAAGCAAAACCAACAGTAGTACAGAGTGGAACAGTCGCTGTTCCCAATTATATATGTGGAAGGAGGACTTTTGTGTCAGGTCTTCGAGCAGGCACAGAGTAAAGACTGGGACCCCACCTCCTCACATACTGATGTGAATGGACATTTCTAAGGTTGTGGACTGGAAAGGAAAAGAGGAAAATCCATTCCTCAAACTAATTGTGAATGGAGTAATTAATCATGCCATTTCAAAATTTCTAAGAGATTGTCTCCGATCAGGACAAGGCTGTAAGTCCCAGCAATGCAGCTGCCACCCAGCTGATGTATTCTTGCTGATTTTAGCGGTAGTACTGAACAGCACCATAACTCATCCCAGATGTACATTGTCACACACAGCTACAGCAGGAAGGCAGCACTACCACATCTTGCTCTGTAGGTCCTACCTCTACATGCTTCCAGCTGTCCTGTCAGGACCTTTCGAATCTCTGAAATCCAGGTGTTTTTCAGCTCAACAGAGGATGCCTGAGAACACAAGAGGAAAATCAAAGAAGGTCTAGGTAGGGCATGCTGCCTATTGCATGCCTTCACTGGCCTACATTCGATCTCAGTTTTCCTAAGATATGGAACCCTGCGACCAGCTTTAAGCAAAACAGAGGATGCCTTTCAAGATGGAAAAGTTCCCATAAATGTAAGTGTTCCAAGTAATTTTCCAAGGAAAAAAAATTAGTGAATTATCCAAAATGATGACCATTTTCTCAATGATGGCAATTGCAGTGCCAACACAAACATAAAGCTTCCAGTGACTATTGTTTCTTGAGCATATGGGACAGTGAATGCCATGAAACTCCACACTATTAAAAACAATTCAATTGAAAAGAATAATAGTCCTTGGGAAAAAATAAAAACCAGACTTTGTTGTTACCTGAATTATATAGACTTCTTCTCTGCCATTATACCAGATTTCAAACTTCTTGTTGTCCCCTTTAACATTTTCTGTAATACCCACAGTGCTCATCTGTTTCAAAACAGAAAAGAAGAAGCTGGAATCCAGAAAATGTCCTTAAAACTATTTTATTCTCTGAGAAGTGTTTTTAAAATGCTGCATTCACTTTTGCACCTTAGAGAGTCATTAAAAGTAAAATTTATAACATGTTATTTCTCAACATCTAACTTATCGTTCTGATTTTTTACTACAGGAAATATAAAAAAAAAGCAGTTCAGTGCTCAAAAGAAACACCACATTAAAGATGTTCCATTGTGAGTTTCTCCTCTGTCTTTTGTTTCACTTGAATTGCAGGTCAGTCTTCAACCCTATCCTAGCTGTTGTTAACTTATGCAAGATGAATGTGATGGTATTTCCAACTAGCCCTCACTGACTTGTTGAGGTGCGAGAGGAAGAACGATAGAACAAGGCTTTGGGAGATTTAGTGACTCAGCTGCAAATCCAGACACCACAAAAAATCCAGTATAATTTCAGGAAAATGAAAAAATAGGTGAGCAGGGAGCACAGTGTCTAACCAGGCAAGGAGAACAAGAAAATAGTTACAGATTAATTAATGACAGATTCTTGATGTCCAGCAGCCACTGTGTTTACCAGCTTCCCATCTTCTTCCCGTATTTATTCATCTCTCTTGTTCTGATTTGCCTCAGCATTAAATTTGAAGATTTAAACAGTTTTACATCATTATTCCTGCTTTCTTCAGAGAAAGAAACTTCAAATATTATAAAAATTGGTTCACTCCTTGAACCAGGTTCTATTACACTTTTTATCTGGTTAGCCTGTGTAAGTTTGCAGCATTACAGCTGATAACCCATGTTAGTGTCACATCAATGTGTTTAAGAGAACATTTGGCCTATGCCTGAATGTCATGTTAATGGAAATTGTCCTGACTCATATATGGGAAGGTCACTTGTGCAAATAAAAGGGCAATTGCACTGCGCTATGATTCCTCTGCAGTTATTGTCATGGAATACATATTGACTGATGTCAATAGTAAAACTCATAGCACTGAACTTGCAGGATGCTTGCAGGCAGAAAAATGAGTTCAGTTTTGCTTCTCTTTATGGCACTCTAGGCAAGAAGGCCCGAGGTGTCCATTTCTATCTAGTTGCAAAACCAAGGTGCACACTTGGTGTTGCAGGACATAAGGATAGTTTATCTCCAGATCAAAACTAAACGTGAGCTATAATTTACTCAGCGGTGCCAGATACATGTACCTTCTTCAAGTCTCCATGTGGAAACATCCCCATATTGCATAACACCAGGTTTATTTCTCCTTCACGCCATTACCGCATTTATTACCTTTAATGAATTTTTGAAGCTGTATGAAGCTGTCTTCTCATGGCCATCTGTGTTTTCCTCCCGTTTCTTGCAAAAAAGTAACATCTTTGTGTAGAGGAAGAGGTGTCTCTGCATGGGTTTGAATCTAGCCAAGTCCTTCACCTTGTTGTGCCCCTTCTTGTGGTCAGTCCACACATTGAAGGAACCTTGCATCAACAGCTTGCCAAGCTCACCGACATCACCCTAGCAAGTAAGGGAAAGAGAGAGCCTACATTATATTTGATCTAAGTTAATCACAGGCACAGTCTTTCTCAAAGTGGTGTTCAAGCTTACAGGCAAAGGCATGTGTCTAGCCATCCTTTGTGCTAGAGGATGGACTCCCACCTGGACATGTCTCCATGCTAAACCTGAGTGGTTTCTTCATAGAACTACTAACCCTTGTTTTTCATGTCCATACTTTCCAGTTTGTCTCCTCCTTCATAGTTATTGTTTAAGGTCTGTCTTGGGACCTCAGACCTGATACAGAGGCTATCCCTCTGACGTCTTCAGAGAAAGCACCTTCTGATAAGAACTGGATTCCAAGACTCCTGATTCCAAAGGCAGTATGAAAGCCCAATGCAGTCAAGATAAGCAAACAAAGGCCTTGACTCTGAAACACCTAGGTTCAGTTTCTGTTCTGCTATGAGCTGCTTCTATCTCTAGGCAAAACCTTGAAAGATGCTTAGATGCCTAGAGCTATGTAGGGGTGTAATTCCCTCCTGTTGCAAAATCGTCTTTAAAAGCTTTGTCAATAGTTCATCACTTATCATCTGCAAACTATGCAGTGATGAACAGCCTTGAGTAAAGGAGGAGTAAATGCACCAACGAACTATAGAAGTACCAGAGGGAAAGTGAAACAAAGCAGAAACCATTGGCTAAGGGCCAGTGATGTATAAATACTTCAACTGGTACAAGTATTCGTCTCAGATGCCACCAGCACAATAATTTATAGCACAGTTCCCTGCCACACTAAAGAATGTAGCAATGTGTAGACTGGGACATGATAATATTTGCCTCAGCAAATACTACCAAACATAATCATCCTAGCAGCAAGTTTTTCTAGGAGTGATTTGTGTAATGAGTTGCTGGAATAAATTCAGTACATTCCTAAAGTACTTATTCTCAGCATTTGTTTATTCTGTTCATTATAAAGTGAGGATGTTGGTCCAAGTGAGAATGATTTCTTTAACTATGGATTGCAACTCATTCTTTCTCTTACTCCCCATCCTCTAACTAGATCCAAATGAAAAACCAGCATTTGATTTGGTACTTTTTCATGCCATTATTAGACTCCCCAAAGCATTCAGACAATCTCAGTGTTTTCTACAAGAGTCTTTCACCTCTAATGTTTAGAGCTGGATTATTTATTGGTGACAGGGGGCATCCTGTATGCACTCAAAACACTGATATAGCACCAAGATGCAGAAGATCAGTTCTTTTTTGATAGGTCTGTCCCTTCCATCTTGGATCTAGGACTGAGATTATAGCAGGTGGAATTGAAAGCTACCAGTGCAGAGAGGAAAATGAGGGACAGAAATGGCAGTCTGCACCGATGTCACAAGACTTTGAATATCAGCTCACAAGCCTCAGACGCTCCCTTTGGTGTGGCAGCAAATACAGAGGAAGACATTCGTTCTGGTAACTCATGCTAGTGGACAGCAATATTTTGTCCCAAATAAATTTTATATAAAAAGGAATTGATCACAATCTCAAATAGAATTATTCTCTGTTAGAGCAATATGCTATATCACATGTTTATGGAAGATGGGAGATGCTTGGAAGATTAATTTCTTAAGTGCTGCATGGAATTTCATGGACAATCGACCCAGGTCAGGCTATATACAGGATGACAGTAGGAAACTTCTCTAGATCTTCTGCTCCCTAAGCTTCACTTTATTGGGTTTTTTTGGTAGCTTTGCCTAAAAATACTATAAAACCCAAAAACCAACCCCAAACTTACAATTTAGCAATTTTTTTACACTAGAGTGCAGCTCTGCAAATCTGCATGTGCACAGGTCCAAGAAGCAGAATATCCTGTGCAATTAGAAGCATTCATCAGCTGCTATAAAACCTGCTTTTCTGCTGGCGTATTATCCTTCTCTGAAAGATAATTCTAGGTAAGGTATTGTAGGGAAGTATTTCTATTCTGCCTGTGTGGGCAAGACACCACAAGATGGAGTGTGGTTTCATGAGCTACAGGAGGTGGTTATTTGGAATCACAGCTGAACACGAGGGACAGGTGGAACAGAGAAGAGATTACTTGGCCAGCAACAGGCTACACAACAGCTACGTGTGACTTTATCATGTCTTTCAGTTCAGCTAACAAAGCACACGCAAAAAAATGTAATACTTGGAGATACCATCTGGCGCTTCAGGGAAGGCTGGTAGATTCAAAAGTAGTAGAAAAGGAACAGGAAAGTTTTGTTGAATTCCTGAGCACAAAACTACTCTGAGATTTTGAAGTACAGAATAGGCCAAGAGGATGACCTTAGTATTTATACAGATAGGAGTCTGGATAGATCCCCTCTGCTCAGGGTGATGTTACCTTTCTTGGAGAAGATTTTCTGCCCATCCCTTACAGAACTGTTTAAACACTTTTGTTTCTGAAATTGCTATTACTACATACATTTAAACTGGGAAACACAGGAGGAAAGCTATCTTTCTCTTTGAAGGTTAATCAGAAACAGTGGAAACTAGAGAGAGAAATAAAAGCTGTATCTATGATCTTCCTGTGCCCATGTTGACTGGTCCAAGTCTGCAGTAATAATATCCAGGCTTTAAAAAGTCTGACTGCTTTGGATTAATTTTAGAAATAGCCAGAACAGCTTACAAAAGCTTTCACAAATAGTTTTCCCAACACCTAGAAGTCTGTAAAAGACACACTATTGAAACAAAATGGATTTAAACCAAAAAGTAACCCCACACGGGAAAAAGCATGTATTTTTTAAAATACAAATGAGGACTTGATTGTTTCAAGAGAGATACTGTGCGACTTGGTCTAGGTGATCCTGCTGTGGCAGGGGGATTGGACTAGATGATCTTTTGAGGTCACTTCCGATCCCCAGCATTCTGTGATGCTGTGATTCTGTGAACAAGGTGACAAGCTCAGCAATCTGCAAGGTCACCAGTTTGTGAAGCAGTTGCTAGAAACACCAGAAAAAGCCAGCAGATTGTCACTGCAACCAATGAATCAAAAAGTCACATCAAGCAAAATCACCCCAAGCGCTGTGAAGAGTAGCACCAGCACAAAGACATTTGCCACTAGAAAGTCTGTAAAAGAAACTCTGGAGAAGTCTGAAAGCAGAGATACCTTGATGTTTATTTGTAGTCCTCCAGGAAAAGCTTTTCACAATACAAAAGTGCTAGAAGGGAAAGTTTGCCTACCATGATGGCAAACCAAACAGAAGCTTTGCCACTGGCTTTATAGAAACCAAGATAGCTTCCCAAAAGTAGGAAAACTAAAAGGAAAACCAACTGCTAAGAGGAATCATAGAATCATTAGGGATTGGAAGGGACCTCGAAAGATCATCCAGTCCAATCCCTCTGCCACAGCAGGATCACCTAGACCAAGTCGCACAGGAACACATCCAGGTGGGTTTTGACCCCTCCCCTGGGCAGCCTGTTCTAATGCTCTGTTACCCTCACCGTGAAGAGGTTCCTTCTGATATTTATATGGAATCTCCTATGTTAAACCACACATTTAAAATTATTTTACCATTTGGCTTTAGATGTCTCAAAGGTTTTATCAGTAGCAGTTTAAGTATAATTAGACAAATTTTCATCTGTCATAAGCCACTTTAAGCTCTTGGCTTGTCTCTTTACTTTTAAATACTATATGTAGCTGACAATACTTCTTTACATCCAATTACACCAGTATAAAATATTTCATTTTAAGACCAGTGTTTTTTCTTTTGTGTTACCAAAATAAAGAACTGCTCAGTGAATATTCAAAAATATAGAGAATTTCTGCTCTAACAGAATAAATTATGGATATTTATTAATACCTAAAGAATCCTTTAAGAATTTTCAATGGCAGAAAGAGTCAGACTATGGATTTGTCCATTTATATTGGTGAAATTAAAAGCTAATGAACTATTCTTGTTTAGCCAACAAATCTGAATATAGTAGGCTTCTCCTGCCTGAGGGAGACTTGGAAAAATTGAAAATTAGTTGGAAATCATAAAAAAAGGTACTTGCAAATCTAAACTAAGTAGGAAAGCTTGAAGCTATGTGCTTAATCTAAATCCAGCTCTTGGCGCAAAGACATGCAGTGTGAAACCCCACTGAATTCATAATAGGTGCAGATCATAGCTGTGCAGAAGGCTGGGATAAAGTCTATGCTTTTCTTAAGTCTGTCAGATTAGGGTGACCCCCAAAGAACCTGGGGTGTTTCTCAGACCCAGAGACACTGCAGCTAGTCTGTACGTCCGCTAATGAAACAAAGTGGCCACAGCTTCATGTTCAACTGAGTAGAGGTATGGCAGGATAGTAATTCGTATTTTCATTTCCAATGTAACACATAATCTACAGGAGCATCTCCAATTGTGCAGCAGTGGATCTATGGCATACAGTTGAGCAAGCATTAAATTAGTTCATAAAATAATGATAACAAAGGGCATGGTTTCCTCAGCTACCAGATGCAGAGGTACTTGCATAAAAGAGAGAATTACAGAAATTAAAAAGGCATCTTGCAAAACACAAAGTAACTGTTCCACTGACAGTCGGTACAGACACCATGGCTTGCTCAGAAAGTCGCATTCTGTACAAAATACTTGTTTTCTGGTGTTCTGACCTACCAGTTATTCGAATCCACCTCCTCAATGCATTGTCTTTTCCTGACATTTTCAACCTGCAGCTAAATGGGCAACCACATAACCCCTGGGCCTCATTTCACCAGACATGTTTCTCTTTTACAGGTCAGTCCCACTTCTCTCTCAAGGGCTTGTTTTACATAAGCAACACTGGTTCTTGAAAGTCATGTGACTTGAAGGGAACTTCAACAGATAAATACATACATTTGTGGTCTTTGATTTGTAACGTGGTTATTATTTCACATTGTGGATAATGAGTCTGCCAGTCACTAAGAGAGATTTTTCTCCCACTTTAAAGGGAAGCCAAACTTTCCTAAGTGAAAAAGATCTGGAAACATTTGCATTGCATAGAAGTCAAACATTTCTGCAAATTTTCCAAGTTATGTTTATCATACTTGCTATCTCTCACCGACAAATGAGTTTTGAGTTCTATTACTCAGAAGAACCACAATTGTTGCACTTCCTTCCCATATTCACAACCTCATCTCTGCATGACAGGTATGTTTGGATGACCAAAAAAAAGTCAACACATCACTGAGTGCCATCCTTCAAGAATATGGTACAGTAGGCTCCTGCAATGTGTACTAGTCATGGGCAAGCATGGTCACTGCTGCGAGGAATACTGGATAGAACAAGAGTTGAGTAAAAGCAACAGCAAACAATACCTCATATCCTGTGATTGCTATCTGGTGCATGGAGTCATTTGCTGACTTGATGATATCGAGCACTGTGGCCAGAGCTTCTTCCAGTTCAGCAGTACCCTCTGAATTCTTGCTGCACTTCAGCATTTCCTAATTAAAAGAAGACAGGAAAACTGTTTATATCAGAAGCCACCATAAGACAACCCTCCCTTAAATTTGTGCTGCACAGACAAAATAGCAGAACTATAAGGGGAAAAAACACCAAACAGGGTAGTCACCAAGATTGTAACTGACTACATACATTTTGAACTTTTGAACATTTTCAGGTGTTATGGGTTCATGCAAAATTAAAGAGGATCATTCTGACATATTTACAATGAAGTTTTTGCATGTCACAGAACTGCATCCAATTTTTTTTTTACTCCACACATGCTAGAAAAGAAACTCAATGTAAGTATAATGATGTCAGGTGTTAGAGAAGTCACCATTTCCATGTGCAGTTTGTTCCACAAAGTACTGCTATTAAAAATATAAACGCAATTTGTAGTCTGACCTTGGCATGTTTGCCTTTGCACTCATCAGGCTTTAGCAAGCTCTGGATAGATTACGAAATTCTGCATGGGGATTCCTCTGTAGATACACATACGACTCTCTATTCCTTAAACTAAATAAGACTTCTTTATCTGTAAATGTTTTTCAACTGTTATATTTGGGGGGTGGGGGAGTGGAAATTGACCAGACTTCTATACATTTTCACCAGCTTTTATTCTCTGCCTCTGCAATTCAACCTACAGATTGTACAATCCTTCCATTAACCCAAACAAGTAAGATGACCATAACCCAAAATTAGTAAGATAACAGATCACTTATGATATGATCACCTGTGATTTTGATGTTTGGAATCTCCATTCATTAACTCATTAACATAGTTGTTAATTAGACAAGAGTTCCAGTGATTGAATTCATAACCAAATAACTACTTATATCATTCATCATTACTGACTGTCCCTGCCCTATATATCTACCAGTAGAATGAAAGAAAGGGAATGAAAGAAAGCTGTAAAGAATGTAAGACATAATTTCTTGTAACAATAGCACCTCAGTAAGAACTGCAGAGTAAGACAGTTTCAATTTTGTTCCCTATGATGACTTCAATGTCAACACAAACTACATTCCAGAAATACACCTAGAAGTTAATCAAGACTACTAACTTCAGTAATCTTTATTACGGCATGACCCATTTGGCAAGGGTGGCCACTGACAGGATTGTCATTGAGGTATATCGCTTTCAGCCACATTTTGAGTTTGACAATCTTTTAACCCAAAAGTTGAGGCACTAGGATTTTCTGGAAAACAGGGCTGCAGAAAAGGTAGTTCTAGAAACAGCAGCAGTCTCTCCTGAAGTGCTTGGGTGATCAGGACTTAGAAGATAAATGTAGGATGTATTCCTAGAGTCTATGTTGCACAATTTCTAGGATCAGGATGAATCCCTGTTTATTACTGATTTTTCTAAACTTTTAATTGCTCCTGGCTGCCAGGGTAAGAGCACAACTTCACAGATCTCATAATCCCTGACAAAGTAAATGTCCATGCCAATATGTTGTTGTTAAGTACAAAACTGGTTTGACTGCTTCAGCCCTAATGGCTGCAAGCTGTTTTGCCTGAGAATTTTACTCCTTGATCTAATCTTGATTTTATTTACAGTCATATTTCAAATTAAAAGTAGAATCTGATTTACTCCTGCTCTTCTAAAGACCTTGATATTTTCTACCTTAGTGCAGAATAGTGTAAAGAGACACAGCCAAATTATTGTTGATGTTACATTGATGTCAACTCAGACAAGTTGCATCCTTGCTAATATTCCCATTCAATATTTGGTTCTACATTTTTGTATAAAACAAATAAATAGGTCACAAAATTATTGTACAAGCGAAAGACCAACTGGATCCTCATGCGACAGAGCAAATGCCATGGTAGCTACTGACAAATAAAACCGCAGCCTAAAATCTTCATTACAAGTTTCACACTAAATTTCATGACAGTACACAAGTACATTAAGTTCAGAGGCTTTACAGCAGCATGTAATTCACCTTCAACACCTTCCCATATGGAAAGGCAGTAAATAATTTTAAGATCAGAGAAGATGAACACAGAAATTTAAATCAACATTGTAAAAAAACACCATTGGATTTGGGGCATAGATTTCCTGCTGCCCATTTCAGACCAGAATTTCAAGCATGGACCACTCAGTTCCAATCACATCACATACTCATTTGATTAAAGATACTTTTTTCCTAGCTCCATCTTTAAAATGGAAACACCAAAAAGGGAGTGGCTCCTGAAGGGTTTGAGTCACAACCATGGGAAAATACCAGGTTCAGAAAGCTGAAAGAGTTTTATTAAAAGAGGACAGATGTCAGAGAGAAGTTTGAAAACACCCATTCCTCTTTTCAAATTGTAAGACCACATACTTACCAATAAAGCCAAATTAAATTTCTATTTAAAGATACACAAAACAATGAATAAGACAACAAAATACTTATTATACATTATATACATCACATAGTATTATACAGTTATTATGTACTGCTCTACTATTTTGTATAATAATATTATTAGCAGTATGTAATAATACACTGCTAACGCAGAGCATACGAGTAATGCTAGGTACTTACTCTCAAATAGAAGTCCTTTCTTTGCCTATTTGCTACCATTTTACTACTTAGCATTATAAAGTGTTGAATAAGGGAGAGAGGATTTCTTTCCGGGTAGTCCTTCCAAAAATGATGCTGATATGCAATTTTGGAAGTAAAACAAGCTATGGCATGGATTTATTTTGCACTGTCATTGAGAACTTACCTTTAACAGCAGTTGGTATTTAGTGATTCTCTGGACTGGCTTTAAGAGATAAGCATCTAGTGAGAGCTTATGATCCAATTTACGTTGACATTCCTGAAAGAGACAACAGGGAAGAAATGCAGGCAAGACACCAAGAGACAGTTATCATCTGGCAATCTGAATATTACAGAATTATTCAGCCTGGAAAAGACCTCTAAAATCATAAAGTCCAGCCTACATTATGTGAATTAACTGTGAGAGAAATTTGTTCCATCTGCATTAGAGTTCCCAGAGTACTTACGGCAGAGTGAAAAGATATATAAACAAGAGCTAATGTTTAGGTTCAACTTAGTGTTGAAATCTGGCATGCCCTGCTTTATGAGGTTGCAGACATGTGGGGTTTGCAAAGAAACCACACTTCTTTGGTTTGGGTACAGCCTGAAGAGTCAGGCTCCTGTCCGTGAATCCTACCTACCACTCTACCTACCTTCTCTCTCATAGAGAGCATATTGACCCCTACTGAGAACTTGCTATTAGCCTAAGAAGCATGCAGCAAAGGCTGTAGTGAGCATTAAGTTTTCTAAAGAAAGAAGAGATACAGAAGGATTGTCTTGCACTGCTACTCTGCAAAGAAATTCCACCTGAAAGAAGATGCTGTCTCCACACTGTCTCCAGAGAGCTTCGGACCTTGGCTTATTCTGACAGTATTTTTCATATATTTGGAGGTCCTCTTTCTGCAAGAAAAGGAGAGTTCAAGTGCAGTAAGAAAAAGAATCTACAGAGCATCTTTTTCTTACCCTCCATCCTAACACATGATGTAATTAATACATGGGAATAACTCTGTACGTTAAAAATACACCATGGTTACCAAATTTACTTTTTCATATTTAGAGCTAAGTGCAAGCAAAAGTAAGAGTTATTTCCCCCACTGTTTGCTGAAAGCAAAGGAACTGCAGACTGGCAGAAACATAATCCAATTGCAATACTGTTATCTTCAAGACAAGAGCATTTGAAAACAAAACAAACCCATGAGAAGCATAAATCTTGTTACCAATCCTAGCACAGCCTAGTAATTGCTAACAAGGATCACTACTTAGCTGAGGTTTACACATTCAAAATGCTTTGCAAATAGTATTGGCTCTCTACAGAATCAATTTAAAAAGTAACAAGTATATCTTTTTGACATCCTACACCAGGAGGAGGCAGTACTTAAACTCCATCCTATCCAAATTAGAAATGGGTGGATTCCCTTGACCTTTAATTACTTGTGACTACACTGCAGGTGCTCTCACTGAAGTCCACAGCAAAATCTCAGTAACTCCATTGAAAACAACAGCAATCTCTACAAAAGCCCAGAGAAGTATATCCCAAGCTCCCTGGTCTGTACAGATTCTTGGCTTACTAAACATGCACAGAAGCCCTACAGCCATGCTCTCATGGAGCAATGCCATATGGATTCCTGAGCAGGGCAGGGAGATTCCCATCTATCTCTACACCCATCCTGGTGGACAAAACCTTAGGAATCAAAGACAACACCAAACATAAACCTTGGAAATTCATGGCTCTTGCCTCTGTGCTTTCAGCCCACTAGATGCTCTTGGTGCAGGGAAAGCATTTTCTTTTGTATAGAGTCACTACAAGTAATCGCTACCACTGTTGTGTTCCTCTATAGGTCTGTACTGCTGTCATTGTGGTGTATCAGATGTGAAAGCAGAGCTATGCCCTGTAACGCCTCAGTGCTTGAAGAGTTATGCAATACAAGAGGCTCCATTGCAACTCAATGGAGTATAAATGGTGCTATTTCAAAATAAGCACAGTGTTTTCTTCACACAAATAGAATTGTTTGTACACGTTGCCTTGGAGGGAAGTTAGCAGGGGGTAAACCCCACAAAACTAGAAGTAGTAACAAAGTGTAATCAAGCATTACAATTTATTCCTGGCCCACAGGACTGGGCAGGAAGAGTAGATACAGCAGACAGTTAAGAGCATTATTGGGGTAAGATAAAATACTAATTTTAGTTTAAAGAAAAGGTACAGTAATTTACAATTTACCATCATTTTCATATGGAACCACCCTATGCTGATGCAATCTACTGCTGCCTGAATCAGTGGCACCTGCTCAGGCAGATACTTACCTACATCTTTAAATACAGCTTTAAGTTTTCTAATAGTGTAAGGATAGGAAATTCCTGATGAAATTACTAAGATCGGACTCTAAAATACTATGAAATATTTAATTGCCTACTTATTAAAATCCCAGTCTTAAGTGTTTCATATATGCCCATTTTAATTTCCAGAGGTTCTGACTTCTGCCTGGTACTTTTACACTGTGATCATCTCTCCTGTAGTGTTTTTCCTTTCCATGATGATTTGCATCCTGAGGTCTTTGTAAGTTTTCACACACCTGCCTGTATTAGGTTTTCTGGCAAGGTCTTGGTAGCAGGGGGGCCCTAGGGGTGACAGTGGTAGCACCTCTGGGGAGAAAACAATGCTGCTGCAGCTGGAGAGAAGGAGGCAGGGGAGGTGTTACAGGTGCTGTAGCAGAGTCTCCTGCAGGTCAGGGTGAAGACCATGGTGAGGGAGACTGTGCTTTTGTAAGCTCATGGAGGGAAACAGTGGAGCAGATCCACCTGCAGCCTGTGGAAGACCCCACACCAAGGCAGGTGGATGCACAGAGGAGATTGTGAACCAATGGGAAGCCCATACTGGACCATCCTGGCATGATATGTGGGCTTGTGGAGAGCAAAGCCCATTCTAGAGCAGGTTTGCTGTCAAGATGAGCAGTCTGTTCCTGAAGGACTGCACCTCATGGAAGGGAACCCATGCTGGAACAGAAGAGCGTGAGGAGTGTGCCCTGGAGTGGCAGAGATATGTGATAAACTGCCCATAAGCCCTATTTCCTCTCCCCCTGAGCTGCTCAGAGAGAAGATGGTAGAGAAATCAGGAGTGAAGCTAAGTCCAAGAAGAAGGGAGGGGTGTGGGGAAGGTGTTTTAATTTTTTTTCTAATTATTCGACTCCAATTTGGTTGGCAATAAGTTAATTTCCTCAGTTCAAATATGTTTCACCTATGACAGTAATTGCTCAATGACCTCTTCGTGTCCTTATCTAGACCCACCAGCCTTTTGTTATATTTTCTCTTCCCTATCCAATTTAGGAAGGGAGAGTGATAGAGTGGCTTTGGTGGGCTCCTGGCCTTCAGCCAGAGCCAACCCATGGCAGGCATACATGCACAGTCCCAATTATCTTTGTGGACTGATGATTCATTAATAAATTCTGCTTCAGATTACAATTTATCCCTTTCAATCCAACTCAGAGGTTTCTGGTAGCCTGCTAGAGTCCTTTCACAGACAGCTTCCTTTGACGAGATACCTTAACCACTGAATCCTATTAAATGATTCTCTTTTTCCAAGGTTAGCAGTACCCGTAAGTAAACAGTAGCAATCCACAGTGAGTCACTCTCACCAAGCACCTGATCTAGCACACGTTGGTAAACAGTCTGACACACTTTCTGCTTCTTCTTGTGCATTCTTGCCTTGGTTTGGTAAGGTTTGTAACCTCTCAAACCGATGTTTAGCAGATCAGCCAAGAGTGTCCCTCTTGCTGCTGATAAAGCACTAGAAGACCAGTCCCACAGGGCATTTAGCACACATCCCTCTTTGAGCATCTGTGCAGTTCTTGCCACACAGAGCTTTAAGCAAGATCATGCATCTTGGTGATGGTAGAATAGCTGCCATGTGAACAAAGTTAATCTGGTTTATGTATAACTTAGTTTTGTAGGAAGATTATGCTCTAACAAGGCCAGGTGAAGTGGGAAGGAGGACAGGAGGGGCATGTCTGACATACCTTCCACTTGATTCTGCTACTAAGTTTCAGAAGAGAAGCCAGAGAGGAAAAATAGGCTGGGACTCTGAAGACTATTTCTGCCACCATCTGAGAAGGGTTAACATCCATGGTGGTGCTGACCAGACAGTACTCATGGAAGTAGGAGAGTGTGTAAGGACATGGCAGAGGAATGACTTGCAGGGAATGGAAGGACACAGATATCAGGGTGAACCACTGCAGCTCTCAGATAGAGTAATAGTCTTCAAGTATCAATCTAAAAATTACTCTAATCACAGAATCACAGGCCCACCACAATATTGTGGCAGGCTGCTTGCACCTATACAGAGAAGGAGAAATGGAGAAGGGAATTTGTAACAGTGTGAGTTTTCATCCCAGAACTTGGCTTCATCTTGAACAGCAACCGTTTTCAGTTGCTCGATGCCAAAGCAAGCACAGTCATAGCTCACAGGGCAAGCCAGAAGCCTCTGTTCAGCAGGAAGACACAGAAACCTGCCAAATCACGGGGAACACAAGCATACAACCAGGTTTGTGTTTGTGCCTCCTAAAGGCTGTCCAACAGAAACAACAAATTTCTGGACTTTATGTGGCTTCTTCTAAAAACAGAACATAAAGGCTAGTTCTTGAATCAAAGGTGCTACTGTGTGAGCAGAAACATCTCAAGCAAGAGGCTTCTGCTTTTGTGGCGCGAAATTTGAAGCAGAGAGAAAGCAAATGCATGATTTAACCTCTAATTTAATATATTTAAGCTGGTTTGACTAGGCCACAGAAACTGATAAGCAGAGATGACAAAGAGACTGATTTTCTTTCACTTCATACCTGAACAATAGCTGTGCTGCCAATTATTTCATAAAATAGTAACAAGTAAAATCAGGCTAAACAGCTGCTCTTACAGAAACAGACACAAACTACAAAGTTTTTGCAGAATTACAGGATCAATTCTGTATGAAAAATTTTTCTTAAGCTCCAAATCCATGGATATTTGCAGTATACAGACTATTCTACACGTCTTACATTTCAAAGGTCTGCATTCTTCAAAGATTGTTTTTCTTACTTTGCATAATCATTTCACCACAGTATTTTCCCACTCAGCAACTAAATCTTAGAATAACATATTCCGTAGTACTGTCATTTACTCATGCTCTAAAAGCTGGCTGTTAAACAGAAAATAATCCAGAGGACTTATAATCACATATACAGTAGTATGATGCTCTCTGACCTGACCTGTTAGTAAATTTGAAGCTTACTGTTTCAAAGTATCATGTGTTCATAATTCCTTTGAAACCTTAGAGATGTGGCAGCACTCAACACCTCTGACAGCTGTGGTACACGTTTCATCCAAATCTGTGTGTATTTCCCACAGCACCTTGTTAACAATTATTTCATGTGTGCCCTGGAAATTCAGCATGTTGTATGTAGCACACAGTAGAAGCAAGAGACACCTCTGACTACAGTGAAGAGGACAGATTTTTCCTGTTTCTCGTGCTTCTTCCTTTCCCAAGAAAATCCCCAGTCACTCACAGTTATTCAAGCAGCTTTGTCGAACTGAAAATGGCAGCAATCCACCAAAACAGGTTTTTTATCATTACTAATAAAAAACTGAGTGAGTGCTATATAAAGAAGCACTTTTTGGTACATGGAGTCTTGGGGGAATGGTGGTAGAGGAACATGCGTGCAAAGTCTCAGAGGAAGGAGTTGCTGAACTTAGCCATCAAAAGTTGCAGGAAGTGGAGACGTGCATCTGACCAAATCCACCACTGCCTGTTGACTTTGTATTTTCTCAGAAACTGAGCTCGCTCACTTCTAAACAAACAACTAACCCTCCCCACTTCATGCAAGTAGGGAGAATCCCACTTGGTTGTTGAATTATGTGAATAAGAAATGGAATCAACCTCACAAAAGCATTCAGAATGAAAGGAGTAAATTTGTAAAATCTGTAGGATAATACCGTACATATCTGCACAAACCTGCAAAATGATTTACTTACTCTTTTCAAAAAGCATCGAGCAAGAAGCTCAGGGTTCTCAATGCAATTTTCTATCTCCTTTAGGAAAATCCTGAGAGGAAGGAAGCAAAGAAAACAGTAATGTTATGTCCTACTCACGCTGTGTAAATCCAGCTTAAAGCCCACATTGTTGTGGTAGGATGTTTCAGTGGAGAAGTTAATAATTTTCACACCCAAAGAAATATATTTTAGAAAAATGGGATGTGTTTCACAGGTGGTTTGATTGAATCGCCAAAGAACAATCTCTTTCATAACAGGTATTCTGTAGTTACGGGCACTAGATCACCTTATCTGCAGTGTGGACAAGGTTTATCATAATGTGAAGGATAAAAATCCTGAAGAAAAGTGTTATCAAATATATGATGTCTTTTGATGTGATAACAGAAGCATGGATGAGTTTTGCCAGAGAAAGAACATCAGGGTTTAGTGCTACGGCATCTACCAGTATAACATACCAAGAGAGGTGGAAAAACACTTGTCATGGATAATATTAAAAATGGGTAATGCCAAGGGAAATCACTACTGAATGCACAAAAGGGTATAATCTTTAACAAAAAGAAATAAATTAAATAGATGATCTCAGAGGTCTTCTCCACACATGAGTTCTACAGGTCACACTCAGAAGCAAAGGATGACTTATCCTGCCTACATATGTGTTAAGTATGAAAGTACTCCATGGAAATGAGGTAGAAATGACAGTAGCACCCGAGGGCACAGGACAACCCCCAGTTTCCACGTGCCTGTTGTGGAAATCGTAGATTTCTGGAAGGTTCCCAAAAAGAATTTCCTTCTTGTTCTGGAGTGCAGACGGAATCAGATGTACTAGATTGGGATTGTCCATTTGTGAAGCATAGCCCTGTGGAGAAGAGTGGAAAACAAAACCAGCCTGTTTTAGCAGGGAAGAAGTAGTGTCTAAGGCATTGGAAAGTCACAAAGCCTGTATACTTTTTCTTCTCAGCAGACCATACCAAGGCTCTCCTATGTCTGCTTCTTTGCTGAAGCAAACATTATCGTATTTCTAATTACCGTATTTCTAATTTTCTATCCTCCCAGTGCCCTGACACCTTAACAACAAATGGGCAGATTACTGGATTAACCAAAAAAATCAAATTCTGTCCCTAGGCCTGGAAAGCCATTTTGGTCATGTAAGGATGGAGGCTACTAGGTCTGACAGACACATAACCTTCCTGCTGCATTGCATCACTGCAAATGAGTTAGTTTGGATTTATTTGTTGAACTGTGCTAGTTAGCTCAATTATTTGGCTGATTCTTGTAGAAACTGGATTGTGTTATTTCAGTACAAACTTTGTAAGAAGAACATTCCTAGTGCAGATTTTAAATATGCCAATTATCTGCTGTCATCTCCTACAGATCATATCCACTAAGGAAGCAGCTACATGGCTGTGAAAATAAACTACCCAATCCTTCAAGTCCCACACAAATGGAAGCATGATTGAGCCCTGCTCATTCTCTATCCTCCCAGAGACTAGAGACCTCAGACACCACACACAGAGTATGCTGGTATCCAAAGCTCATATTTTTAGTGTGAGCTGCTCTTTGATGTGTTCAGACACTACATGGGACAATAAACAAGAGGACAAAGACAGCCCCTCAAAAATTTAGTGTGTGGCCCCATGGAAATCAAGGGTGCAGTCTTGGAAGCCTATTGATGACATTTTTAAAAGGTCCATTATGAACTACTCCTCTGGCCTTAACTTTAAGAACTTTGATCATTCTGTGAGCTGAGGTCAGAATCGGTGCCTCTTCCATGAAGCTCTGAGGAAGATGTCCAAAACATCCTTCTCTTTTTCCATCTCCAAGACTGAGCTATTTTGCTAATGGAGCCTGTGTGCTCTGAAGAGAGATGAGAGGTGAGAGTGATGAGAGGTGAGAGTGCTCAGCACATAATGGATGTGCATTGACAGTGATGCCTTGGAGGTTAAGCACTAGAAGTTATTACAGAAGAGTTTCTTACCTCTATTATGCTTTGAAGTTCTTCTACATAAACCCGTTCTGTTTCTATCAGCTCATTGATTATGTGGCTAAAAAAGAAGGAAGACAGAAAGTTATAGTGTTTATCAACAGTTCAACAAAGCACACATGAATGGCAAGTGGTTTTCTGTTTATATTCCTGTTTATGCATCTGACTACACACTAAAAGCCCCCTCATCCTGTGATATACTCCATGTAATCTCTCCATATTTCAGTGTCGTGCCTTGTTGATAAGTTAAAAGTCATAAACATCCCTTGGACTATTTTTTTCAGCTCATTTTAAGCTCTATCTTCATTGTTTCTGCTATTTTTATACCTGCAACTCTAACTAAAAAGACTAAAAATGCCAAGGAAGGCAAACAAAAAAGGTTTCCTCTTCTAATAATAACAAATGGTAGTCAATAAAATGGGATTTCATTTCCCAAGGCTATATTACATTTCTGTTTTGCTTTTATAAAATAAACAAATTTGATGATGAGGCTTCCTTTCTTTAACATGTTGTGAAAACAGGCAACAGGATGGTGTCAGAAGTCTGAAAACATGCAAGTAAATTAGAGTAAAATATTTAGACTATATTTTGGACTTTCCATTTCTAATATTAGTTTGATGCTCTTGGGTAACGTGGAGTCATATATCCTGAAGATGACTGATTTCTTTCACAAGACTATGAATGTAACCAATTCACCTTTGAACAAATGAATAATTAGATTTTAAAATAAAACTTCATTGAACCCCTATTTTTTTTTAAGCATCAGTTGTCCCACACTCTCAAGAAAATGCTCTCTTTAATCCCCCTATAAGCAATGTTTTCAGGGTAGCTTTTCCAAAGGTCTGAGCAGTTTCTCAAAGTAGAAAAGGACTAATGCCTAGTATTCCTCTCCTGGTCCCCAGCTGTAACCACACAACTACATTAAGCAGAAAACACATCACCAGAAGAACAGTGGGATGTAATGTCTGGAGGAACAGGTGTACAGTTACCCATAAGGAGCACACACCCTGAGGCTAGTAAGTGTAGGCAACTATTGGCATCAGTACCAGCACATGCATTTGTATCTCCCTGAACATGTGTGAAGGATGAAATCAGTGATGGCTAGAAAGAGGAAAAATACCTTATGTTTGGAGATCCTGCTACCTCAGGAGGGGGGGTGTCTACCTGCCACTTTACATGTACAAACAGGTTTTCCCCTGGAAACGTACATGCCCAGTATGCCACTGGCCAGCCAAAGACATCATGGTGTGTTTGGAGGGTGACCTCCAGAGTAAATGCTACAGGAACCATGGGCTTTGTCAAACATATTTCTCAAACTTTGGTAAGAACTTCTCTGAGGCTTTGGGGGACACTGGAGAAGATAGGAATTTTATTCTCTGCTGCCTAGTGCCAGAAGCGTGAAGCACCTCAAGGCAGGTTTCTATGGGAAAATATAAAGACTGAAAAGTCATTTCTGTCACTCCTGCTGGGAAGTTTGCTCTGCCCATGTCTGGTTGTGTCTTTATTTTCTATCACGTTAATAGCCATGTAATCAGCCAGTACCCACTAGCCCTTTATACCGTGAATCACATTTATAGCATTGCATCCACTGTTTGGGGATTTTGTCATTCTCTGCGTTTTTCAGGAAGTCTTTTTGAGATTATTAATCAATCCCACTTCTGATAAAGCCTCCTTCAACTTGTTTGGACAGGCATGTAAAACTAAAATGCTGTCATTTCAGGCAGCTTGAAATGATAAAGCATTTCCTAAAGGCTTTATGAAGTTACTTAAATAGATTCAATTATTTGCTTCTGATTTACCCAATGTTTTTCAAAAACTTAGGCTGGATATCACACTGAACTAATATACCTCATTAATCTCAAGCCACTAATGATTAACATGGTGCAACACAAACTCTTTCCCTCAACAAGAGAAACTTGTTGACTCAGACAGATGTTCGGCGGTCACTATCTATTTCAATTTAAGTACTTCAAATTACATTTTAAATTTGGCTATCAGCTTCGGTAGACTGGAGATACAGTTGTCAAGGTAGGCGTATAATAGTAGATGCAATAAAACAATAAAATATGCAAGTATAATAACCTGTGCTAAAGTCATATTTGCCATGACAGCATGGCTGAGAAACTGCACATACATCCATACATCATAGCACACAGCTATGGAGCCAAAGGATAGTCCCACCTTGATAGACCTAAGAACTACTGCTCCACACTCATTTAATGAATTGGAAAACAGGTCTGATACTGTTTGGAAAGGGTGTTGCAGCAGTTACAAGTTCTGAAATATTATCTTTAACTTCAGTTCTAAATTCATTTTAAGAAAATAAATTGTGTTTGTTATTTCTGTTCCAGAGACAAAATAATTAATTGGAACTTCATGAGGTTTGTTTAATGCTGTGATTCACATCTCCAAAGAGCTACTGCAGTATTTTAGAACAAAACAGGACTGATGTGACAAACTTAACATTTTTAAGTTTTGAATTGGTCTTTAAGTTCATCTTACTATTGAATGATGCTTCATTATCTGCAAACAAGACATAGATCTTCCAGATGTAATTTAGTCTGATATCTAACAGATTACATGAGGACTGACCAAAGCAAACTCAACATAGAATCACAGAAGCATTAGGGATCATAAGGGACCTAGAAAGTTGACAATTATAGCTGAAAAGCAAATTTTTAGCCTATAGGTTTCCTAGTAGCTCTCATAAAGAACAGTGTGAGGCCCATGAAAAGCACAGCTCAAAGCAATCCAACAAGAGCGCAGGTCTTTAGAGTACTTTGCTTTCAAGCTTTCTATGAAAGATGAAGCAAACATGACCTATTTTAATCTTTTCTGAATCCTAGTTTTGAATAATTGTAAGAAAACTGGGTTTTTAATGATGCACTAATCATAATTTGTTTGGGAACACTGTCCATTTGGGGCATTAAAAAAAAAGCAAGCTGAAGCACATATGAGGAGTGTTTTGCTAGAGGAAGTGCTGAGGGTATCCTAAGATACTGCTGTTGTAGTCAGGGAGCTACCATACAACCTAACACAAATATTTCAGAACATTTATTACTAAACATACTTCTTTTTATTTATACTAAAATATTTTAGCTTTTTCAGAGTTGTGAAAACCTCTCTAACTAACCCTTTTATGCCCTGTAAAGGTGGTGTTAGCCAGTTTATCATCTTGGTTTCAATCACTATGAAACAGGCAGAAATGTGATGGCCTTCCTTCAGCTCCTCATTAAAGGATTTTCTGTCTCTAAACCATGGGTCTGTGCCTAAAGTGCAATCATTTCCTAATACTTCTCGCTGTGAGACAGCACAATTTGCTGCCTAAATAAGACTTTGACTGCTCAGGCTTTTTTGACTTTATTGGTGGTGGTGGGTTTCATTTTTAACTGCTGTCTTTTTCCAACCACAAATTGTGTCCCCACAACTCTGTGATTCTGTGTGAATCCACCTGGAATATAAAACATTGACCAAACATCCAACATTCTGGCAGATACAGCACAACATGCTTTAGAGTTGTTTTGACACCAGCTTCTTAGTAGCCATGGCCAAGTATATCTCTGGGATTTCCTACTGAGAACACAGGAGCCGCATGCTTAAACCTCCCACTGTCTCCAAAACAGAGTAACTCTTAGGCTTCTGCAAAGACCTGGAGGTTGCAAATTCTGTTCCCTATTCTGCCACTGGTTGAAAAGTGTTACATGACATCATCTCTCCATCTCTCTATCTGTGTTCACCCCACAGCCTTCAAATATTATTTTGCATTATTACAACAACATTCCTCTGAAAGTGCTATTCAGTATTCCTTCCTCTAACAGAGCTGGTGCTACAACAGCCACTAGGAACACTCAGCACAAACCCATCAGAAAACAACATTTAGCTCCAGTGCTCCCAGAGTAATTTACCTAAATTGCTCTCTAAATAATATCCACAGCTGCCAAATCTCAAACATTAAGGTTGTTACACATGAATCACTCTCTTGTCAAACTGTTAACAATGTAAGGCTGTGCACTTGGCCAAGAGCCTTCCCCAACAACTGTAGAACAGTAATTTAAAGAACCCCATAAATGTATCTTGTAGTTGCAGAGGGATAGTGTTGAGAGGTTATAAGGGAAACACTTTTCTGCTCACTGTGTGAGAGTGCTGTGTTGGTAAATGATGAAGCAGAGAGACTGCTATATGGCAGAAAGGATTTAATGGCATTTGAGAGAGTCTAATGGCCTAGATAATTGGTAGTGACATCATGTGATTTATATCAAGGCATGAGGGGTGAAGTGTGAAAGGTTCAAATGTTCATCTCTTCCAGGATGTCAGGGGCAGAGTGCCTCAGCAGGTACCCGTATATAAGGCAAATATGATGCAGTAACTGACAGAACTATTGTCACAGGCAGTTCTTCCAACTCCTCCTCAAGAAACATGACCAGGTTAGAAGTAATTTCTGGTGATTAGCTACATCTCAAGCCCTCTTTATATTAGAATCATAGGGCTGCAAGGGACCTTCAAAGGTCATCTAGTCCAACCTCCCTACACAAGCAGGGACATCACTACCTAGATCAGGTTGCTCAGGGACTTATCAAGCCCGACCTTAAATAGCTCCAGGGATGAAGCCCCCACAACCTCTCGGGGCAGCCCATTCCAGAGATCAACCACCCTCACATCAAAGACAATTTTGTAATATACAGCCTAAATCTATCCTTTCCCCACTTGAACCCATTGCTCCTTGTCCTATCCATGCAAACCCTTTCAAACAGAATTTCCCCTGCCTTCATGTAGGCCCCCAATGTATTCTCCAATATTGGAACAGAGCTATTATTGCAAATGCAAATGCGTATTCTTTTTGGAGAGAAAAGACATTGAGCTGTAGATAAGCAATTAAGGCAAATGCATCAAATGCCTTTTCTTTGGTTTTACTTCCCTCTTTTTTTGCCTGGATCTTCCTTCCGACCCTTCTTATAAATGGGGGTCACATTCACCAATTTCCAGCCATCTGGGACCTCACCTGTGATCCACAGCTTCTGATAACTTATGGAGAACGGTTTAGCAAGCTCATCTGCCAGCTCTCTCATTACTCTGGGGTGAATCCCATGCGGTCCCATGGACCTGTGGGGATCCAAACGGATCAGCAGGTCTCTAACTAGTACCTCTTGGATAACAGGGGAGCTACACTGTACCCTATCCCCGTCTACCAGTTTAGGTAAGTAGTCATCCTGAAGACAGACTACCCTGTTGTTGAAGACAGAGGCAAAGGAGGCATTAAGTACCTCTGCCTTATCCTCATCTCTAGTTACTAAATTTACCTTCATGTCCAGTAAGTTCCTTTTCATTACTATTATTATTAAAATCTTATTGTTGTTATAATATTATATTTTATCACAGTTATTAAACTGCTCTTACTTCAATCCAGTTGTTGCTTTCTTTCAGTTTTCCCCATTCCAGAAGGAGGGGGAAGAATGAGAGAGCAGCTGTCTGGTGCTCAGTTGCTGGCTGGGGTTAAGCCACAACCAACAGCAAAGCATTAGAAAACAACCTTGGATTTAGCCAAGGTTGTAAGTGAAACCCTAGAGCTGAGGTAAAGGCTGGCATTAATTAGATGTCTTCACGCATAGTTGTGCATTCTGTATCTGTCACTACTAATGCTGACATTCAGACCAAAGGCAGCTCCTTATATTGCTTCAGATTATGCAAACAGCAACCAGCAAGACTGTAAGTAACTATAAACTAATCCTGCACTGCATGGCCTTGTTGTAACAAAACTTTGTCAACAGATGCTTATATGAGTTGGCTTCTTCCAGTAACAGAGCACACTGCTAGGAAGTTCCTCACCACACTGACCATAAAGACAAGTACCAGCCCGTTTAATATTCATAACTCTTCCTCCCTCCTTCTTCCTCAGTAACAGAAGAAAAAGGAAACATGAATTAATGGCTAGCCAAGTTCCACATGTGTGTCAGCTTCATTCATTCATAGATTCATAGAATACATCAGGTTGAAAGGGACCTCTAGTTCCAACCCTTCTGCCATGAGCAGGGAACTAGACTAGCACTCCGGTTGTTCAAG
>VZRI01013214.1:428279-522055 GCA_013397515.1 Upupa epops
CGTCCACAAGCACCCCCATGTCCCTCTCCTCAGGGCTACTCTCCAGCCAGTCACTGCCCAGCCTGTATCTGTGCTTAGTATTGCCTCACCCCAGTGCAGGACCTTACATTTGGCCTTGTTGAACCCCATGACGTTGGCTTGTGCCCAACTCTCCAGGCTGTCCAGGTCCGTCTAGATGGCATCCCTACCCTCCACCGTGTCTGCTGCACCACACAGCTTGGTGTTGTCCACAAACTTGCTGAGGCTGCACTCAGTGCCTCTGTCCATGTCGCCAACAAAGACGTTGAACAAGACTGGTCCCAGGACTGATCCCTGAGGGACTCCACTTGTCACTGGCCTGCACTTGGACATGGACCCATTGACAGCCACTCTTTGGGTGCAGCTATCAAGCCAGTTCTTAACCCATCTAGTGGACAGAGGCATTTGTGCCAGCAGAGACATTTTGGATTAGGACAGAGAAGCTGAATACAAAACTCTTGTCCATTTCATGCAATCAGCAACATTGATACTATCCTAAAGGGCCCACTGTGGAGGAAGAGAAGAGCTCCAGTGGTTTTGATTACAGTAGCAGAACTGCCCTTGACAGCTTTTCTCTGAAATATTTTGGAAGGCCCTCTGGGTAGAAGGAAGAATTACTATTATCACTAAAATTAATAATTGATTTTATGGAGAGCCCTGAGTTTATGTTGGAGAGGACAGACTAGAGGAGTGCATGTTGCACTTGGAAGGGAGAGGATGGATTTAATGAAGATGCCTAGTTCCTGTGTGGTTTTGTATTTTAGTCTGAGATACAGCCCTTTCTCCTACAAGGCAACTCCATTCTACAAAATTCACTTCTGCCTGTAGTAGGACACAGGATTGCACCAGGCTTAAATTCTATGATTCTCCTGCCTAAGCTTTGGCAGATCTTTTGGATATACACTGCTTTGAAATGTCCTCAAGAATCAGTGTTCTGTGAGGCTTGGGAGAAACAAACCCGGTGTAGTTACATGATAATGGCACAGGGAAAAAAATTCTGACATAAATGGCATTTATGGGAACGGCTGGAATATATATTCTGCTTTAATTAATCTGGCACTTTTACATCAGTGCACTGTGAACTGCCATGGCTAAGGAGCAAACACATCCTTCTTGTGTGTGTGGGATGGTTTCTCTGCAGCAGTAATCTGGGTCAGAAGGGCAGATGACGATCATATTGTGTACAGCTATCACAGTATACCCAGCAGGGACTGGAAATCACAGCTCTTAGCAACATCCATACCCATTTTCTCAGCGTTGAACAACTCTTTCCACCACTCCTCTGGAACACAGCTTGTAGAATTTAATGATAAACTTGAGAAAGATGGAGAGACAGTGTCTGTTGGAAGTTATTCAAACTACAATTTAGAGACCTGTAGGCCAGATTCCAGCTG
Source organism: Upupa epops (assembly GCA_013397515.1). Taxonomy (NCBI): domain Eukaryota; kingdom Metazoa; phylum Chordata; class Aves; order Bucerotiformes; family Upupidae; genus Upupa; species Upupa epops. Next base: position 429,692 of record VZRI01013214.1, read on the forward strand.
CAGGTGTTCAAAGGGACACTACAGAAAACTCTCACAACTGTGGGCTGCAAGACACTGAGAGGATGCTAGTAAGAATATGACCCATTTCTTACTTTTTTCTCTATGCAGCTGCTAATGGCCAATGTCCACGGTAATCTGAGACAGAGAGATTTCTGGGCTCATGCAAAACTGCCATTCCTCTGCTTTTTTCCCTAAAGGAATAGGAAACTTCTTTATCTGTCTCAGTGATTGTTACATGCTTTTCACAAGCCTTGCCTACGAGGGAAACGACTAGTTTGCCGCTTCAGTGTTTGTTTAGCCCATGTTCAGGGTCAAACCACAGCAATTATGCTAGCACTTGATGACCCCTCCCCAGCCAGAAAGGGGGATCGGGAAAAGAAGATGAGACCAGTGGGCTGAAATTAAAGCAGATGCAATGAAATACCCAAGCTAATATTAATAATAATGCCAATACAAAATATGCAAATTTACACTCTGCCCAATGAACCTACAGTGGTCAATTTAAACAGGAAAGCAGTTCTTGGGAGCAGAACAGTAAGCAAACCCCTCTAGAGACAGAAATAAGAAGGAGGAGTACCCATACTCAGCAACTTTATCCCTCTATACTCAACATGATGTTTGTGGTAGAAGATACACCTGTAGCCAGCTCTGGTCAGCTGCTCTGGTTTTTGCCACTCCCAGCTTAAGCACCTTGTTGACTCAATAATACTTGTGGCCTGCATACTATAGCTGGCCTGCGATTCCACCCCAGTGAAACCAGGCCAGTGTTTGTAGTTAGAACTGGGGTGGGTGCAGTTGCAATGGTGACTGGTAAGAGTGCACCATGCCAGGCACAACTATGCCAAAGATTGGAGCTGTTGGTCTCCTCTATCTACATGATCATTTTAGCCTGAGAGTACTGGCTGGGCAACCAGCACAAAAAGAACCTACCCATTTTTATGAGGATTAGCACACTGCAGCATCATTTACCTCCAAATCAGGTCAGATGCCACAAAGGCAGAATTGTCCATCCTAGGCTATCCAACATTTGAAGACATAACTAGAGGCTGCAGGGAATGATCAGCAGCAGTGCACTGAATAATCTGCATACACACAGGAACTTGGCAGAGGATCTGTTTGACAGACAGAATCTCTGTTTAGATCTGTATGGGGAAAGAATGTTCTGCTCATGAAAAAAAACGTAGGTGACTTTTCAGAAGTAAATGCAGCACTCTAAACATGAATGTGTCGCAAATCTTGCAAACCTGGTGATTGTATTCCCAGTTAATGAGCAGCTTGTTACACGCAGGAAGTCAGCAGTGATTTAGTGAACAGGCCATTGATAAATCACTGCTCCATTGCATCACCATCTACTGATGCAATCTCACATCTGCTAAGTCCTGTCTGCTGCTTTTCTGCTAACCATGCAATTACTTAGATTGGCCCAATGTGGGTGCAAGTCACTGACACCCTGATAAGGCAACGTGATCTGCTCCTGTGCTGCTCAGCACTCCTTCTTTAGCTAATTGACATGCAGGAACTGCACGCTATTAACTCCAGTTTAAAAACAGATTTCATTGGAACTGATGTGAACCTGTATGGAGAATGCAGGTATGCTTTGGCAGCCCTATCTGGAGAAAATAAATATCAGACTTAGGTCTCTCCTCTATCCTCAGCTTTGCAGTAACATCCTCTGCTCCTTTGAGTGCCCCTGTGTTTCTTGGGATTTCTAGGTGTCCTTCACAAAATACAGAAACGCCAAGTACTATCAATCCCCTATGTCACAGCAAAGTGGGCTTTTTATGGAGAGGTGATATAGTATAGCTGCAGTTAGGGGAGAAACAAGCTTAGAGGAAGTCTTCAGGCCTGTACGTGCTTCTTTAGACAAGGTGCATCCAGTTCTGGCCAACATAAAGCAGCCTTTATTTGCATTTGCCCTATAAACCATGAGATGAATCTGGGGATGGAAAAGAGCAGAACTTTAGTAAAGTCCTGGATGAGCACAGCAAGTGGCCATCCAATACAGGATGTGGATTGCTTCCCATTACCTACAAGCTTGCCGAAGTTCCCAATGCTTTTCAAGTGGAGCACACACATTCCTGTGACACAGAGCAAGGCAGAAGATACCTCTGATCCTAATCTTCCCCATGTGTCTGAAACAAACCAACCATCCAGTATGTGCCAGCTGCATTCCAGGAGCCTGCCTAGAGCCAGCAGGCAGCAGAACTGCACAGAAAACAAATTAAGGAATTCTTGGAATTTCTGAAGGCTATTAAAATAACCTTAAGTATCCATCAGCAAGCAGGTATGAGATATAGTAGTAGAATTGGATGCTTATCCTTCTTTTATATTTGATTAAGTGCAGAATTTGTAAGTAACCCTGTGAATGTTGAGTTAAATTCAGCATTTCTCTATTTCACAGATTCACAGGAAGCAAGGAAGTGAGGACTGCAGGAAGCCTTCAGAGCATTCAGTAAACCACCTTATTGTACAGATAAGGTTTTTTAATCCTGTTCATAATAATTTTCCTAGTTCCCATACCTATTTGGATCTGTAGCAGGAATATGTCTACTCCTGCAATTCCACACACATTTCTATCAGCAGCAAGATCTCCCTACATGGCAGCATACACCTCACTTCAAAGATCTTCCCAACCCTTTAGGCTGTAATTAGAGTTGTAAGTGCTGGAGCCAATCTGCCCAACAGGGAAACTTCTATGAAAACAAAGATTTTTGTAAAGGTTGAAAGAGATGATGGCAAACAAGAAACGGCTAGTGGCTTCTTGAAATTTCTCCTGCTGACTGCTCTTTCATTAAGTCTGGTGAAAGAAAACTTCTCTATGTGCCTAACAATAAAGGCAAGAACATAGTTTCTTCTTTTAAATGTGACTCCCAAGTTCTTTACCTCTCCCCGACGCAAGTTTTCGTGTTTGTGGAAATATGACTGGAAAGACACGCTGCGTGGGATCTGTCACAACACTTAGGTCTCAACCACTCCCCAAATCACTTCATCTCACATGTAATAGAAGTTTATGTTAAATTGTTATTACTTGATATATGATGGCATTTGATATGTCTTTCATTTGTATGCTGTAGGGAAACCTTTGTATTGGATCTTACTTGTGCCATATAAAAGGCACATTCCCCTTTTTTGGGGTTGTTGTCTGGAGAAAAGAAGGCTTGAGGGAGACATTATGGCCCTTTCAAAATATAAAGGGAGCTTGTAAGAAAGAAATACTTACTAAGGGCAAGGAGCAATGGTTTCAAACTGAAAGACGGTAGATTTAGATTGGACACTCATGGAAGACTGATTTTTTATGTTAAGGGTTGCGAGACGCTGGAACACGTTACCAAGAGAAGTTATAGATTCTCTGCCTGTAGAAGTGTTCAAAGTCAGGTTGGATGAGACTTTCAGCAACCTATCTCATGAAGGATATCCCTGCCCATGGTAGGAGTGGCGTTGGACTAGATGACCTTTGGGCTTATCCCAACCCAAACAATTCTATGATTTTATTATTTATCGCTGCCTCCTGTAAAGGCTCTGTGTCTTTTGCCAATAGCTAATAAAAACAGTTTCTGTCTTACCATGTGCAGCCATGATGGTTACAATGAGCACTTGGACACCCAAACTTCCAGCAGCACTCCCTGAACTACTAGTATTTTTGACACAAGTCCACACCTAAATTTAGCAATTCCCAGACCTAATGCAAGCACAATTTTGCTATTGCTGATTTAGAATAGGGCCCTGGCACAATATTCTCATTCTTAATATAGCTTCTAATTCTTCCCCCAGGGCAAAAGCATTATCCTGTTTTACCCAGACAATCTGATGAGTCAGTGATATACTTAGTTATTCTCTTTTTCAGAGTGATGCACAGACTGATTTATGGAGCTCCTCAGTCCTTGTTAGATCAATAACACTGAGAGTAGGCCCAACCCAGGTATTTAAAATATGCTGAATTTAAGGACTCATAAATTCTAATCATATCCAAATCTGCAGTTGGAGCCTATCATTTAAGGGTACAGACACCTTCAGGCACGGACTCACAAGCTGTATACTCCAGGCCGTGAGTTTGCAAAGTGCCAGTTGGCTGCTGGTGTGCAGAAGTGACATCAGATATTCCACAGATGTCATCAGCATGTAAAGCAAACTTAATGTGCATGTTTGGAGGATGAGGGATGAGCCTGTAATGTGTACATTCTAGGATACTATTTTGCATGTATACAAAAGTATTCCATGCACATGTGATAGTTAGGCTCATCCTACACTCTTAAATTTGACTCTCTTTAATTTAAGAAATGTAAACGATACCTCAGACTCCAAACCCTAGAGCTGGTCATTCATGAGGTTGATTCTGTGTGTATATAAGCTCTAGGAGAGCTTCCAGTCTCATGAGAATTTAATTTAGAGAGTAGAGATGCACTGCTGCTGCTTACATGACATTCCTCACCTGGACATAAAACCATTAAGATCTTGCAATTTAACAGCTCATTATTCAATAGAAGTAGACATGACTGAAAATCAGCCAAGTAACACTAGTGTAGCTGCTGCCACTGCACATTTATCACTTCCACACACACGTTGCTATCAAGGCCACATTGATTAATTATTGATAGCACCAATACCATGTGCAAGATGTGGGATGTCATCTCGTGAAAAGCCAATCTCATGAATACAATCTGTGGTCTGAAAGCCCAGGAACAGATGTCATACTTTTGTGTTTTCAATGGGAAGCACTAACATTGACTAATGAGGTCTTTCAGCCCTTCTTGCAAGATTGACTAGAAAAAAGATGGATGAATATAAGCCATTTACAGGAATTTCAGTTTCATATCTGACAGGGATCAGTATCAACTCTTTGGATGAGTTTATCCGGTCAATCCATAACCGTGAGGGGATAAATATGCACCTTAGCATGCTCCAGGTCACTCTATCCTGCCTCCTTCCTGGTGATTGTACACCAGCATGGACACTCAGATAAATTGTTGAGCAAGATGAGTTGGCCCAACTCAAATTTACCTCACGAAAAGAAAAGAAGTCCTACTACTTGCAAAGAGACACAAATGCACTACACAGTGTACAGAGAGAAAAAGGAAGAAAGGACAGCAACCGTAAATGAGCTTCTAGACTGATTATGAAACCATCATCAGAATAGACCTATGAATCAGATTTCCTTTCATGAAATCATACCACAGAACATCTGACCAAATCAGCTGCTCATAAGAACATTCAAAATTAAATGGCAAAATATCACAGTAATGTAGTTAATACATGTAAGATTATAAGGACCACAGCAATAAGGACTCCAGGAACATTGGTCAGTTTATTACAGCGATGTCTACACAGGCTATCCACAGCAATTTTTATAAATGAACTATGGGTGCCCTCCATGAGATTTTATCCAAATACTCAACTAATTTATTCTTAGAGTCTGAGCTCAGAGCCATGTGATTATGAAAGACCATCAGATTTCTCACAGAAGAAATTTCTCATGGATGGATACACAGAGTGAGGTGAAAGTGCAATCCCAAAGCAGAATATGATATTACAAGAGGGTTAGATGGATCACCTGTTAGTAAAGGCAATGAGAGTCCAAAAATGTGATTTTGGAATGAAGGGTACTGGTTTGGCTTAACAAACAGGACTATACTTCTGGATTTTAAAATCTTAATATTGATGTCCTGATCTGAGTTAGATCAAAGCTATCTGGACAATGCAACAGTTACAGCACACAGATGCTGTTCAATCATGCCAGTCCACTCCATAGTAATGGATCTACATAATGAAGAAGGTAGCAGCTGGGCCAGAGGCACCTATCACAACCTCTCTGAGAACGCTGTGTGGCTTTGTCAGGGCTCTACATAGACCCAAAGGCTCAAAGGCATTAAACGACAGATCTCTAATCCCAACTTCTTGGTAAAAATACTTCATTAGTAAGCAGGCTTATGTGGTAATATTTATTTTCTGGAAACAAATGGCTTTAGGGAAAATCCCTAAATACCTTTCTGTCCCACAGGGCAAGACTACCTAAAAGCATATTGTTTATGTCAGAAGTAGAAGAAAATAAGAGGAGGACAGCTTACCATAGACCTGCTGGACTTGTAATCCTACAAAAAGATAACATCTAGAGACTTCTGTTCAATCTTCTCAAACCATTATTTACGCAGAAACAGGACTTGAACTCTCCATCCACAGGTGAGACCTACAATCCCAGAAGGCTGTACAGGGAATCAGCCTGGCTAAAATCCCTATCCTGCACCAGTTCTCAAGTACTGGTCCTTACATCAATAAACTACTTGCTCTCTAAACACCTCTGAGCATGTCGCTCTGTGGCACTACAGGACAGAACACACAGGGAAGTCTTTATTTCTATATACAATTTGAAGTCATTATTACTGGAAAATAGAATTCTTGAAGTGATACAGACAAAAATTGTCCCACTGTAATTTCAGGTCAGAAGAGGATGAACTCTGCTTATTTTCCCTGACGAAGATACTTCTTAAACTGGGAAAAACTCAGATCAGGCAAGACAGGAAATTAGTGAGTGTAAATGAAAGGTTGTTTGTCTTTTGAGCAGATGTCAGTTTTCAGAAGAAAAGTGGACACAACTGTAAGACAAACTCCATCACACAAAACTAGCAGTAGTGCAGATTAGTCACTTTTGTTCAATAATTTAAATGTCTCTGATTTTTTTCTTCTATTGCCTGTGTTCTTAGAATCATGTAATTATGTCTGAATTGCGTTTCCCCATACACACACCTGGAATTTTAAATGTATCTCCTGATTCTGTAAAGATGACTCTTTGTATTTTCTGGAAGATGCACTATCAAGACTCAGGTAAAATAGGAATATTCTGGTTTGAGTTTGTAAATGTCTTTGAAACATTTGATTTTGGAAGGCTCTGAGTTGGGATTTTTTCATGCTTGCGTATAACAAGCTGCCTCCTGCATGTTAAAAATATGAAGTTAAAATTGCATGCTTATAGTCATATTAGGCTGAAGCATAAATGAATTGTGGTTGGTTTGGTGATTTGGGGTTTTTTCTTACAGCTGCTTTTTTTTTCCTCTCTGGTTTACTTATTTCAACTGAAAATTAGAACAGGAAAAACTGGTAGCACCAGCCAAGAAATCCATGCTGTGAGGGTTTTTTTTGAGAATGTCTCATTCTGAAAGAGACTGTTTTATCACCAATAAAATGTTTGCATTTAATAACACCTACAAGAATGAATGAGGAATAAACTTGTGGAAAAAGAAATTATATTTGTGAATTGGGGGAATATTCAGCAATTATCACTTGGGTAAGAAGAAGGTGACAGTTTATCTTAAGGTTATATCTACTGTTATTTAACCACTGCTTAGACAACACATCAAATTTCCACAAGGACCTAGAAGAGTTTCCTGCTAGCATGAACTGCCAGTTGTAAACAATTATGTATTTTGTCTCACTGCAGAATCAAAGAGACAAAGAGAAATTGGAGAAGGCTGCTCTAAGGTGCTTTGTCACATTAAGACATGTAGCATGAAAAAGGAGAGATCTAGTGAAAAATTCCTTAAGCCTTGAAGTTTCCTCAAGCAAAACCTTTAATACAAAGCAATACGTGTGTCCATGGGATCCTCAGCTGCTCAGGGCGTACCCTTTATGCTACTTGTGCTGAGTGTCCTTGACAACATTATTCCTATCTCTGATTTTCTCTCTTGAAGGTAAAAAGAAAACGATTCCTCCTCTCACAAAGATGTTGTCAGATTTATGGTGACAAATAGACACTAATTGTCATGGTATGCAATAGTTAAAATTCTACAGAGTTAATGACTTTCTACAAAGCCAATGATGAGTCAATCATCAGGAATAATTCAGATCAATCACATGTGAAAGAATGGAAGATACACAATGGGCTTGCAGTTAATATTTATGTTCAGTGACAAATATCAGATAGCAAATAATCTTTACAAGGAACAGTACCAGAGTGGCATTTCGAAATAACCTGATTGTGCTATTTTAACCTAGTCTCTCTCTTCACAAAGTTCTGCCAAAGTGCATTTAAAAAGCACATTCCTAGCGGTCATCTTGGCTTGGTTTCCAAGTACTTCCATCTCAGTCTGCCGATCACGGAGACAGACTTACCAATGTATTTCAGTCAGGCATTACCCTCAGGAAGATGCAAATAAAGTTTTTTGAGAAAGTAGAAAAGAAAGTAGAAAAGTGGGCACAGACCCACTATTTCTCCCTCCTCTGAAGACTCATGACGACAAAGTTAAATAAATACATTTCACTGTGACCTACAGACTAAGTACCGCACAGTAAGATGTTACTTAGCACGTCGCAGGCTTAGCGCGGCAATTCGCTACGTTTTTATCGCGTCCCCTAAGATATCGCTAAGATATCGGTAAGATATAAGTAACTTCCAAGAAACATTCGCAAGCCATTACTTCCCCTCGGATCACAGCACATCCTCAGGGGGAACGTTGGCGGAACAAGGGGAAGCTGCATGAACCTGACACTGCAGTAATACGACTAATCCCACAGGCACCCGATGCCGCGGGCAAATAAGTTGTTTATAAACAGCGGGACATCTGAGGAGAGGGGAGGACTCCGGGTGAGAACTTGTGGGAGGGAGGAGGGGGTGGAGCTTATTGATTCTGCGGGCCGGGGATCCCATACGTAGCAGGCGAACGGGACGGCCCCGGCTGGAAAGGCGGCGGAGCCGGGCGAGTCCTCTTTTTCCCCCGGGAAGGAAGGAAGAGCAGTTCGCTGTCCGTTTGTGTGGGTGAGATACCTCAATCTGTGCTGGGTGCCGTCCTGTTCTCCCCTTCCACGTTTGTTCGCAGCCGCATTGTTCCTTCCTCGTTTACGGGTAATTATAATCAGTGAAGATGTTCTGCTTTCCCAAATGCTTTCCTCACCTTTTCTCTCCCTGGCTTCAGAGATTATAAGGGCTGGTGTGTTCAGGGGTGGGAGATGGGTGTGTCTCACTTTTTCGCGATTCTGGACTCGCAGTTTCTTTGGTGCTTGGACGAGCAAGCTTTGAAGCTGCTTTGTATGAGGTTTGTGCCGCCCAACGCAGCAGCCAGCGGCTCCAGCCGCTCCTCTCTGAAAGAGAGTTTTTGTCCGGGGCTGTGATTTCAAATTTCAATGGTACACACAAGAACTTTAGGGCAGTTTTCGTGTCTGCTTTGTGTAGCAGCTCCTCCTACCAGTCTCCGGTAGTCGAATGTATTCTTTTAGAAAGTAGAAAAAAAACCTCAAAAAGAATTTTGGTCCTTTCAGGGTTCTTCTCTCCCCGAGCCGCATACGAAAAACTCACAGCCGCCGAAGCGATGAAATAACCCATTGAAAGCAGCGTTGCTTCCTCCCGGATTCCCGTTTCTCCAAATAATTTTGAAAAGTGCTGGTGAGGCGGGGGGGTTGTTTGTTGGTACTTTTTTCTTTAACTGTTCCACCCAAGGAACAAGTAAATCCGGCTCGGAGTTTCTCCTCTCAACTCTAGATTGCAACACGGGTCTGGAGCCACCCTCCCGCCTGGCCTCGTTAGCACCTAATTAATTAGCGCCGGGAGCGGCCCCTTGGCCAAACAGCGTCGGGGGGATCCAGAGAGAAAATGAGCTTGAGGCGAAAGGGGGAGACACTCGCGCCTTCCGAAAGGGCGTTTGCTAAAAAGCACAAATTAAAAAGTCTCTTCTAGCGCGTCCGAGCACTTGGCTGGGCTGCGGGGGTCAGGGGGCGCAGGAGGAAGGGCCAGCCCCGCTCCACTCCCGCTTTTGTTCCCCGCAGAGGCTCCCGCAGCCGCATGGCCGGAGGCGGGTCCCGCTACCCCTTTCCCGCTCCCGCGGTGAGCCGGGGCTGCTCCCCGTGCTGGGAAAACCGACTGTCGATCCGCTCGTTCCGGGCGGCCGCAGCGACAATGGGCGGAAATGCGGTGGGGCTGACCGGGGAACCTTCAGCCCCCACTGGGACCAGCTTCTGAGAATTTCGGAGGCTCCTGGCTCTCAGGGGTTTAGGAGAGCTGGGGATACTCCAGCGTACATGTTCACCTTTGGCATAGGCAGCACAAAGGGCAGCACAAAGGCTATGCATAGCTTTCAGAACTTCACCTGAGATCTTTAGGGGAAGATGCTTCTTAACAAGATACTGGAGTATCTAGACATGGGAGGCTGGCTATATTCCAGCGTAACCAACCCAGTTAAGCGCAAGGCGGCGATGGTGGATCTGGTGCTTAGGGACGTGTTTTAGCGGCGACCTGGCAGTGCTAGGTCAAAGCATGGACTGGATGATCTCAGATCTAAGTGATTGAGTTTCTCTGCTTTTTTTCTATGCATAGCCTACACAAAGCAGTGAGAAGTCCGAACGTGCTGCAGCATCCTCATCTAGTCACTGCAGAGGCTTATGCCTCAGGATCTCCTAGGAGTAGTGTTGGAATTATCACTGCAACTCTGAAATCTGTTTTGGCTGATGCACTAGTGCTTGCTTCTCTCCAGTTTCTGTGTTCCTCTAGTTGGAAAGGGAAGATCATGGGGTTAATAAGAGAGGTTATTTTTAAAAGGGGTAAACAGTTGTATTCTGAGAGGACAGATGCCTTCTGCTCTGTGGTGTTTTGGTTTACTTTTTTTTTTCCTAGTTGAGCAGGACAGGAGACACTAAATCACTGTTAGTAATAGCAGCCATGGAATATTCTAGCAGTATTCCAGAAGGCTGGACTATCACATAGAGGTGGGTGCTGCTCAGGCACTGTGGAACCACTGGTTGTTCTGCACAGAAAAGTTTCATAGAAGCCCACCATCTGTTAAACACAGAATTGTAGTATTTGGGTGAAAACATGGGGATTTTCACTGGTAGTAGTTTCAGTTAGTGATGGTTTTTTTCTTCCTGCTCTGAAATATCATAGCAGTATTTGCCTACTTGTTCTCTTCCACTGTGCCACTTGAAACTGCATCACTTTCTGCCTTCTCTAAGATCTTAAAAGTTTTGGGAAGCAAAGTTGCTCATGCTGCCCATAGCAGTCATTGGAGCAGCATCTCTGACATCTGGCCAAACTGGAGTAGTGAGTACTTGATGCTGGGAATGGTAATTCACCTACAGATTAAGGACAAGAATGTTAAAAACCCTGCAAGTCATAGCTTATCATTTGAAATGCTTCTGTGGTTGGTGTAACTCTGCATCTACTGTGTTACTCCATGGCATTGCTTCATCTCCCATGGCTGTCAGCCTGTGCCTGAAGAACTATCTAGGTAATCTTTGAAGATGGCACTTACTAACAGTACAGAAGTACTGAGAGACTCTTATTGTTGGGAGAACTTGTGGTTTTGCTGTTAACAGCAGTAGGTTTGCTGAGTGTTGCAACTGTCAGGAAGTGGTGAAGGTAATCAGAAAGCGATTGATTTAGTGTTACTAGCTCTTTCTTCCATGTGGTGCCTACAGAGTTTAGTAAAGTACCTTCCTCAGTCTATTGCGCATCTCAGCTGAGACTAACTGAACATATGCAAATATCTAGTATACTTCAGTAATAACTAATCTTTAAATGGTAGTGGAAAGCACAATGGTCCGTCTCTGTCAGGATGGCTGGAACTAAAAGCAGGATTTTCCACTGATCGAGGAATTTATTTATTTTTTAATTTTTGCAGTATTTGGAAAATTGTGGTCCAGATCCTGAATTGAAGTCTGTGCATTCCTGCGTCTTCAAAGACTGAAACAATAATACACATGCTTGAGAGGTGGGGTTTTCCCCCTCTTTTACAAGTTTTGTGCATAGAACATTTGCCTTTGGCAGCAAGGAGGGGAAATGCTATGGAAAGATCTTTGAGAGATGACACTTAATTGCTGTAGTCAGTGGGGAAACCACCACAATGTATAGGAACAGGATGATGAATCAAACCCTTTGCTTTAGAATCACACCCTTCTAAAAGAACAAACCCTCACCATGGTTATCTAAAATGTACCTGTTGCTTGGGTGGCTGCACAGTCTGATTTCAGCTGAGATGGACTTTTGGCTTGGAGATGCTGCTGCTATGTGCCCAAATAACTCAGATAATCTAACAGACCCAAGATTGCTTAAACATCCTATGGACAGATGACCTTGATAGAGGGGCACATTGTAAGTGAAAGGAACTTCGTTTGAAGGATTGTTGAAGAGGGACATGCATCTACATATTGCTAAGACCACAGACTGTAGGAGTGTCTGCCTTGTATCACAGAGCAAGTTTGCTTAAACTAGTTTCACAAGGTCAAGCTTGACTCTCAGGTACCCTTACAGACTGGAGTTAAAAATGTTTGGTCATTTAAAGCTCCCAGGAATGTTTCCATGCTCTGAAGGAACACTTGCGTTTCAGGTGCAGTAACTCAACTTCAACAAGTCAGATGCAGCAATTTTGAAATAAATCCTTTTATCAACATGTATCTTATTGTTGGAGGAGGCTACAGAAGAGATTTTAGCTGGTTCTCTGCATTTAGAGCTTCAAATTGAGCTTGCTGTTAACACACTTTCTTTTCTTTTGTATCCTGCAGTTTTATTTCTTCTAAAACATAAAGATGTTTATGCTGTTTGATTTAAACCGGGCTTTTGTCTTAGGATAGGAAATGTCAGACCTGTTCCCCTTTTGTTGGTTGTGGTTTTTCACAGAATATGAAACAGGCAGGGGATAGGAGTATTTTCTGTTTGACTTCATTAACTGAAGAACAATTAGTCTCACTTCTCACTGTATGCTGTATTCCACGTGTTTTATTGTTAAGACTAGACAGAGTACTTTCACAACTCTTCTTACAACTTTTTTCACATCCACAATACTCGTATATTTTCATACACTTTTAGTAGGTGTTAGTGGGTAATAGGGGTGGCAAAGGTACCACACTTCAGACTAAGCCTTTTCTGAGGTTCTGACTGCTTTGTCCACAAGACCGGGGTAAAGTCCTGTGGTAGCTACAAATAGTGATTTTTCTATTGCATTGTTCTCAAAGCTCAACTTTCTAGAATGACCAGCCTCCTTTAATGGTGGATGTCTGTTTTTCTTTCTGCCTTAAGTCATGTCTTGTGAGCTTCAGCTTGCCTTTTCTAGTTTCCTTCTAGAGCCCCCAGACTGCTGTGTTGTGGTCTGTCTCACCATTAATTCCTGTTGTAGTTCCTGCTTTGTTTCACTAAACTGTCCTCCCAGCACTTCTTCACCTGGGTACTGTATGCAGCTCAGTTGCGTTCTTGGCCTTACATAGTCTGGCATAGAAGTGTGTACGTATATGTACATACACAATAGTCATGTATTTTTTATATATATATCAAAATAGTGTTTTTACTGGCTCAATTCTGATGTCATTAAATGCGACCTACTGTCTGCCAATTTCTCCTAAGCAGACAGGTACTTCTGGTTAAGTGCAAATGAACAAGTTTCTTCATTTCATTTACAGAGACTGTAGGTCTTGGAGAAACCTCATTGCTTATTAAAGGCATTGGGAGTGTTTTGCAGCTCCTTTGTTTCACTTTTCTTATCTGATTTGAATCTTTAATATAGGCTTGAGGAATTCTTTCTTTGCTCCTCTGTTCGGTAGCTTATTACAGCCAGGGACTCGTTAGCTCTCACTGGTGGCTCTTCAACTGTGGCAAGTTAGAAACTGCAGGATACTGTTGTGTAGTTGCTACAGCTTACTGTCTTGTTATGGGTCTCATGACAGCGTGTGTGTGGGGTGTTGATTCATTTGCTTATCTGCCATGAGCCTGTACTGTTCCTGTTCCCCATACTTCATAACAAAAACCAGAAAAGCCTCCTATTCAGTCCCTGGCCAACTTGCAGTGTGGAAAAAGCAGTATAAAAGACCCGAGTTCTCCTTGGTTCCCACAGAAGGAGAGAATTAATGGAATTCATCCCACCCAGTTTGTGGACAGGCTTAAACAAAGCCTTGCACTGCTATTATTCCAGTCAACCTGCAGCTCCTTTGTACATGCTGTAGTGGTTCTTGATCCACTTTATTATAAATCTGAGATGTTTGTCTTTCTGGCTTACTTGAAACAAACATGGAGACTCTCAAGACAGATGTAGAAACCTTCTATACTGAAGCTATTTTAAATTTACAGAGCGCCAACAGGTTTTGATGTGAAATACTTGTCTTGAAAATAATGCATTTTTCATATTTTAAGCCTTGAAACTTATGTAGTCCTACAAAAATAACTGAAATAGACCTTAGCTTAAGTTTTGTTCTTGAATGAAAGGAGGCTTGTTCTTTTTGGTGGCCAACTCTTCTGTGCGGGTGGCTTTAGCAAAACTTTGCTTTAGTCCTCTCCCCAAACTGACAACCACTCCTCAGTAAGTGTTATGTTCTGATGGACACTGGAGACAGGACAAGGGGTCACAGTCTTAAGCTCCATCGTGGGAGGTTTAGACTTGACATTAGGAAAAGGTTTTTCACTGAAAGAGTGATCAGGTTTTGGAATGGGCTGCCCATGGAGGTGGTTGGGTCACCGTCTCTGGAGGTGTTTAAGGTTAGGCTGGATGAAGTGCTGAGTGGCATGATCAAGATGTCAGATGCTTAGGTTTACTTGGTTGGTTTTAGGTTGGCCTGGATGATCTTTAAGGTCTTGTCCAGCCTCATCATTACTGTGGTACTGTGTTGTCCAGATGGATGGAAACCAGAGAGTGTAAACTGAACAGGTCTGGATGGTATCTCTTTAGTAGTAGTTTGCTCTTATTCAAACTAAAGGTACCTCTTCACATAATGCTTCTAGCATGTTTATTCAGTTTTATCTTTAAATGTATTGGGGGGTTGATTATGCCAGTGAAGGCTGTGAATGCTTTCAGAATTGGAGCCTGCAAGTTAGGAGAAACAGACGGCTTGATTCACTTGCAATTTCTAGATAATATTTTGCCTCAAAGTTAGGATGACTAAATGAGTTCAAGATGTGGTTTATGTGGCTTCAACTGCACAAAAAATGTAAGTGCTTTAACTTCTGTTGGTGTATCTGGAATGACGAGTACTTCATGCTTCTATGGAAAATGTGTGTGTGTGTGTGTGTGTGTGTATATATATATACAGACTTGACTTTTACACTGCATTTGTGTGACTGTACTGGTTTTAGCAAACCAGTACTGAACTACCCTAAGTGGGAATTAATTTCTTAAGAAAATAACTGAAATACAAATGGTAAACGAGAAGCAAATACATGATCGAGTAGGCTGCTTGCTTGATTTAAATAGATTAACTTCCTATTAATAAAATAAGATGACCCACTAGATGAGGTTATACAAGAATCAGTTAGGGTTGTTAATAGCTCTCTTCCTCTTTTCTCAGCCTTGAGTAGAAGACAACATTTCTGTCTTTCATCTTAGGAGCTGCTGGCAGCTATGTACAGCAGTGAACGGGAAGGGGTAAGATTGAACAAGGCACAGTACTGTTAAGGGCCAAGGGAACAGCACAGTGAGTATCTCTTCTTAAAGTACTTGTAGATCTATGGCTGTAAGGAAAGATAAAGTAGCTTGAGCAAATATTGCTCTTGGTGATCTCAAGGGAAGGGCTGTGAAGAGATATGGCTATAGCAACTCTTTTTAAGGGGTCTAAAGCATGATCCAAGGTTGTCCAAGGGAACTGGAGATGTTTAGCCTGGAGGAAAGAAGGCTGGGATGTTAGCGAGGAGAGACCTTAGCAGTCTCTATAACCAGAAAGGAGGTTGTAATGAGGTGAGGGTTGGTATCGTCTCCCAAGTAACAAGCAGTAGGATAAGATAAAAATGTCTTGAGTATTACCAGTGTGGTATAGACTTGTACAACAGAAAAAATTTCTTCACCAGAAGGGTTGTCTGGCATTGGAACTGGCTGTCCAGGCCAATGGTGGAATCTCCATCAGGGGAGGTATTTGAAAGACACGTCAATGTGGTGCTGAGGGACATGATTTAGTAGTGACATGGCAGTTCTGGCTGGACTTGATGACTTTTAATGGTCCTTTCCAATTAAAACTAATCTATGATATTTATCTTCAAAAGATTTTTCATAGGATTTTCCCCTCATGAACTTTCTGGTATCACAGTATCACAGTAATGATGAGGCTGGAAAAGACCTTAAAGATCATCCAGTCCAACCTAAAATATGTATTTCATTACATATGCAGATGCTTGCTTAAATATTGATGAGTATTGTTTTTCTACTTACAGCTGCTTTTTTTCTATGCTGATTTTGTAGCTGTTTTGGGAGGACTACCTTCAATTACTGGGAGACATTTGTGTATATGTGTTCTTTGTTTGAGGTACATCTCTGTGCACGGTGGATTCAGTCTAGCGTTAGACCTTGTGCTGGTTGGATGTGTGTATATGGTGGGGAAAGCATGGCTTTGAAACTAAAGACCTGGATACTTCATTGACAACAGAGAGAAAATTACACTGTACTGTCTAGTATCCCTGTTTGGGTTGGGACCTGATTTGAACCTTAGTTTCTATATAAGAGCGAAAAAACCAGCAGTGTTCCTGGTTTGTTAAAAACTCCTTAGGTTATCCAAAAGTAATGCTTGTTCTTACTGACCAGGCAATTGTTAGGATAGGAACCAGCATTAATGTTCTACAGTCCAGCTTCCTTCAACTCTTGTCTACCTGCAAACCACATACACAAGTAAACCTGCAGGCTTATCTCATATGGCTATACTTTAGTTTGTGTTTCCAAACCTAACAGGAGGAAAAGTTCTGATCTGGAAAGGGGTGATCCAGAGCATAAATGGTATCTGGATGGTAAGTCACCGTGAGACTTGGAGGAGGTTAGTGAGGCAGGCTTAAGAGAGAGGGGCAAGTTTATGCAGCAAAGCAGATGTATAAAGTCCAGATAGGGTGGCAGTCTACTGGGGTAGGCTCATGAGTTCACCTATCTCTGATCTGTATTAACTTGAATCTCAAAGGGAGAGAACTACTCTAATAGAATTAAAAAAGAAAAAATCCAACAATTCTTCTACCCTGTAATTTAACCAGTATTTGGTGGGACTGTTTTCTAGCATGCTAAATGTAATGAGATTGTCCTTGTACAGGTTGTCTGAAACTTCTGAGAAGAGGTAAAGACTAATGCAGGATAGAGAACAGTGGCAAGGCCGGCCTTTTTGTGGTACCTTTTGTCCCACTTTTGCAGGCAAGGTGTATTTGTAATACTCTGAGATGAAATGGTAGGCACTAGGAAATTCTTTATACCACTTATGCAGAAGCTTCCAGATAAGGTTTCAAATGCAAACAAAAATGATCTACTAGAAAATTGGAATCTTTCTAAAGGCTATGAAAAGTGCTGACTGACGACTTGCTGAAACAGAACGACTAATGCTGTGTGAATGGATTTGATAATTAAGCTCATCCATCCACTCCAAAGGAGTGAAATTCAACAGCTCCAGTTAGTGATCCTTGCCTGTTTGCTGTGTATTTTTGCCTTAGGAACCAGTCCCATGCTGGCATGTCTTTGAACACTGGCTGTAAAAGTGAACTTGCATGAATGCTGACAGCTGTTTGCTATAGCATTATAGAGCTCATCAATGGCATGTGCCAAAGCAGATGCGATGGGTTGTAGGTACCATAATATCTCAGTGGCTCTGACCTAGAAGAGCTGAGACTTGGTTTTAAGTAAGTGAAGAACTTAGTCATTAGTATCATAAAATGAGGGCATGTGTCTTCAGTTATGTCATTGCCAGACTCAGAAACTTGAGGATATTATCCTTCCTGTCAGGCAAGTGTCTCTCTTTACCCAGTCTGCTGCACACAAAGCAAAGGCTTTCATGTTTGTGCTTGTTAATTTTTTGAATGACTCATAATCTGGAGGCTTCCATTCTGGAAAATGCAGTTCTCCCTCCTATCTTGTATGGGGAAGACTGCAGTAGATATAATGGGTTACAACAACTGAAAATTGCAGCCCAAATGATGACCTGTGCTTGAAAGACTTGATCCTGCTCCTCCTCTGCAGTCTGCACACAGCTGTTCCAGGGAAATGGTTTTGATGACAGCAACTGAAGAAAACCATTCTGGCAGATACCTTCATTTAGATTTACTTGTAGCAGCTGGGAAGTTTCCTGCTCTTTTCAGGGGAAACCAAAGAAATCATTCCTTTCCTTTCCACCCAATAGTTAGAGCAAGTGCAAAATCTTTGTAGAAACTAAATCTCTGCTGGCAGTCAGCTGTTCCCTGGCAGTGTTAAGCATCTACAACCTGTTTCTGCTTTCAGCTCTGAAGGAGCTGATGCTTTACTCAATTGCCGTCTAATGTTTTACTATCCTTTGAATTTCTCTGCCTAAGCACACTTCAGAGATTGCTCCAGCACTTCCAAGTGTTCGGTATTGTTGAGAAACATCAAGTGGTCACATTTTTCTACCTGCTGCTGTAGTTATTTCTGATCCAGAGCTCCCCTGGAGGAAGTGCTGTACTTCAGTGCCCACTGTTCTTTGTTTAATAAGGTGTTTGCTCTTGACTTCATAATAATTTAAGGAGTTTGTGTTTTGGACGGTGTTTGATACTCACGTTCTGAAAATCAGGTGTCTGCTTTATGTGTGTACAATATGCATCTAAGAATGCTGATTCTGCCATCCCTGGAAACCCTCACTGCAGGATTCAGGCAAACTAAAGCACTTGCAAGCAAAGACTGCAGAAGAGATTGCAGAACACTGCTTAAACGTTCGAGGCTACTGTCAGTCATCCCTGCATTAATTTTCCTTATTCATGTGACACCCATGGCCAGATTATAAATTTTTCACAGACTTCTATAGCACTAAACTCTTTTGTTAATCCAGGGTTTGTTAATCCTGTGGTCATTGGATAGGTATCAAGTAGAATGTGGTCACAAATAGATTTTGTTTCTTGCCAGTTTTATACAGAGCAAAGTAGAACAGTGGATATTTTGACATTACTTGAAATTACTTTCTTTGTAGGCTCTGCTTGTGTTTTATTTTCATCTTGGTGCTCACATACTCTGTAGGAAGGCTTAGCTAAGTACCTTAGTGTATCTTTTGTCCTTAAGGTGACCTCCTGTCACTATGGCAGGAAATCCTAGAAGATTTCTCAAGAGTTTCTGTTCAGTTTTTGCTTGTGTTACAGCTCCTATATAAGAGGAACACGAAGACTAGTTTGAAAGCAACTTTTTATAATGTATAGGAATTTATTTGAATGTTGGGGAGTGAAGAAGGAGGACACGGGCCAAGGCAGAGATGACTTGTGAACTTGTGTCACAACTGAAAAATGGTAAGAGGCACGTGGGTTGTGTAACCTTGTAGCCAAAACTGTTCCTAACCAAGCTTACAATCTTCTTACCCTTAAGTTAGTTAGTTGGAAGGGAAAATCTTGATCATGTGATTGTTTTGATGGTTTATTTGACATGCTAACACGAATAGGTTTCCTTTGGTGTAAGCAATAAATCAGTAATGCTAGGGATAGAAAAGTTCCATTTTGCAGCATTATCAACTGCCTAAATTGTTCAGAAGCCAAACACTGCGAGATGTTTAAAGTCTATTTAAACATGCTGACACATGGTCTTTGAACCTTGTAGTTACTTCTTAATTTTTTTTTCCATAACATCAAGAAAATCAAACACTCTATTTTTTCAGGATTCTCATTGTTGCACTAGGCTTGACAAACTGGTCTGAATTTAAATGCAAGCAGTGCTAATCACTGTGTCTGGGCACATTCCTTCAGCACTGCAGAAGTGGTGTTGCAACTTAGGTCCATGTGACATTTGAAGTCTCCAGCAGACCAGGATGAAGCATCTGTGCAATGTGCTGCCTTACCTGAACATCAGACTCTGCTGTCAAACAAGGTCATCTGAGGCAGCTCATGTGATAGGACTACTCTGATTCAGACTAAGAGCCTATACTAGGGCTTCAAGTTTGCTGCAGTAACAATGCCTGGTAGTAGCCTTAGAATTGAAAAGACTAGAAGTGTTAGAAACAATGTGTAATGTCTGGTCCTTCAAAGGAAACGTTTCAGTCCTGTTGTGAATGTAGGTTAGTAACTTGCTACAACTTGACCTGAATTAACTGTTTTCTAATCACAGAATAATTGTGGTTAGAAGGGACATCTGCAGCTTATTTATTCCAACACCCCTACCAGAGCAGGTTTATGTAGAGCAGGTTGTGCAGGTTCATGTCCAGGTGGATTTTGAATGTCTCCAGAAAGCATCTCTGGGGATGCCATTCCAGTGCTCTGCCACCCCAGAAGTAAAGAAGCTGCTTATGTTTAAATGGAACTTCCCTTGTTACAGTTTGTGTCCGTTGTTCCTTGTCCCCTTCTCCTTTGGATATTTATAAGCATTAATGGGATTCATTCTCCTGCTAAGGTTTCAGTAGGTTTCTTGTTGCTGAGAAGAGGTTGGGAGGAGCTGAATTTGGCTTGTTGAGCAACTATATATAAGGTCCAACTGCAAGAGGACAGCTCTGGTAGAAGAACTAATAGTAACAAACAATATTTAAAGTAATGCTTCCTAGGCAAGGCAGGACTTTCCAGGAAAGCAACTTATACCTAAACTTACTTTGCCATAGGCAGAAGGAGCAAAAATTACAAGACCTTTCTTGTTGTACTAAATTACATACTACACAGGGATGTGGTATTAGATCTATTACAGGTTAATTGAAGTTCTACATGTGTATTGCATCCCCTGACAAAATCTGTAGCTGGGAATGTTGGGATGTTTGCTGTGAGAAGTATTTGTTGGTCTCCCTTGGATTTATGTTTTCATTACTGACTTTTAAAAAATATTCTATGGATATTTACTGTCCTTAGGGTTCTGCTTTTCCACATTTGTCACACTAGGAACTATCTGGTTTGCATAACAAACTATGCTAGCTCCGCTTTCATCTCAGAATACATACTGAATGCAAAGTACTTAATGGTAAACAGTTGCTACCTTCAAATGACAGTCATGCTTGTGGCAATATTGAAGGTAAATAACAAACCCTTTTTAGGACTGGCAGAGTTGCATCAGGGTGAAAAAAGTTTGCAGACTTGCAGTTGTGGGAATCATAACATATTAGGGGTTGGAAGGTAGGTATCTCTAGGAATCTAGTCCAACCTCCCCCTGCCAAACCAGGATCACCTAGGGCAGGTCACACAGGATTGCATCTAGGCAGGTTTTGAAAGCGTCTAGAGAAGATGACTCCCCTCTGGACAGCCTGTTCCAGTGCTCTGTCAGTAAAGAAGTTTCTCCTCAAGTTGAGGTGGAACCTTCTATGTTCAAGTTTATACTCATTATTTCTTGTCCTATTGCTAAGCCCCACATAAGAGAGATTGGCCCCTTCCATTTGACATCCATCTCTCAGATATTTATAAACATTAATAAGATCCCTCTCAATCATCTCTTCTCAAGACTGAAAGACTAAACAGCCCCAGTTATGTCAGCCTTTCTTTATAGAGGAGATGCTCAAGTCCCTTAATCATCCTTGTAGCTCTCTGGACTCTTTCTAGTAGTTCCGTGTCTCTTGAATTGGGGAGCCCAAAGCTGGATACAGTATTCCAGGTGTGGTATTACCAGGCTAGAGCAGAGCGGGAGGAAAACCTCTATAGATCTGCTGGACAGAGTTTTCTTAATGTACTCCAAGATACCATTGGCCTTTTTTGTTGTAAGGGCACATTGCTGTCCTACAGATATCTTAATGGCCACTAGAACACCAAAGCCTTTCTCCATGATACTGCTTTTCAGCAGGGTGATGCTTAACCCCTACCGGTGATTGGTGTTATTCCTACCCGGATGTATGACTCTATACTTGTTCTTATTGGACTTCATGGTTTGGCTTTGCCCAGCTCTCCAGATTGTTCAGTCCTCACTGGATAGCAGCACAGCCTTCTGCTGTGTCAACTACCCCTCCCAGTTTTGTATCATCAGCAAACTTGCTGAGGGTACCTTCTATCTCTTTGTAAAGGACACTGATGAAGATTTTAAGGAAAGCTGGATCCAGTACTGATCCTGGGGGAACACCACTGGCTACAGGTCTCCAACTTGACCTTGCATCACTGATCACAACCCTCTGAACTCTGTTATTGAGCTAGTTTCCAGTCCACCTCACAGACCAATCATTTATGCCCCATTTCCTGAGGTTTTCCTATGATAATGTTACAGGAAACAGTATCAAAAGCCTTACTGAAGTCACAGTATATGACATCCACTGCTCTCCCTTCACCCACCCATTTGGTTATGACTTGGTAGAATAATATCAGGTCAGTCAAGCAAGATTTACCCCTGGTAAACCCATGTTGGCTACTCTTGATAACCTTCTTTTCTTCTATGTATTTAGAGATGGCCTCCAGATTGAGTTGCTGCATTGCCTCTCTAGGGATGGAGGTGAGGCTGACCAGTCTGTAGTTGCTTTCTTGCTTTTTTTGAAGACTGAAATTACATTGGCTTTCTTCTAATCACCAGGCCCCTCTTTCAGTCTCCATTATCATTGAAAGACGATGGACATCAGCTAAATAGTAGTATTAGATGGAGACAGCTATTTTACCACACATAGATGCACCTCATCAGGGCCCATGGATTTATATATCTTCAGTTTATATATGTGATCTTGAACCCAGTCCCGAGTGACTACAGGACTGTCTTCCTCATTCCAGTTGTTTTCTTACTTTCAATGACTGGAGTTCTTAAGGGATGGTCTTAAAAGTACAGACTGAGGCAAAGGAGGCATTCAGCAACTCTGCCATCTTTGCATCCTTTTACCATATCTCTGACCTCAGTACACAGCTGGAAATCCTTGAATGGAAAGGAAGGCAGCTAAAGGAAAACTGTATGGATGCTAGGTTCTCTCAGTATCTGTCCAATCTCAGAATGAGTCTATAAACTTGCAACCGACAACTAAGAAGATGCACACTAAGATGCAAAGCACCTTGGTCAGAAAAAGGACTGTCATAGTTTTATCTCTTTTCCACTGTATTTCCACTTGCCAAGGAGAACATGCCGTTGAAGTGTGTGTGTGGTTTTTTTGGTTTTTTGTTTTTCTCCTTTCCCTCCTGGAATTATGATAATCAGTTGGTGATGAATGGCTTCTGTAGTGATTCACCCTACCCTATTAAGGGAAGGAAGAGCATGACTAAGCCTAAAGGATGGGTGTGCAAAAGGGCTATAAAAGCTTCTTTCAACTTGTGCATTGGCACCCTCAATGTAAGTCTTGAGGCTTTTCTGGAGGGATATGGGGGGGTAGGCATAAGCCTCCTTAAGTGTAATCAATCACGCTTATCCCTAACTGCATTTCGAAGTTTTTCCTGGGGGTACCTATGGCTCTGAGGAGGATTCTGCACAACTTCAGTGTACTGTAGGCTGACCTAATTCTCCTGAAATAGATTAAGGGAGTGACAGACTACACAGTTTCATGCTTACATCAGTTCATCTTAAGGCTTGCATTTTTCTTTAAGGAAAAGTGTGTAAGCTTATTCTTTCCCAGCATCTCTGGAACTTCTTCCAGGAGGGGGAAGTGTTACACAACAGAACATTTAGTCTATCTGCATCTCTTGAGCCCCATTATCTACTTCATAGGTAAATTGTTTCTACAGTGACTTCTATATGTTTTGCTGGGATTTTTTTTTTTTTTTTGCAAGTTGATTGTTTTTAATTTGTTTCTTAAGGGTTTTCCTTCCTAGTGACAGTAACGGTCATGTGGGTTGGTTTCACTGCTAGTCTTTAGTGGTCTCTCACTTTTCATTTGTGAGTTGACTTGACTTTCATCAGGTAACAATATGTTTTGCCAACATTCGGCAGTGTTATCAGGATAATCTGAAGTAGTATGTGGTGACCAGTATTCCTGCCTTTATCAAGGTAGAACTTGGCTTCAAGTGGTTAAGTAGATTGCCTTATGTTCCCTTTACTTTTAAGAAAAGTCTTTTAGCTGCTTTGAAGCCATTACGGTTGTAGTAGGCGTTGTGACCACCTAGGCTGAGGTTTATTAAGGTTTTTTGACTTTTGTAAACTTAACTGGGTGAGATGATGCTGCTGCATTTGTGCTAACTGGCCAGGTTTACACAGACTATGGATTTATGTAAAAAATAAAAACAGTACAAAGAGGGAAAAACAAAAACATCTTCCTAATTCTTGAGAAGTAGTGGCTATCTTCATGCCCACTCATCCAAAAGTGGATTTCTCTACCACTCCAGCTTGTCTGCACCTTTATGCTTTTGTCTGAAACAAGAAAAGCTTTGCAATAGCATTCTGTAGTAAAGTTGCTGAGTTTGTAACTCAGATGTATTGTTTAACTTCATGTTTCCAAAATAAAAAGGGTTTAAGCTGATACTATAAAAAGAGCTGACTTTTATTCACTAAACTGCCCATACAGCTTTTCTGTTATGCACTCCAGCCTGCAAGCCTCGACTGCACCAGTGCAGGGCTTCCATTGTGAGCAGCCAGCCAGTCCCTTTCTGCAGTGGACAGCTATGTCACAAAACAACCCCAAGTTCTCTTACCTCTGTATAGTCTGGTGTTCTTATCATACTAGCTAGTTGCAAGACCTCAAATCAGTAAAACAATTTCAAAACGTTTATGTTGCACATCTAACAGTGACATCTTCTCTTGTGTTCCTTTGCTTTGTATCTGTGGAAGAAGCTGTTCGGTGCTAGTCCTACACGTCTTGTTTGACAGAGAGCTCAGAGAGCTCTTTCTGTTCTTAGGTTTCTATGGGATGAAGAAATAGGTCCTACTTCAGGCTGTTCTTGGTTGCTTTGAATATGGGAAGCAACTCTGGCCACAAGAACACGTGGGGGCGGAGGCCGGCCTTAGGTGGTGTTCTGCGCTTTGGGTTGGTGACTAAACCCCTTGTCGGTAGCAGCGCCGTGTGCTGCCTCGTCGGCTGAGCAGCTGTGCCTGAGGCGAAGGGGTGACTCACGGAGCACTCTGCGCTCTTGGCTGTAGCTGCATCAGCTGCATCACCTGCCTTAAGTGTGTAACTGGGGCTAAAGCAGCCACTTTCCACCACTGGCTGGGATGTAGAGGCCCAGAGCCGACAGCTGTGGGAGGTGCTGTGTGAGGAAGGCAACGGCGGCGCTCTCGGGGTCGCGGGCAGGAGGGAGCGAGAAGGGCAAGATGGCGCCTTCCCACGGGGCGCGGGTGGTCCCGTAAGGAGCGGAGGTCCTCGCGGACAGAGCCCGGCCGGGGGGCGGCGGCGAGGCCCGGAGAGGGGCTGTGCGTGGGGCCCCACTTGAATTGGCCGCCCAAAAGCAGCTGGGTCACTGGTAGGATGTGGCTTACAGAATTTAAACGAAATGTCATCCCTTGGGTGAGGGCGGTGGCTTTTCCTAAGAAAGAGGTTTTTGTGGCAGAACTGGAGCCTGTGTGTTAGGCTCCCTGTTCTCCTTCATTAGCCTCCCTCACGCTTGTGCTGGGCCACTGACAACCTCTTACTGCCTGCCAGTTCTTTCGGTTTTTGGAGGTAGTGGGGAGTGATGGGGAGTGTTTGAGTAGTCAGCTCATTTCCATGAGCAGCTTAAATCCAGGTGTCTTTAACAGCTTGCTAAAACGTTTTTCTTCTTCCTTGTAGGTACTGATCTTTATGAAGGAAAGAAACACGTGAAGGCTTTATCTATAACTGGTGTGTTCACTTCAAGATGCCCCAAAAGGAAAACACTCATCTGCAAGTCTCATCTTTCACAACTACCTGCACTCTTCTAACTGGAGAAAAACATTTTCTGATAAAGATGACTTGTGAGATCTCTCCGCAAAGTTGAATGATTCTGAATGAGAGAACATGCCTTACAATGAACACTTATCCTGAAGGGGTGACACTGTGCTCTTAAACTAAAACACAGGCACTGCAAAAACACTGATACTGAACAAGAATAAGATTATAGAAACTGCATCAGAATGTTTGTTAGTCCCAGAAGAGTCAGAAAATGCCATTTTTTGCAGATATTTGCCACTTGCTTCATACTGTGTCTTATGATTTTTTGGGGACCATTTGACAATCACATTGTGAGCCATATGAAGTCCTATTCATACAGATACCTCATAAATAGCTACCATTTTGTGAATGACAGCCTGTCTATCAACAAGGATAACTTAGACAGAGTATCAAGCTACCAGTACTTGATCAACCACAGAGAGAAATGTCAGCAACAGGATGTCCTCCTCCTGTTGTTTGTGAAGACTTCTCCTGAAAACCGTCATCGGAGGGATGCTATTAGACAAACCTGGGGTAATGAGAAGTATGTTCGTTCTCAACTTAATGCCAATATTAAAACTCTTTTTGCTTTAGGACGACCAACAGATCATCTGCTGCAAAGACAACTTCAACTGGAAGACCAGAAATACAGTGATTTGATTCAGCAAGATTTCTTAGACACTTTCCACAATCTCACTCTGAAATTGCTTTTACAGTTTAGCTGGGTGAATGGCTACTGTCCTCATGCCAAGTTCATTATGTCAGCAGACGATGATATATTTATCCATATGCCAAATCTTGTCACTTATCTCCAAAGTCTAGCACAAATGGGTGTTCAGGATCTCTGGATTGGTCGTGTCCATCGTGGATCCCCTCCCGTAAGAGACAAGAGCAGCAAATACTATGTTCCGTATGAAATGTACCAGTGGCCCTCTTATCCTGACTACACAGCAGGAGCTGCATATGTAATATCAAATGATGTAGCAGCCAAAGTATATGAGGCTTCGTTGACTCTCAATACAAGTCTTTATATAGATGACGTTTTCATGGGTCTCTGTGCCAATAAAATGGGAATTGTACCACAATATCATGCTTTTTTTTCTGGGGAAGGAAAGGCACCATATCATCCCTGCATTTATAACAAAATGATGACATCTCATGGACACGTAGATGATCTTTACCAACTCTGGAAGCAGGCTACAGATCCCAACGTTAAAAAGGTTTCTTCAGGGATTTTGGGTAGAATATACTGCAGACTAGTCAATATTGTGCTTCTCTGTAAACTGTACTATGAGGACACATACCCTTGTTCAGCTGCATTTTCTTAATACTTGAATATCGGCATTGAAGATCCACTGAGCCAAAATAGAGCAACAACATTTTAGCTGTTTATTCAAAATACATAAGCATGGAAAGAGGTGAAACTTAAATGTGAATAGCTGGGGATGGGGGAGGAAGAAGGTCCCAAATTCTGTTCAGAAACTCCTAGTGGAATAGCTCTCCTATTGTACTGCATAATTTTATCTTGTAGCTTTTTTTTATTACATTCTTCAAGGGATGCAAGTCTGGATTAAATGATCTGTAATGGACTTTCAGACTTTTAAGTGCTTGGTGAAAATGTCTGTTACTTTGAACTTGACAGTAAGTCTTTAGGTTTGGTTTTTCTTAAAAAGCTACGTGAACTTCGGCACATGATGACAAACAAGAGAAAATCAATGTCAGAATGTAGTAGATCTATCACGTGAGGAAAATAGAATTTCTGACTTCATCGATGAGATGGTTGCAGTAGCTTAAGGTGAGGTAAACTGGTTATAATTATTCACTATTTTTTGAGTGTTTCACAGAAAGTAAGTCTGGACCTGCACACTTAACAGAAAAACAAGGAGTGCTAGAAGTCTTTTTTTCAGAGCTCCTTATATATCTTTGAAAAAGGGAAATTTAGTGCCCTCTGGGGTTGTTTCAACTAACAAAGGAGCTCCCTTTAGACTGGGACTGAACTTTTAATGGATAAAACTTGAATATTAGTTGTGTAACTGGTTTTGCCAATATTTCTTTGCCTTCTGAAAACAAAAGCAGTATAAAGTGTCTGATCTTTAATAAACAAGCTGCTTTCTTTTAACAACATTTCTGCTGGTTCTAAAGGCAAAAACCAAGCAAAAGTCCCTGAGACTTAATTACAGCTAATTTGAAGCTATTGAAGACTTTCAAAAGAAAAATTTCACACAAACCCAGAAAATTTTCTGCACAAAGTTTGAATTCACAGTGAAGGGTTAACTAGATCTTTGATCCACAGGAACTTGGTATATTCAATCACTAAAAATTTCTCCTGAAATTTGAAGCACAGGTGTGGCTTTAAAATTTCAGGGTAGTTTGTGTTCACAAACCCCAGTAACCTGAAATGTCTTTCAAAGTTAATATCACCTGCAGAAAGTACAAAACACCTGTATGTTGTGAATTGGGCTACAACTAATTGATGCTCAGCTGTCAGCTATTGTACTGTGGTGCCATATAAATTTTGTAGAGAACCAGTATTCTAGGATGCCTGCAGCCTTTTTCTCCTGTAGCTCACTTAAGGGTGTTTCCACAGGCTCTCAGGACATGTATTTCAGTTGCTGCTTGCTAAACCTGTGATAACGCTTCCTGGCATGGTGTCACAGGCCATACAAGGTATGGTCAGATATGTGTGAACTGATGTGATGCTGGAACGGGTGCTAGTGTAGATAGTGTCAGAAAACTCCTGAAAGCTTCAACAAGTTGAGTTTATCCGCAGTGCAGCAACAACACACAAGCTCAGAAATTATCGAGCGTCCATTGGAAATGGGCTAATGCCAGGAGCAATACTGCTTGCTTTCTGTGCAGCTGTTTTTCTGCTGCCTGAAGTTTCTCTGTGTGTGGAGCAGTGAGAGACGTTGTCTTCTGACTTTACTGCAGAACAGCTACAGGCCTGGCAATTTTAAGCTGCAAGTAGTGAATGGTTTAAAAGTTTGCAACCTGCAGCACAGCATCAATGGTTTGAGTGACTAATAGTATGTGTTAGACTGTAGGAGTGAGCTTGCTGACTGTTCTCTAAGCTGCCATCTCAGATGGATAATTAAACTAATATGTAACTTTCAGAAACTGGTTTTTCCAGAAGGAAAATAATAAGGATTCTAATGGCCTGAATGTTTGGTACATAAGAGCTCACAAATAAATTAGCAGTGTCAGAATGATTGGAGAATGTAAAAGCTATATTCTAGAAAGAACAGTTCCTGTTCTTGCCTAAACTGATTAACTACACAGTGCTGAGGAGTACTTTAAAACAAAAATCCAAAACACAAGACTTATGGAGAAATAAAAGATCCTATAGAGGAAAGTAGCATCCTGTACTGAAGGAAAGCTGCTTCATCAGATCTCAGACCTGTTGTGAGCCATTTACATCTCCAAGCCGCACAGCAAAGCTGCACTACTAGAAAAGGCCACTACCAGTATTTGCTGTCTGTGAAGAGGATCTTGGTATACAGTATGCAACAGAAACATACTACTAAGGCTACAGTTTTTTCCAGCATAACTGGATACTGTGTGTAGGGCTTTATTGTTTTCACTCATAGAAGCAAAGGTAAAGTAAGTTTTAAGGAGCTTGGGTTTCTAGAGGGTAATGACCCAGGTAACATCTAGAATACTGCTTAAATGTAGTTTGCCAGTATCCAAAAGTTGCTTTTGACCATGGAAATACTCCGGTTTACACCTGGTTTGAGTTTTGTTTGGATTGTTTCTTAATCTTAAAAAGGACGTCAGTGTTCGTAGTATGCATTTTCTTTTGCTGCAGTGAAAATAAGCTGCGTGTTGAATGGCAAGGAAAGCATGAAGGCACTCCTTTCAAATAATGGAGATGCTAGAAAACTTCTGGTTCTACACACTGACTTAAGATTTGCACACCTTTATCTGCAATCTTTTCTAACAGTAGTCTCAGTGTTCCAATGCAGGGCTGTCAGATTTTACTTCTACAAATACAATAGCATCAGCCTGAATGGTCACTCCTCAGTAATGGTTTGACATTGTTGCACAGTGTATTTAATGCTAAAATTGTTTTTACCTGTTTGTTTGGTTTGCATCGGTTTACCTTTGATATTACTAATTTTATACGAAGTATTCAGTATTTATTCTTAAACTTTGCTCTGTACCATGAAAAACCCAATTGTTTTGTAAAACTTCTTTTGAATAAACAGTCTTACTTCTTTTTTAAAAACCCCAAAACAACACAGGTAAATCTCTCTTGCTTTCTTTGTAACTGACAGGCTCAGCTCTCATGCTTTCAAATGCTGTTATTAGTTCCATCTTGTGAGAGGACTTCAAACTACTTGCACCACTCCCACCCACCTTCCGCTTCCTTTCTGTTCTACCTGGAACCAAACCTTTTGTGCAATAAAAGGCAATGTAGGTTTTTCCAAGAAAGACGACAGCTCAAATGTTTGTTTACCGCATATCTAGGTCTAAAGTTGTGTAAACCAAAAAGATTAAGCTTCTAATATGTTAACTCCAAATTTGTACATTTTCTTTAGGCAATCATTCCTCAAGAGATGGGTACCTATCTAAGTAAGTTCTAGTTCAGACCATGCTTTGCACCTTTTAAAAAACAACTGATGGTTTGGAGACCCCAGTCACAGTATTCTCATGGGGTATAGTTAAGCTTAGATAGCACTAAGTTGCATTTTAGCATGTGTCTCCCATTTGTCCAGCACCCTGGACTGAGCTCGTGTTTTTAGAAATGGTCTTTTGCATGAAGTGTACGCCTAGGAGGGGTGGAGGCATAATGGAAATATAAATTACCTAAATCATACTGAAGAAGAAAAAGGAACTGCAAGCATCAAGGAACTGTGGGTCGGGCTTATTGTGGGGTTGTTTTGTTGTGGTTTTTTTGTTTTTGTTCTAATTGCTCCCCTTGGCCTAGAAACAGTGCAGTTCAACTAAATTAAACTGGGTTTGCACAGTACTTTTTGTTAAAGTAAATGACTTAAGTATTCAGTGGTTGAGAATTCATCATTAATCATATCTTTCTCAAGACTTTGCAGAAAGGGAGCAAAGGTTATTACTTGCATTTTAAAAAACCAGAAGCTGCCCAGAGATATACAGTCAGATATACAAAATGCATGAAAGGCTTGTATTCTAGTGACTTTTCTCACATCGTAATTGATAACAAAATTGGAAAAAACCCTGCCCTGCCTGATTTGCTTTTTCCAGCTGCCACAGCCTTGTGTTCAAACACAATCTAAACATTCTGTGAGTTGGCCATGCCAAATTAGCTAATCTTGGTAAAGTTTAAAGAAGTCATAGAGAATGTACGATAATCACAGTTGTTGGCACTCTAAGAAGAAAAACCAATACTGACTCATGTGCAACCTTACCTCTTTCTTGTTGACAAGTTCTCATCACTTTCACTCATCACTAGGACTCTGCTAGATCCTCCTTGACTAGCTTCATGCATCACTTCAATCTGAATAAAAGGACATGTTAAAAGTGAAAATACTTAATTGCTGATGCTTTTATTTAGGCAACTCTTTAAAAGGATAAAAACCAGATACTACCTAGTTTAGTAAGCCATTTGACACCCTAAAATAACAGAATTCTAGATGTGCAGGGTGTATATGAAGAATATCTATCTCCTCTCTTTTTCACTTCCTTGGTTAGCATTGGCATGGGAGACATAGTTGATTCCAGGCAGTTTTATGTTCTAGTGTGGAATGTGCACTATCTCCTTATATAGATAATGACAGGCATAACAGTCTGTTCTTTCAACACTGAAATACTCTCTTTGGGTTGGTTTTTTTCCAGCTTGGAGCCAACCCAAAGTTTGGGGTTTTCAAAGGTCTCTGTGCAGTACCATATAGAAGTCTCAGGAATCAGTCTTGTGCCTCTAAGAAGTCCCTGTGCTAGTAGCAGTATTATGTAAGTGTGTGCAAACCTTCAAATACTGAGCACAGCATACATGTGCCAGGGCTGTCCCCTGGCTGAAATGGACTGAGGTTTTTTTATGTAATATTTTGATAAACATTAACCCACTTCCTTGTCCAGTTTTGCTGAGTTGGACCATTGCAATAGCGATCCAGCCAAGTTGTAAGCAGGCTTTTGTTCCTTTTGCCTCTAGCTTTTGGGACTTACTCAAAGGGAAGCACTGGAAATTCAGTAAAACAACTCCTCTGCTGAGTTTATACTCTGTTTATTAACTCTGTGGACAAGGGGTCACAGTCTTTAAACTCCAGTAGAGTCTTTTAAGTTCTTGAGCATTTTCATTCTTAGGGGCTCATGGGGTGAGGAGAAGCACTGGCATTATACTCTACCTAGACAAATTATCAGAATGAAAACAATGCAGACAAGTTTTATAGCTGCAATGGAAGGAAAGGAGGGGGACATCATTTGTACTGCAGTTGCAGGTACCTGCGAGAGGATCACAACTGATGACCTGTATACTGATGACATAGTCACTTTCTATGAGTTTAGACAGAGCTGAGAGCAGCTGTATGTTCACACTAATAACTAAGATTTTGGTCAGTACTTCTTCCTGAACTTGTGGGCTATTTTGGCCATTTTAGGTAACAGACAATGAAGTTTAACTTTTAAGCTTTAAGGAATGCTCAAATGTGTGAGCAAATCTGGGGTACAGACAACAAGGGCTGGTTTGAAGAAGCTTGCACTGTATCACAAATATAGTATTGTGCTAGGTAGACATTTGATAGACTTTGAGCTTTTCATGCATCAGGGTAATGCTCTTTGTCACTTTCTCTTCTCCCTGAATACCCCCTCTCCTCAAAAAACCCAAACAAACAAAATCTCAGAACAGCTGGTTCTTACCTGTGTGGAATTTGTGCACTAACAGGATTAAGTTGTGTTTTGGATCAAAAAGTCCAAAATGCTTACTGTAAGAACACAGTAATAGTGGACTAACCTGGAACATGCCTAGAGAGCTTCTGTCATGAACTGTGATCTCTCTAAAAGGCTCCGCTCTCATACAAAGCTCACCATTTCCATGGACACTGGAGACAGGACAAGGGGTCACAGTCTTAAGCTCCATCAAGGGAGGTTTAGACTTGACATTAGGAAGAGGTTTTTCACTGAAAGTGTGATCTGGTTTTGGAAAGGGCTGCCCATGGAGGTGGTTGAGTCACCATCTCTGGAGGTGTTCAAGGTTAGGCTGGATGAAGTGCTGAGTGGCATGATCTAGATGTTAGATGTTAGGTTTACTAGGTTGGTTTTAGGTTGGACTGGATGATCTTTAAGGTCTTTTCCAGCCTCATCATTACTCTGATACTGTGATTAAAATACTGATGAACTAGAACAACTGCAGAGGCTAGTGTGTCATCCATTGCCTCATCTATTTTAGGCTGGGGTACATCTTTCTGCCAGAGATATACTGACAAAGCTTATTCCCTTCCTTTTCTTCTGCCCCCAAAGTGCTGAACAGTGTGAAAAAGGTTACTAGCTGTTTTTATCAAACTTTCATGAGACTGCCAAATCAAGATCATGCCTCTCTCTCACACTACCCAACTTCTTTTTCTAGTCTTTATAAATATTAATTTCATTATTCCCCTCAATGCATTCAGGGCTCTCTCTCACATTTTTCTTTCTCAAAACATACCTTAAATTGCCTTTTTTACTATTCTAATGATATGCTGCCCTAAAGAGCTAATAGTGTGAATCTTAATGTAGGAAAGATGAAAGAAAATTACAGCGAAGCATGTCATTATTTAAAAGGCTGTAAGTGAACAGCAGTAAGCAGGATTTGATTTCTATCTTATTTTTGGTAAACTTATAGCCAAAAGGAATATTGGCAGTTACACAACATTTGTGCACAGACCATATGAAATACAACTTCAGTGATACTTCTGTCTATCTCACAGGTATGTTTACATGCTCTAAACCCAAGCATTTTAAGTAAAGAAAATGAGGTGTTACTTGAATTTGACAAGAAAAAGCCTCTCTGAAAGCTAGTTTCGGTAAATTAAAAGTTTGGGGATGCAGCTGCAGTTCATTGCAATTGCAATTACAGATGATTGAAGTCTCTCAAGCCTTCTGTTTCCAGTCTTAAAATACTCAGGGAGGGTCAAACAGCTGTCTTGATAGTTTGTGATCCCTGTGAGTCCCTACAGTTCAAACAAAAGACCCTCTGCTGTAAGGTTGGGGCTCTTAAAATTCTTCAGGGTTAGGAATAGGGTGGAAAGGATAAGGATGTCCAAAGAGTCCTAAACAGGCTTTTGCTGCAGGAACAGAACAATAATGTAGTAAATCCCATAATAGAGACACTAAACCAAAATATTTTTCCCTGAACCTTATTTGCCCATGCAGCAATATGTAACTGCAATTTTCATTTGGATTTTGTTAGATTTATTTCTAAGTATTAATTTTCTCATCGCTATTCCTCTGCATAGGAACAACCTCTAAAAAGAAATGAGAAAAAACATGTAATTTTGTAAAACCCTGAATATTACACATCTTCACTTCAGAGGAGCTGGAGTAAGATTCCAGTTTCAAAACCAGAATCATTCATTTGCTATAAGGAAGGATAAGCGGTTTAGATGCACTTCAGTGTATTATTGTTGGCTATTCCTTCCATATTTCCTTCCTCTTTCATCCTTGGGAAGTGATGTGTACTTTAGTGTAACTTGTTTTTCCATGTACATAAGCATAAATCTTTTTTAACAGTCATACGGGCTAACTTTCAAATTGCAATGTGAAGTGTCAAAAAAAGGCAGATAATTAACGTTTAAACATTCATTTTTTAAATTTGAACTATCCCTTTTTAAACCTTTATTTGTATTGTTCTGAGTTATCTCACATGGAATGTGAACAAAACACTCTCCTACCTTAATTCCACCTTTTGTCTTCTTAATGTTTTTCTTTTTTGATAACTCTACTTCAGAAATGGTCTTTGGAGGGCAGGAAATTTCTGTGGACCTCCTGTTGGTAGCTGAAGGAGTAAAAAATAAAGTAACCTTAGAAAATGTTTGCTAAACTTGAAATCGTACTTCTTAATCAAAGCAAGGAGCAGCGATCCTGTCCCATCAGTAGTAATAGAATCTGGCTTAGAGAACTGAATATGGGCTGCAGTGGTGAAGAACCAGCTAGCACAAGGGATGGGCTACATAATTTTGTCTCTCAAATTGGGTCTTAATGGCCCCACGCTGTAATGACTACTTAGGTTTGGCTCCCTCCCTGGTACCCGTTTCAGGGTAGCGCAGAAACATTAGCCAGCTCAATCAACAGTTGGGTAATTTTTACTGGGATTGTTTTTCAGCTCAGTGTAATTCGTGTGGGTTCACAAAGAAATGAAATTCTGGTTCTGGTAATGGTTTCTTAATGTCAGATTGAAAAGGATTTTTTCCTTGTAATCACATCACATGGACAAGTCCCAGGAGTAATCAAAAGTTGCTCGACAAGTCACTGTGACCACATATACAATGCCAGTGAATCTGAGGAAGTTATTTCAGACTATGCTCTGTCATGTCAGGTTTGTTGACCTTTGCAGGTTCTGTTAACCACCATTGACAGGAAGTTGTCTAGTGCTGCTGGAAAATTATCCTTAGCAACATAACTGCTTAGCCCGAGGCTGCTGTTTGAAGTAAAGGTTTACAATGAGCTATGAGGAGTCATACATCTGGCTTGAGTAGTAAAAATCTTTCTGTTACCGTTGGGATCCTTGTTTTAAATTGATAATGATTTCATGGTGCATGTTATTAAGTGTGAGGCAAACAGTGCTCTCTTCTTAGTAGCAACCTTGTATGTCCTAGTGAAAACCAATACAAGTACCAGAAGAAATGATGAAAGAACCTGGGTCAGGCAACAAAGAACAAAATTGTTGGAATTGAGATGAGGTCCTTTTCAGTTTTATTCTGGGAAAACTTTCTAACTGAACAAGAGCTTTCCAAAAAATCAAAGCTGGTGTTTTCAAATGCATGCAGGAATGTTCAGTTTGGAATGGTTTCACCAAGTTTAATGTTTTGAGGAACTGACACTCTCGATTGTCACTAATAAGAATTTGATCTCAGGGAAACGCTGAGGGATGCAATAAAAAGGATGCAAACATTTTTGAATGGGGAGTAACAGATTTTGAAATGCTCTTATGATGACATTCTTTCAGTGTAGTGGGAGGAAAAAAGCATAGAAATACCCCAGATTCTACACAGTTATAAAGACAACATACCCATTTCATACACAGATATAGCAGAAGCTGATAGTTCTACCCTGTGTCTTTTCAACTGCTTTATCATGCAGCTCCTACTCCTTCCTAAATCTTCCTGGTTTTATCCCATGTTGAATGGCATGAGGACTTGGCAATGCCCATTTCATGCCTATTACTTCCTCACAAAGACTCCATATTAGTGTTCCTTCAGTGGAACAGCAAAGTCTGTCAGCCACCAGCAGCTACAATCTATCAGGAGAAGATTCTTATGGTTCCCAGGACTGAGCTGAAATGTAAACGTCGACTCCATTTAGTCCTTCCTCCACTCTCTTTCAGAATATACAGCAGGGGATTTGTTTTGATTTTAAACGCTAGTTTCAACAGTTGCCTTTTTCCCAGCCCCAGGAAAGCTTTCCATGAGGCAGTAACTGTTTTCACAGGTATTGTCATTTCACCCAAATAGTAGTGTGCTGATGTTTTGAATCCAAGGGGAGAAAAAAGGCAAGATGCCCTTTTATGTTTTTACCATGAATCCCGAGTAAAGCGGTTACAAAAGCATCAGCAAATTCAATCTTTTCCATATGAATGCACCCTGAAGATTCTATTTAGCCTTGAATTCTCATCTACCACCATCTTGACAGGATGCAGGCTGTGATCATACCAATCACAACAAACCGTATCCTTTTCTGAAGTTTCTTTGAGCTATATCCTATTTGTACTTTGAAAAATCAGCACTAAAAAACACCTAATACTTGATCACAAAAATCCTGATTCAACTATCAAAACCCAACGAATTGATTCATAGTCTTCCCCACACATTTACCAGGCATTCCTGAATACCCTAAGCATGCTGCTGCTGACCGATTAGACTATCCAAATCTGAGTTCTATCCATTGGATTGCTTTACAGAGCTAATACACAAGTTTTGTGTACACTGGATTAAAAGGAATGGAAGCAAAGGAAATAACTTTAGCAAATGTGAGAACTTTTGCTTATAACATCACAGTCAGCTATACAAAGTTGTGTGAACTATTCATTAACCAGAAAACTCTAGCTTGAAGGGATGGTTGATACTGGTATGAAAATCTAGCCAAAAGCAACAGAAGAAGTGGAAATCAGTTATGATTTCGATGTCTGGATCACAACTTAAACTCCAACTACTCCAGGTGATCCAGGAGAGAGAAAACACCAGACAGTTTAAGTGAAAGATGACACATACACAACAAGCCCAAGTGCAGAATCTCCTTGATCCAAAAGCATATTACGTCAGTTTACTCAGTCTTGGCTTTGTCAGTGTGACTTATTTCAACAAGAAGGTGGCAGATACAAGATCAAATCCAACTGCTTATATTTAAGGGGTGAGTTTGAGTCAGATTGACACAGCAAACTTGGCTCTTCCAATCTGACCCAGAAATGAATTGAAAACAGGAAACAATCTGGTTTGGTAATGGTCCAGAGTATTTTTGAGGTATTAACTGGCCCATATTCAGATACTGCTGCATGTCAATTTCTGGAGCAGTTTAGAAAAAAGCAGTTCAAGTACATGCCAAGTATTACTGCACCAATTACTGTGGAACTGGAAATATTTTATAGGGGAAACTCCCCTTTAAAATTCAGTCTAGTTGACCTTTTTTCAGTCATTACTGTACTGTATGCTAAGGAACCTGTAAGTGTCGGTGTTCAACTGCCTACTGAAAGAACAAAGGCATAGGAACAAAGAAAAACAATAAGCAATCTAAAGGTCTGTATGGTTTCAAGTTGTTTTCATCCTACTGTTTCACAGTAATTTCTCTCTTGATTCATTAATATTTTAAATTGCTTGCTGCTGCTTTTAATATTGCTGCAAATATTTGTAAAGGGCATTGTGTGCAGAGCTAAACTTCTTATTATAAATATATTTACAGTAAAGCAAGGTTTGAGTCTATCACTCACATTTACCTGTAACACCACAGTGTTTTTTTCTGTGGGGCTTTAGTACTGTAAACTTAGCGTGAGTCAGCAATGTGCCCAGGCAGCCAAGAGGGCTAATGGCATCCTGGACTGTATCAAGAATGTTGTGGCCAGCAGGGAGAGGGAGGTCATCCTCCCCCTGTATTCGGCACTGGTTAGACTGCACCTGGAGTATTGTGTTCAGTTCTGGGCCCCTCAGTTTAGGAAGGATGTTGAGGTGCTGGAATGAGTCCAGAGAAGAGCGACTAGAATGGTAAAGAAGCTGAAAGGTCAGCCCTATGGGGAGAGGCTGATGGAGCTGGGTCTGTTTAGCCTGGAAAAGAGGAGGCTCAGGTGTGACCTTATCGCTGTCTATAACTACCTAAAAGGTGGTTACAGTCAGGCGGGGGTCGGTCTTTTCTCTCTGGACACTGGAAACAGGACAAAGGGGTCACAGTCTTAAGCTCCATTGGGGGAGGTTTAGACTTGACATTAGGAAAAGGTTTTCCACTGAAAGAGTGATCAGATTTTGGAATGGGCTGCCCACGGAGGTGGTCAGGTTGCTGTCTCTGGAAGTGTTCAAGGTTAGGCTGGATGAAGTGCTGAGTGGCATGATCTAGATGTTAGATGTTAGGTTTACTGGGTTGGTTTTAGGTTGGACTGGATGATATTTCCAGCCTCATCATTACTGTGATACTGTGATACAGCTTCCTAATTTTTTTTATGAACAAGTTACATGATCAATATGGAATTGCTGTTTTATTATCTAGCCTACACCAGATGGTCATATGGGTGTGCTGTCCCTAAAGCTGCTAGGAAAGGACACTTACTATAGCTTTGCAACATTTCTACCACTCCAGAACAGAAATAAATTTGGTCAAGACAACTTGCTGAGCTGCTTGTGTGGAAAAGTGGGGTTTCATCCCTTTCCCCACCCTGCTTCTGTCTGCCAGAGTATAGACATTGTCTTTTAAGCATTTCTCTCTCACAGTAAGGCACGAACAGAATTGTGCAGCTCTCAGTTGCTCAGCTGGATTAGCCCAGCAGGGTAGCTGGCCTCATGTTTTCTCCTGCTAGAGTTAGTGTTAGCTAGCAAAAGACAAGGACCCTGTAGTCAAGGGTTGCGGCACTCACCCAGCACTTTTAAGACATTCAAAGCCCCCATCACAAAAGTGTCGTGTTAAATTCAGGCCTTGTGTGAATTTCCCAATCACATGCTTCCCCATCTGTTTTTTTGTGGGAGAGTTTGTGCACTCTCACTAAAATCCTACAGCAGAGTCAACATCTTTTCGCAAGAACAGGTGTGGAAACAACTATTGGGGCTTGCAGCTCACACTGTCCCACTGCAATCTGTGTTTGAAAATAACGAATGACTTAACAGTTGTTTTTATGCTGGTGATGACAAAACAGCATGCTTAGGCAGCTAAAGGAACACCAGAGCATCTACTGGCTTAATACAGAAAGTCTTCTCCATTCTTAGGCAACATAATCTATACTTCATTGTTCTAGCAAAATTGCTGTCAAGCCCCCTTACAATTTTCCCATATAAGTAGCATATAAGGACCGTGCATGTGAAATACTACTCTACAAGGTGACATACTACTTGGTTTCCTCAGAATTCCCTAAAGCCACCAAATTGAAAGCATCTATTCTCTACTTCATTTATGGAAATATCTTGAATTACAGAAACTGGTGGGTTCCCAAACCATTAATGAAAATCACACACACCCTCTCTTCTGAGTCAGCTAATCTCTTTGCAGCCTCACTTGTCCTGCACACATCCTCAGCCTCTTGCAGGACATTATTCTTTTATCCTCTATCCAGATGTTATTAGTTAGTCAGCGTTATGCACTAGTGACTGTGAGGAATGCTGGAATGGGTCCAAGGAGCAGTACACTTTTAACTGAGATGGAACCAGTTTAAATTATATTATTTAAAGAACTGAAAAGGCTCCAGCTGCATTGCCCCAAATGAATTTCATGTTCCAAGTTGTACTTTTAAGATGCTTGTAGGGTGAGTCATGGATTTTGTATGTGCAATGTGCTGTTAAACATGTTATTTGCTTAGTGAGCTCACAGAAATGTTGACATCTCTGCTCCTGTATTTCACACAAAGAAATCCCTAGGTGAATATTTTATAGCACTTAGAAGACAGGTGATGCCAGAAGCAAAGCTACATGTGCGACACTAATTTTGACCCTTTGCTGCTAAGGCATCTTGGTCTGCATCCCTCTAACAATCTTTGCTTCATTCACAGAATCAAACACACTTCATTCATCAGCAGCTATTCACTATCTTGATGCATCAGTGTTTCTCAGTGGGGAGCCTCAGGATCCATATGCTATTTCAGCCCCTGCTCTGAAAGTATTTGTCATTTTTACAATTAAAGTGCTTCATAAATATTTACTGAGCTGTTTTCACAATACTTGTCAGAGGTAACAGGCTGCTAACAATCACTTGGAGATCTCTGAGTTACACAGATAAAGATTAAAGGATTATACACTATTTTG
The DNA here is from genome assembly GCA_013397515.1 of Upupa epops. NCBI lineage: Eukaryota > Metazoa > Chordata > Aves > Bucerotiformes > Upupidae > Upupa > Upupa epops. Next base: position 469,801 of record VZRI01013214.1, read on the forward strand.
GGAGATCGGTCCTGCACTTTGAAAGCTGAATGTTGCAGTTATTGGGTATTATATGCCACTTCACATGTTCAAGAGCACATGCCCTGAAAATAATAATTCTTATTTCAGGCTTTTACTGCACTTTCTATGTGGATTTCTTTATGTAGCAGCATAATGACACCCCACCCCACCCCCCAAACTGCACTAAGTTGAATCATATTAAAAAGCCCTCATGGGCTTTTAACAAGGTTCAGACCTCTACACATACAGCACCAGTTTCTCTTTCTCATGTCAGCAGGAGTAAAAGCAGCAGTAAGTAAGCACAGCTTCAAGATGTGACTCCAGAACAACAAAAATCCATCTGAAGTGGGTCTGATACAGTTCTCCTTTTCCTCTCAGCTTCTGGCCACACGTTTTTGTCTCCTTTTTTGTCAGGACTGTTCTTCATGGCACTGAGGAGGCTGAACTAGCCAAAATGAAAAACCTCCATGGTGACAGTTTTCAGTTCCCTCCTTAGTTCCCACCAGTTATTTGACCATAAGTACTGAGGGAAAGCAGCATCACAAACACACTGCTGTGCTGGCAAAGAGGAGAGGAGAAAGGGAGCCTGTGACAGCCCTCCATTAAGAAGGGCTTAAGCTGCTGCAAGATCATACTGTAAGGAAACAAGCAGTGCAGGGCTTGTTTTCTGAAGTTTAAGATATTTCTGTAAACAAAGTAGAGAACAGATGCTTTCAATTTGGTGGCTCTAGGGTAAGTCTGAGGAAACCAAGTAGTATGTCACCTTGTAGAGTAGTATTTCACATGCACGGTCCTTATATGCTACTTATATGGGAACATTGTAAGGGTGCTTGAAACTTATTTTGTTTGGAACTCTTGAGTTCCAAAGAGTCTTGCTGACAACAAAGGAAATGAGACTAGGAGCCAAACCGTAGCAAGTTCATACCTAACGAATATGTGTTAACTGAGATTTAATTTTCCCAAGTGCTTATAGTGGAGCCACATGGGGACACATTAGGAAGGAATGAAACTATTTTGTACTGCCGTGTTCTAGCTCATGCTACAAGGGTAACTAAAGCAAGACAGTTCTCCTAACATTGTTCGCTGAGATGGCCACATTGTTCCGTACTCCAGTTTTCCAAGAAAGTGTGAGGCTGAAGAAGATAGCCTGTGGGAAAACTGTATTTCAAAGACTTAGATTTTGGGAGAATTATAAACAAATTAAAATAGAGAAATGCTAACTAGAAGAATCCCTAATACTCTGTATTATCCTTTTTAGTTCTGTGGTTTATCCCTCTGTTCCTGAGAGCCTATGGGCAATAGGAGCCTGCAGAAAAAGACTTTGTGGACCTAACCCAATTCAATCCAGTTAAAGAGTTTACAAAAAAACCAGACCACAAATATGCAGTCAAATCATCAAAAATTGTGCCCTCAGAAGTGAGCTAGAGCAAAGGAATTTCCCCATCAAGCACCAATTCTTTTTTCACAACACATACAGGGACAAGCTGAGCCTTTAGCAATATTCAAGCAGCTTCCACTGGGAGTAAACAGAGTTCTCCTTGACATAAGTTGTCATATCTACTACTGATATACTTTCAAGGCATTTATTATAATAGGATCAGTAGAGGGTTTTCTGCCTTTCCTGGATTGATCCGTGAATAATGTTTAAGCAGATTCCCACAGCTAATATGTTCACCAACTCCAGCTGGCATAGACTTTTGAGCATCATAATCATTCCAATTCTAGTTTTTCAGTGTTGAACATGCCTGTCCCTGCAAAATTTACAACTTATTTGTGAAAGCAAAGGCTTCAAACAAAAGCAGGATGAATTTTGCTTCAGAGTTTTCAGACCCACAGAAAAGCACTGGGGGAAGGAGTTTACAGTGCAGATCTTTCTGGATCTTTACTAAGCTAAGACTTTGCCAAGAACCACCAGAGACCATAAGGACACAGACAAAAGAAACTGTCACTGTTTCCCTGGTAGGAATCTGCCCTTTCTCTCATACATGCTGTCAGCTGTACCTACATGTACCTATGCAACAATCCATGTAACATAATGAGTCTCACAATACAGGATGTTTAGTGTCTGAGCTTTCACATCTGTTAAGATTTTTCCATTAGCATATGGAATTTGGTTTCTCTACTGCTCCTTGTTGGGGAAATGGATAGTCAACAAGTAAAACCAATCCAAAATATATTCTGGAGAGAACGTAACTTTTTTTCTTTTCACAGACACCCTTTGCAATGATGCCATGGTATTGTTATACCCATTGCCCAGGGACAAAAGCCTTTCTCTTTGGTCTTCCATTTCTGCTTACCATATTTTATTGCCTTTGCCTTCCTTTGAATGCACACAGCCTAGAAGCATGCCTTTTCCTGCTCCTATATTCTATTTTGCAAGTTTTTAGAAATAATCAGTTATGTCCTGGGTAACAAACAACACTGAGTTACCACATCAGTTTCAAGAAGATACTCTGTCTCTCTCGTTTTCCCAAGATAGTGCTCAATAAATTATCCCCATAAGTAAGTGCTGATCCTTTGAATGTGAGGTAAGGGCAGAGCAAAGTCCAAGAGAATGTAACTTCAAGAAGAGTAGAATTTCACAGCCTTATTTTCAAGGCTTGGAAAAGGACTCAGTGTCCCTGTTTCTATTTTCAGCCACATTTCAGTCTCAAAGAATGTGAAAGCCCTTGGTGAATCAGTTTATCTATGCTTCAGTTTTCATTCTGAAAAAAAAGGTTCTTTGGCATTCTAAGGGAAAGGGCACACAGGAAATTCCAATATCTCTATAGTGGACAACAGGGTGATACCCAAGGGATGCCATCACACAGTACATGTCAGTATAAATGTACTGTTCAGAGCAGTTAAAGTAACTGATTTTGCGCCCCAGATAAGCTGTAGACAGCCAGGGACTTCCCTTTCTTTGTACAGAGGTAATCTAGGTCAATCATCTTCAGGCAGAATGAACCTTAATGAGATGCTACAGTCTACTTACCAATGTCTTAACAGGACTGGGTTGCACCTTGCATCTCCTCAGAAAAGAACTGGAGTAATATCTTAAAATAAATTTCATCTACCTACTAAATAGTAAAATAGTAGTCACTATTTTTCAATGCTCTACCTATACAGAAGATTCAATTTAAAACCATCTACAAGTGATTTATCATGTTCAAGAAAAACAGAGACCACGTGCATAAATGGAGACCCAAGACTGAAGCCTGAAGATGCAGTTGTGCAATAGGTGAAAACCATTCTAAAACTGTTCTACCACTACCAGGAACTAGCACTGACCTACTGACCCCATAACCTAATTTTTCTGCAACTTCCTTTGCTTCAGCACCAGAAGCCATGCACTGAACAATCTGATCAACTTTGAAGTTAGTGCTGCTTTGAGCAGGTGATTGCGCTGTGTGATCTCCATAGCTCCCTACACTTTTAAAACTCATGCAGTAACTACCCACGACATTTCTGTAGTTGGTTCATTAAGTTTTCAAGGTAAATTGCAACTCTTACAGCTAACTGACTGCCAACAACAGTGCAAGAGGCAAACACTTTGCTGGAGGACATGTGGGTATTGCAGCAAGACCTTTCCAAAAGCATTGTGGTCTCAGCTTGCTTTAAGCCCTTAGTGAAGAGGAAGATGTACCTTGAACATCAAATGCAAGTCTTCTACAAAAATTAAACATAACCCCGTGGATAAAACACTGGTGTGTATCTGAAGGCAGCTGTTCACGGCCTACCTACTCCTGCTGGTCTGGTAATCTTTGGTGATCCTCGCTTTGGGGAAGATTCAGGGTGTGGTGCAACAGGTTGTACAGGCCGGGTCTGTTTGGCTGCCAGCTTCTTCAGGCTTACTTGCCTCTTGTCAAACATCTCTTGGACATCTTCTAGTTTTTGTAGAATTCTTTGGGCATTGGCCTAGGAAAGGAAAAGGCAATCAATAGATGGTTGCTGGACTGAGCAAGTTGTGAAAGGGCTTCTTTTACCCAGACTTAAGCCAGAGCTGAAGATCATACCACGCTGCATTTTAATGCAACCACACCATGCAAACCTCCCCCCAGACCTCAGTGTCACTGAGAGACTCATGCAGTCTTTCTAACCCTACTCTAAAGGAAATCACATGTGTTCCATGGCTGCTCATCTGAGTAAACTAACTGCTCCAAGTGCTCACCTCTGTGTCCTTTTGCCGTAGAGAAAAAAGCACATTTGAACAGCTCACATACATAGCCCAGTGCACTCTCAAGTGCAAGGCAATTGATAATTTTGAAATTCAAACTGAACGCATGCATATCTGAGGGGCTGTACCTTTATTTCAGGGGTGAGGATCATATCAAACTGATTGTAGAACTCCTTTGGGTTAGAGAGCTGGTGTTCCTTAGCAGTTACCAAGAATTTTTCAATTTCAACGAGTGCAGTTTCAGCTCCCTCTTGTGACTGGCACTTGTCCACAGCTTGGGAAGCTAAGAGGTAGATTCCAGCTTCACACCATTGGCTTGCCTTCAAAGAAAAATAGAACAAGAAGGGTTCCATCATCACTGACAGTCCATGCTGGGAAGTGTAGCTTCTACTTCATGAAACAAGCAACTGCCCTACCAAATCACTAAAGGGAATGGATGTTATAACATAGCAACCAACACTTCCTAGCCACACATCACTCCGTCTGGATATGTAGAACAGCAGCAACTTCAGTTCAGCTCTCACGGGCTGAATGCTCCAGGAACACGTAAAATAATATTCTGAGCAAAGAGGATAAGCATTACTGGGTTGACACAAATCAAATCTGTCAGCCATACTGCAGCATTACTCAGCATTCATACAGTCAAAAAAAAATGAAATGATTGTTTCAACCATTTCAAAACTCCCCAAAACTTTTCAGGCATATAAAACTCAGTAAAAATACTCCAAATGAGGTTTTTACTCTAGAATTTTGTTTCAGATGAGGCTGGAATAGCATGCAGACATTCTCAAAGCGTTTAGTTGCCATTCCAGCTAGATCAGAGAAAGTGAAAACAACTGAGCAAGCAGTAAAACTGTTAATTTTTGAGCACTAGAATACACATGGTTCTCATTTCAAATTCAGGCTAAGCTCATCTTTTTCTTAATTTTATTTCCTATTTTTCATCATTTTAAGACTGTAATTGTGGGAAACTACTGCTCCAAATTTTATAGTAACAGTTTCGAAATTAAATAGAGGGGGAAAAAAAACAGATAGGTTTTTTGATTCATCCAAATTACCTGAGCTCATAAAAATACTTCTTTTCAGTAGAACCTTACCAGATCAGTTATGTGAGCAGGTTCACTTACCTTATCTAACTCCTTATGCAGATCAAGAGACTTGCCCAAAATATCATACTTTTTCTTAGTCTCATTGGTAAAGTCATCACATATACGCCTGAGTTCAACACACTTTGGTCTAATGGAATCAACTGCATAATGGTTGTTTTGGATGAGCTGTTCCCCATGGAGAGCTAGAGACTGGGCCTTCTCCAAAGGTTCCTATGAAATGCAGGAGGAAATATCCCAAGTTAGTTCTGAAAATGACGCGCTTAATACAATCCATCTCTGTGTTCTCTACTATAGCCTGGCAGTAAAGACATTTATAGCTGTTATGTCTTACTTTCTATTTATGTTGAAGACCAACTTCGTTGCCAATGAGTGTACTAAAACACAGAAGTTTCCATCTGATCAGGAAACACTTTTTTACTGTGAGGGTGACTGACCACTGGAGCAGGTTGCCCAGAGAGTTTGCAGAGTCCTCCTCTTTGAAAATACTAGTGGTTCTCTGGACAGCCTGCCCTCTTGGATGATCATCATTGAACATGATGACCTCCATCTTGTCTTCCATCCATTGTGATTCTGTGAGTGTGCATCACCTTCTTTTCCACATACTGGGGACATTCATTAGACAATTTTTTTTTCTCCTCAAATTTCCCAATAATAGAAAATCCTTTTTTCTTTCACTCAGTAATTGCCAAGTTTATAACACTTTGGTTTGTTTTTCATCCCAAGACATATTTTGGAAAACTCTTCAGATCCCGCTGACTGAGTACCATTCATAAGCTTAGTCACAATGGAATGAAACAGAGGTGGCTAACAGGGATAAAGTATATGCAGCAACACCTTAAGTGATGTTACTATAACTTCTACTCCCTTAGGCTTCTGCAGAAGAGATGCAAAGATCACAGTATTTCTAAACCCTATTTTTGTAAAAGATTGTCAGCTTTTCCACACGTTCACGTGCATCCTCCCCTGCAATTCAATTTACTTGTTTGTTCAATGCTTTCTAATGTGCTAAAAATGATGTCTATCACATGTGACCAGCTGATGGAATTACTAAGTTTACATGTCTGGAAAAGAAAGGTGTTTGTTGGAAGACTTGGGTGTTCCTCAAACTGCTATTAGTCTAATCAGAATGGCCTTAGAAGTCCTTGGACAAGGAATCTTTTAAGTAGACTGAGCTTTTCAGATTCCAAAGATGGACCTAACCTTTCCTGGTTTGAAACACCAGTTTTGAAACTGTCTTCTAGCTTTCCAAGTAATGATCTGGAACTCCTCACTTCTGAGAATTAGGCTCTGAATTTTTCAGAAGACTCATGGGAAGAGTGAGACTCAAGAGTAAGCGTGATGTAAGGACAGTGACAGAGAAGTGGCTACAAGATTGTGTCTACAGCAGCTAGTATTAACTGCAAACCTGTCCTTTCTCTTCCAGTTGTTTCTGTTCCTTGAGGAGGTGTTCCACTCGAGCAACACTGTCTCCAATGTCAGCAAAACCTGCTTGTGTTTCCATGAGATTATCCAATGTCAGTTTTACCTAAAAAGAAAGCACCCAAAAAAATCCCAATTAAAAATCCACCTCAAACAAGATACCTATAGAATCGTAACAAACCTATTACCTTCTAACTAGTCACCTATGTCTTTCAGAAGAATCTGCATCCCAGGTCTAGTGTTTTAGCTCATTCCAGAATGAAAAAACCAAGAAACAATGGAAAATCAAATATAAGGTAAAATCAAATATAAGGTCCCTTCCAACCCATGATTCTATTCTTCAAAATGTAGCTTCTCACTATTTAGGCCCACACAGTTTTGAAGACCTGCAACTTGAGAGTCTGTATTACTCCAGAGTCTGTACTACTCCAGCCTGTTGGGCTTTCTGAACTGCATGCCATTGAATCTGGTGGGACTGGCAATTTTCTTATTCATTTTAATATCAAAACACTGATTTCCTGTTTCAAAATGAATGCATTTTTCCCAATGTGCTCTTTGGATTGCCAGTGTCCTCTAACAATGGGTAAAATTTACTAGCAAAGGCTAGACATCATGAACAAATAAAATACCTCTCTAAAATCATGTTCAAAGTGTCGAAGCTGGAGGCATTGTTCTAGTTTTAGGTGATGTTTACTCCAAAACTGATCAAAAGCTTTTTCTGTTTCATCCAACTGAGCCAACAACCTATTGAGAAATCAGAATGAAAACAAGGTACTTATTTCCTGTAGCTCATGTCTTTTACAGTACACCTTTTCATGGCAGAAAGCAGAGTACGGAGATGGTGGGGACTCTACACTTATGTAAGAAGGATCTGTGTCAACTTTTGCCAGAGCAAAAGAGAATAAACTTTGCAGCAGGACAGGCAGGAGTGACTGATGAGTCACAAATACATAGATCCACTGTGGCAGTTGTAGTTCTGACTCCTGACCTGCAACAGGAACACAGAGCTGTTCCATGAGCTGGCAGCCAAAGGCAGTGGTCTCTTCCTAGCCCCCACCCAGTTTTTCAAAGATAATTCACCCCAGGCTGATGCAGGAACATACAAAGCAGAACTCTGCAACTTGTTAAGTTTTCTTCACCCAGGCAAGGGTGAAGAAACAGACAGGGACTGAATCATTCTTCCCAGTCCATTAAAGACAATCGATTAGAGGCTCCTAATGTCTTCCACGGGTATTGTTTTGCTTTGTGTAAATGATGAAACATTTATTCACAAGGAAATCATGTGAACATGTCATACATCTTGAGTAAAATGTTTGACACCAGACTAGTGAGTCATCTTCACGGTCTCTCAATGATCTGTTAATTATATATGACAAAGCAGAACAGTTTAAACATAACAAAAAGAAAGGGAATTCTTCTCTGAGGATCCTGTATTTCAGTAGAAAGGCACTCTTTGTGTAGGCAGAGGATCTCCTAGAAGCCCAGGAAGTGCTGAAATCATCAAGGTATTGGGGAAACACCAACAGCTTCCTCTAACTCCAATTCAAAAACAAAGTTCTGTTTTCACTCTATCCCTGAAAAATTGTGGTTTTAATCAAAGCTAGTTGTTGAGTTCAAGATGAATTTGCAAATTCCTTTGGGATGACTGTTTAAAGGATTTTGAAGTATTCAGTGAAAAATATCAGCTCAGCTTTACTTTTGGCAGCTTTGTTCCCAGTGAAAGCAGACACGGTGAAACACTAGCATGGCATTTCTTTTTCTGCTGCATCACGTGGCACAGCAGAAACTTCTACATGATGACTAAAAGCTTTATGATAGTAACTAGCACTGTAGTAAGGCACAGGGATTTCTCTCTCTCCATGCAGCTGGGAAGGGGTATGTTTTAAAGTATCATCATCTGTTCTTTCCCAAGTATTTCCACTGACATGCACATGCACATACCCTCTCATGTTCCAACCAGGTACAGAAGTTTGGGGCATCCTTATGATACGGCGAAAGTAAGTCCCACAATAAATGTTCAGCTACACAGTTAGTAGTCCAACCAAAAATTACCAAGAAACTTGGGACTTGTGTGAACTTGCCTTGACAGTTTCATCAAGTGACTCCCCCAAAGCTATTCCCTTCTCTGAATATGCAAAAAACACTGAATTGCTGAACCAATGTGAAATTATAACCTGCATATATAAATAATGTTGAAGACACTTGCTCTTCTTAGGAATAAATTAGAAACTTCCACATGGTAATCAAGTTTCACCGACCTTTCCACCGTAGCCACATTTTCCAGTTCATCTGGACTGAGTTTGCTGTTGGCGCTCCGAGTGACTGGCTCTCTAATGCATGTCAGTAGTGTGGCCCCCTGCTTCACAGCTAGTTTCAGCTCATCCTAAGGGAAGAAACCCAAGCCAGATAAATAGCGTGTCCTTAATCTAGCAACACTCTCATCTCTTAGAAGATAGTAACACTAAAGGAGAATTCTAGGCAGTGGACTCCTAAAGGATGGCAGAAAATTTTGGTAAACCAAAAATCATGTATTAAGCTGCTGGAACAGTCATGAGACAATATTCACCTTCAGCTTGCTATGGTGGTCAGTGTGCGCAGAGAGGAGGTCCTCTGTGCAGTGCACATCGTTGGGAAGTTCAGTCTCTGCTAGGTCTGTTCCAAAGGTCTGTAGCATCTGTGCTGTTGTTTTTACTGTCATTGCAAAGTTTTCAATAGCCTGGAAAAGCAAAGGCATAAACTGGTCACAGATTGGTTATTTACCCTTTAACAATGCTTAGCCCTTCAGATATGCTGTGCTGCAAGTGTTGCCTGCCTGGATAGCTGGCCATGTTGCCCTTTTCTGGATGGAGATACTAAAAATTACAGATTAAATCCTATGTCACAAATAATCTTTCCACAGGTCTACAAGTATTGTCACCTCCATGAACCAGCTGAGGACCAAACAGAGCTTAACGTTATGGAACCACAGAGGACATCAGCTTCAAAGCCAGGACTGGAACATCAGACCCCTTTGCCCATGCTTGCTGGGAAATTCTGCTGTGTTTAAAATTTTAATCAATGCTTTTTTCTAGTTGCAGAGACTCCAAAAATATATAAGACAAAGTATTTTAACATTTAGATTGATACACCCATTCTTCACTCAGCAGCAACCTGTCTTGTCCCCAGCTGATTGGTACTACCTATCTGTCCTAGACTATTTCCAGTCCCTCCCTCCTATCTGTTCAAATGAGCACACAAATACAGGAACAAGTTACAGCAAATACAGTTTTCAATGCATAAATCCATTGGAGTGTTCCTGTTTCTTCATCACTCGGGTGCACAGACACAAAACTTACAGAGATGTACGTTTTTACTAAAGAAAGGGGAACTGACGAACTACACTGCCTTTTCAAAGTGGAGTGTATTGTTCAGACTTGTGAGATGCAATTAAAATCTTTATATCTAGTAGCAAGAGACCACATGGGACCACATGATCATACCCCACTTTCTTTAGGGACTGTATTGTCCTGTACAGTTTTTTATGCTTCCTGATCTAACCCACACAATTATTTGAGTCAATCAAAGGCACTAGAGATGCTCTTATACTGAGACACCCAGTTGTTGCCAACTGCATTCCCTTCTCCAGCAATGATGGCCATTCTGCAATTGCAGCCGTGGCAGTTCAAAGTTCGCTGTGTGCTCAACAAAAAACAAACGGAGGTAGATCATCATTCAAAAGGTGCACAGAGAAATTATGTGCCAAGTGTGCGACCTGAAACAGATGATGCAATGCTAGCAGAGCTCATACTCTTTGTCCCTTTCTTCCCATAAATTCATGCTAGCTTTAAACTTAAGCAATAGAAACCAACATATGCTCTGGTTTAGTGCTTAGCAGCTGTAGCCTGCAGCTCTCAGCACTGAAACTACTGGATTAAAGTCGTCTGAAATGTAACTCTTTTGGCTGGAACACAGACCCAGCCACCCACCACCAAAGGCCATTTAACTGCAAGTCAAAAACACACTATGTGAGCAAGAAAGTTCTCAGGCTCCTAGTAATTCAAGATAAGAAAGCAGAAACAAAGACAAAGGCAGTGAGGTGGCTCTGCCACTACCATTTAGAAACTGTTTGAAAGCTGTTTCAAAAAACCTAACACTGGCAGAAGAAGATATGAGAACACTAAGGGAAACAGCAAAAGCGATGAAGAATGCAGCTCAGCAGAAGTCAGGATGGTCCAAGGTGCAGTGGAGGCTGACACTTCCCAGATGACAACCTCTTATCTGCAGAGATTCCTTGGCTGACTGCACCATGCACCATCAGCTTATCAGTGTTTAGCCTCCTTGCCTCCCCTCTCTCCTGTGTGTATGAGTAATGGATTCATACAGCTAAGTTTCATCTCGTGGGTGGGTTTTTTCGTTTCTGTGCTTGGTAAAAGATTTTCAAACAAATTCAACCAAAAGATCTGTGACACATTCACCTCAAATCTTGGTTCACTTTTATTTGCATGTTTTCCAAACTATATATTCCTGCTTTATGTAAACTCCTGTCACTAATAAACAACACAGCCTTTCTTGTGCCTCTTCTTACTCTCTTTCCTCATTTTTTCAAGCCTTTAACTGTTTGAAAGCATATATAGGTGATTCCTTCAGACTCACCCCTCCTGCAAGGACAGTTTCATATTTATGATGCCTTTAACATGTAAGTCTGGTCACCTACCTCAGTCCTAACCCCACTGTAGTCAATGCAGCTATAAATGTAGCACACCAGAGTTAGAGAAATTCAGATTCTCTGTTTGCATATTCAGAAGCCTCTGTTATCTGATGGTTCTCAAGAAAAGTAAAATTTAAGACAATAAAGCACAGAAAATTACAGCAGGAAAGTTTCAAAAGTTAGCTGATTTAACAAAGCTACCTCAGAAAAGCTCTTCTACCAAGTGTTAGACTTAACCTGCAGGTCAGCAACAATGGACTTGAATCCAAATCTGCTCAAAACTGCACTGTGGCTGCTTAGATATGAGCTCTAACATGTAAGTCCTGTGAGCAGATCCACAAAGACAGATGCAAAAGCTGCATACAGTCTCAGGGAAATTAATTAATTTTCCTTGATTAGTTGCCAGCTTCAACTGGTTTTGCTTAAGGAGAATGAGACTGTTTTGGCTGCCAATGTGCCAGAGTTTGGGGTCTGTTTTTTGTAAACTGTCACCTTTTCTGGGTAACATAATGAATGGTTTTCATTGCTTTCAAGCAGCCACTGAAATGCATTAACCAACCCAAACAGGGAACAAACAGAATCACAGAATGATAAGGATTGGAAGGGACCTCTAAAGATCATCTAGTCCAACCTCCCTACCAGAGTGGGCTCACCCAGCGCAGGTTGCACAAAATCACGTCCAGTAGGGTTTTGGACATTACAGAGAAGGAGACTCCACAACCACTCTGGGCAGCCTGTTCCAGTGTTCTGTCATTCTGAAGGTAAAGAGGTTTTTTCTTCAAGTTCAGATGGAACATCCTGCATTCCGGTTTGTGCCCACTGCCCCTTGTCCTGCCACTGTGTACCACGGAGAGGAGCCTGGTCCCATCCTGTTGACACCCACCCTTTAGATATACACTTAGATGCACTGGGGTAGCATTGGTAAGATGTCCTCTCAGCCTTCTATTCTCCAGGCTAAGCAGACACAGGTCTCTCAGCCTTTCCCAGTCAGAGAGAAGCTCTAGTCCTCTCATAATCTCTGTAATCCTCCACTGGACTTTCTCCACCAGTTACCTGTTCTTGAACTGGGAAGCTTAGAATTGGACACAATATTTCAGATGCCACCTCAGGGGCAGAGTAGAGACAGAGGAGAATCTCTCTTGACCTGCTAGCTGCATTCAGTACATCCCAAGATATCTCTGTCCTTGGCCACAAGAGCACACTGCTGGCACACAGTTAACCTGTCTACCAGGGCTCCCAGTTTCTTGTCTACAGAGCTGTTTGCCAGCAGACCAACCCCTAACCTGGTGTAGAGTGTTATTCCTCCCCAGGTGTAGGTCCCTACACTTGCCCTTGTTGAACTTCATGAGGTTTCTCTCTGCCTATTTCTTGCTGAATGGCAGCCCAGACTTGTGTATCAGCCATCCTTCCAGTTTTGTATCTTTAGCAATCTTGCTGAGGGTACACTCCATCCCTTCTTCCAGGTCACTCATGAATACATTGAACAGGATTGGACCCAGTACTGACCCCTGGGGACCACCACTAGCAATCAGTCTCCTGTAAAATCAAACCTCTAACAAGACAACAGAATAAAAGTTTTTCTGCCCTCCTACAATTAACTGTTCTTCAGTCACTCAAAATAAAACACAGCTGGGATGCAAGTTTCTGTAGCACAGAAATGAAATCAATGGAAAACAAAGTCTGTTGGCTGAATATTTTCCTTTTCCTAAAAACACCAACATCATTCAAGTGAGAATTTTGACCTTTGATTCTGTGAAGTGCTGAAGTATATGTTCAACTTCAACCATGAATCTCATCAATTATTCAAAAGCTAAGGACAGGCCAAAAAGCCTTGCTGAGTAAGAACACTGCAATACTGTTAGACCCCGGTCAGGGTCATTAATAAGATAAAAATTACTAGTTCAGTTTCTGACTTCTGGGGAATTTACCTTTCTCTGAGTCACGGACTTCCTCTTTGCACTTGTCTGTAGCAGAATCCAAAGGCTGAAATGCCACTGAAGAGTTACTGCTCAGTGGTTGCTCTACATACATCATCTGGACAATTTTGGGTTTACATATGTGTAAGAACAACACCAACACTCACCGTTCGGTGATGTATCCACTGACTGTGGCCATACTCCAGGGTTCCTCCCAGCTCCCGGGTCAGCTGGCTTTTGTCAATATAACCATGCAGGTCAGAGACAGAATTTAACATGATGATCTGAAACAAATCCAAACACAATGGACTGAGAGAAATACTGAGCTCTTTCCATCGTTGTTCCTAGGATCTGGATTTGCTTTAAATGAATATGACCAAGCTGCAGTTCCACCACAGGCAGTGAGTTGTCGTTATGGTTTTGTCCATGCAATAGTCAGTTCACTTCCAACAGATGTTGCATTCTCAGTATGTACATGGCCACTAGTGAACTAAACAGCATTTGACATCATCTTGCTCCTTGCTAGGCCTTGCTTGTGCATCAAGAGCAAAAGTATGGTATTTGTAATGCTCACACAAACGTCCATCAAATAATTTTCTAGATAACTCTTATTTACAGAGAAAAGGGGGCATAGCCAGGTTAATCAGCTCCCTCAACACCAACCAGTGGATCCATGGAAATGCTCAAATGAGACCACAGAGAACAAGATTTTTCTTTCACTTGGTTCATTTTTATGGTATTATAGGCCCATTGAGTTCCTTGGCATTATACCACCTTAAACTATGAAAGAGACAGAAGAGACAAACCTAAACCAGTTTTCTTACTTTACAGAGCCTTCTTATGACTAGACCTGTTTAATGAAAGCACAAGCAGATTTGCATTCAGCTTTAGGTAAGCAGCATTACCTTGTGATGACCACCATAAATCTGGCAAGGCAGGTAGTTACACAAATAGCATGTGTATTGAATTATGCTTTGTTGTTCTAACAGCTAGAAGACAGACCATGATTTCAGCACAAATGACTAGAAATTATAAGCCTTACACCAACTGCATTACTCCACTCTGCTGTTTAAGAAAAGGGTACCTGGCTATGCCTGTTAGCAGGCTCCAAGGGAGTATAATAAGTACACTAGGCTCTAAGAAAAGGCTTGAGATCAAACCTGAACAAGTTTTTTTCCTTTGTTACATTCTAGAATAATTCAGGTTGTCAGGAACCTCAAGTCTCTAGTGCAATGGGAAAGCTGGTGTTATATTTACCCTCCTTACCCTTCCCCCCTCCAGGGCAGACAAGCCCAGTTCCCTTAGCATCTCCTTATAGAGCACAAGCTCTGACCTTCTCAATGGCTCTCTGTTGGCCTCCCTCCAGATCCATATTTTTTTGTACTGAGGGAAGCAAAACTAGACAGAGTATTCTTAATGCAATCTAATGACACTCAAGTAAAGGGTGACAACTGTTTCTCGATCTGCTGGCTACACTCCTGTTAATACTGGTGCTGTTACTGCAGGATGCTGACAACTTCTTTTGCTACCCATGCACACTGCTGGCTCATGCACAGCTTGCTGTCTACCAGCTTCCCCTTTGCAGCAGAGCTGCTCTCCAGTCAATCAGGTTGCAGCCTGTATTGTTTTCAACAATAAAATACTGTAGTGTTGCTGGAAGGGAAAACATGGGTTCTTCCTTCTTTAGAAAGGAAGTCCTTCCCAGTTGTGGGATTTCACATTTATCCCATTTGTATTTCATAATATGCTGGTCAGCCCATTCCTCAAGTGTATATTCCAGGGGCCCTGTCTTTAAATTGCTCACCCCAGTTTAGTGTCATATGCAAACTTGATATGAGCACACTCTGTTGCCTCTTCCCTGATAAAGTTGGTAACATGATGGGACCCAGTATATATCAGTGCACTACTCCACTTGTTGCCTACTTCTAGGTAGAGTTTGACCCACTCACCATTACCCTCTGAGCCAAATCATCAACTAGCTTTTAAATCTAGGTAGTTGTTCATCCATCTAGACTTTAACATCCTAACCACAGTAAAAGATTATTGTGGGACACACGCCTGGTCCCATGGACCTGTACAGGTTGAATATTCTCAATTCTTTTTCATTTCCATCAGTTCATCTTCTCTTTGAGCTCTGCTTCTAAATGCAGAGGTCAGGAGGTCTGGTTGGTGAAGAAACTGTGGCAAAGAAAGCAGAGTACTTTACCAAAAGACAAAGGGAAAAGCATTCCCTGAATGTGTTACCAAACACTGCTTTGGTACAATCAAAGTCAGAAAACTCGAAAAACTGCATCATCCTGGCGCATCCTCAGACTGGAACATGAAGGCTTCGTAGCTTTTACCTACCAAAGATGTTGCTGACAAGTTGCAAATCTTTTGATAGTCCTTACATCACCGAAACTACAGAAGAACACTGTCATGCACTTTTCTTTTAGGAAGGCTTTTGCTTTAACCTGTTATGCTCTGCATGAGCCCCAAAGCAAGTCTATGAACGCTGCCAGCTCTAGTGCTACCCAAGAGGGCACAAGTCTGTGGGAGACTGCAGGACAAAGCCTAGGAGCAATCCAATACACATTTAAGAAACCAATCTTACTTTAGCATCTCCCATACTTCTGGCCAGACTGAAGACAGTTACATTCTGTAAGCTGGAGAGTACAAGAGAGTAGCTGTTTAGAAGATAAGGGACTGCATCATCAGGTCAGCACAGAGCACAGAACTTTGGTGGGGCTGCTTCATGACGGTAAGGCCATCTGAAAGAAGTCTACAGGGGTAAAGAAGGGCTTGCTATGGACAGAATACTCATTCCTTTGTGTATGCAGTGATGCTTTGATGTAATTCCTTAGATAAATCTCTGGGTGTTCCTTTTCAGTTCCCAGATTTTCTTTCAGATGAACCCAGGTGTACCTCCTATATTTCTGTATCTTGGTCCTGGGTAATGATTTAATCATATCACTGTTCCAATAGAGATTTAGCTCAGGAGGTTTTATTAAACAACTATACATGTCTATAAATCATAAATCTTGCATTTCCTGGTTTACTATTTCAGCCTTTATTTCTTGCTCCTGTTTGATTTGCTGACTTCTACTTGATCCCTTGTTGATTTAACCCAGCAATTCTATTTTACTAAACCTGTATGAAGACTGATAGCTCAGATAAACTCTTTAACAAATGTTTCCTTAGCAAACACACACCATATTCTTGAAGACCTTTTTGAATGCTCATGTCCCAGCCCTGGCTTACTTAGGGCTGCAATAGCAAATGCAACTGCTCAGCTATGATATTAATGTTGCCACTGTGCCAAATGCCCAACAGCCTGCAAACAATTTTAAAAGGTAATGATGGTATTAAAAGATAGGTGCTGACATCTAATTATTTGAGTAAGGATATCTCCCATGGCACAAGAACCCTCTGGCCCTGCTCTCATGCTTACCATGTTTTCAAGGGGGACAAAGAGCTGTAGCTCCCAGTAACTTAGCTGTTTTGAAACAGGGGTGCACAGGGGCATGTCTAGATGGTCATTTATGATGGGCTGTAAACACAAGTGAAAGGGGCAGACCCCAGGAACTTAGGACACCTTTAGCGCAACTCTAAGCAACTTATAACTGCATCAGGCATATGTGAACAGCCTGTATATAAATCTGACAGTCTGTCCGCAGATACCTGGGCAGGAGGCAGCCAGAGCTAGCAACAAGAATGTCATGCTCTTAGTTTTTGTAAGAGTGCTCTCCAAAAGCTCTGTGGACAAGGTGGCTCAAAATCTGATGTCCAAGATGACCCCAAACTAAACTCGTATCTTGATTTTCCTGCCTGTAAGGAAGACAAATGACTATTTAATACTTAACGCAGTGCTTGGTCCCTGTCTAGAATTAACCTCCCTTACAATTTTGACAGGTTCAATTTGGATTTGAAATGCAACACTGCCATCAAACAAATTGCTCAAAGTACAGAAGGTACTAAATTATTAGAAAATCCTAGTCCTTGGTGAAATTGTCTCTTTCTGGGCAGCAGTTGCTGGCACAACTGTTGCTATGGTAACAGGCTGGAGCTTATTAAATACGGAACATCCTTCTTAAGGGGATATAAAACTAGAATATTTTGGTTTGCAATCAAACACACATTTTTACATTAATTTTGCATTTTAATTACCAAAAAACCACTTTTGCCAACCTACAGCCAATGTTGCAATTTAATCCACAATGTCCAAATGAGTACTTATGGTTACTTTTCTGTATGCATTGTACTAAATGGGCAATTGTACTAAATGGTCTCCTACTTCAAGAAGCATCGAGTACCTTAAACACCCGAACTTCAAACTTAGGCATTGACAGAGCTAGAATGCAGTGGAGGAGAGCTGAGGGTCTTCTGTAAAACAGTATAAAGCCAAAAGCAAAATCCAAATCACTCTAGTATCACAGTATCACGGTAATGATAAGGTTGGAAAAGACCTTAAAGATCATCCAGACCAACCTAAATCCAAATAAACCAAGTAAACCTAACACCTAACATCTAAATCTACATCAGTCATTGTGGAACACAGAATGAGTCTGATCCAGGATGAAAATCCATCCATTATCACAATTCAAGTTATTTATAAAACACTTTGAAACCCCATGGAAGCATACAGCTAGGAATGACTCCTGGAAGAGCTCTCATAGAATAATCTAAAACTTAACTCTTTCAGGATTGATAATCTGCTTCAAATCTCATCAACCAATGGCAGGCGCCAGGTGCATAAAAAAGAAGTAAAATACAAACTTCGACTCCTGAGGGCATGAGCACCATAAAAGGCATTAAGAATAGGCAACACTAAGCAAGCACTTAAGACGGGTCCTGACAGCAGTTCCAATCAGTAACACATAGTGCACAATTCAGCTCTAGCCTTTCACTGATTTCTAGCCCTAAATACTTGTTTGTCACTGGGGTGAGAAGATCTACCTCTGCCTACAGCAGGGAAACCGCTCCACTAAGTTAGATGTCAATACTTAAAAATTGAGTCACATTGTATAGATAAGCTGACCCTCCACATGGGAACATGTCCACTAAACACTGTGAAGCACCCACGGGTAATTAACTCATCGGCATTGCTGTTATACCCGCCATACACACACAGATAAAAGTTCCCAGTTGCCACTTGTAATGAAGTTTCAGTTACCAGTGCTGACATCTAAGAACTTCAGACATGGAGATAAAGAAAATGCATGGGCAAAAAACTGCATGCTTACCGGTACCTTCATTTTAAAGTCATCTCGATAGAGTTTAATGCCAATGTCAGCGATTGCCCTTTGGATAAAGCGGGAGGGTCGCAGGACAAACACCAGCTGTAGGTTCCCTGGAAATGCTCCCTGTAAGAAACACAGAACTGTTAGAAGGCACAACTCTGCCTCAGAGGAAGGCCACAGGAACTTTCAGCCAAGTGTTTCCTAAAGAGTAGAGCAGATAGGTCTTATTGGCCCTTGTTCAGTCTGGCTGGTCCACTCAACACATGCCCATTGTGGCAGTCTCCAAAGCCAACAGAAGGACTGGCCTGTGAATATTACTGCCCACCCATACATTGTTTTCTGATATGGCTTTAGCACAGAGCTCTAAAGTTTCTGCACTAGTGTCCTCCCCCAGTCACACCAAGTTCACACTACTGCACCATAGGTTTTCCCATTTTTAGGCTGCAGCCACTAGAGGGCAAAACTGGTTACCCACGTTTGGACTCGAGGAAAGAGGCTGGTGGCACAGATAATTTTCCCCAGCTGACCTACCCTCTCACTCTGGAAAGGGGTTTTAATGGTTTTAACCTCACACAGTTTTACACACACACACAGACAGTCAACACATTCATCAGACATGGCCCTGTGTGCAACACCCAGCCTACATCTCTCACACACTCCTCTGAGCTGTTGAAGCATAAAGACCAATTTCTAGAAGACAGCATCTAAAAAGAGCTGAGAATGAAAAGCAATTCCATCTACATTCTTTGAAAGTACTTAAACTCACCTTGGCCATCCCTCCATCCTACAACTCTGTGCATAAGCACCTGCTCCTTACACAACATGTTTGTGGTAGTAATGTATAAAACCAGTTGCTTTTATTAGCATCAGAATCAGTGCTTAGCTCTGACTTTTGCAAATGAGATATAATAAGCTATTGTTTCTGTTAGAGATCAGTCACTACCACGCAAACACAAGTCCCTAGGGTTCTGTTTCTTTCATAAGCAGGCCACGTCATCACTCCTCAGTAGGATATGTTAGACTCTTACAGGAACCCACTTCAAATTACTAGAACTTACATCACAACCCAAAAATTAATAAATTTGCCCAAATTTGGCAGTAAATAAGCCTGTGCAATTGTGTAACTTTCTCACCCTCCTCTTTAACATCAGTGCAGTAGAGAATCTGCATACACGGCTAGAAAATGGGAGCTAAAATTGAGCACACAAGGCTGCATCCTGTGCTGAAGGTTCAGAAGATAATTTTAATTTCTAGAGGGTAAGTAAAAGCAAGCACTTACTGCTATCCGTGTCAGGGATGCCTTGACTGCGCTCCATTTGTCCCGTCGTCTGTCTATGATGATGATGAATCCGATGCTGGCAGCCTCTAGACTGCAAAACAGATGAAATAAGCGTGCTGGGTTACACTGAGATACTCCTGTTCCAAGGAAGTGCACTGCAGCAAAACACAGCCTCTGTCAGATCATCCTCCAAGCCCATTATGAAAATGCAATGTACGGTGGAAAGAATGAATATTTGGCAGAAACTCACATGAAAAGGAAAGCTGGCTAATTTTCTCTTCCCAGCATAAGGCTAGCAGCTAACACAAAACATGAATATTTTATCTGCTAAATCTCTCAGCTGTTCTGCTATTCTGCTGCCAGAGCCAGGTGATGTGAACAGTTCAGGATCACAAATTACACTGTGTGGGCTGAAGACAAAAACATCATGGTTTTTTTTCTCTGCAAAATAATTCAGGTTACTAGACATGCCACTCCAGTCTTCATTCCCCAGCATTCTGACATCTCAGGTCCCACATAAATATGAGAAGAAACTTCTTGACAGTGATGGGGACAGAGCACTGGTACTGGGCTGCCCGAGACGGTTGTGGGGTCTTCTTCTCTGGAGACGTTTAAAACCTGCCTTGATGCATTCCTGTGTGACTGGATCTAGGTGATCCTGCTGTGGCAGGGAGATTGGACTGGATGATCTTTCAAGGTCCCTTCCAATTCCCAACATTCTGTAATTCTGTATGATTCTGTGATCTTGTCAGCCACAAACTGCTTCTTGAGTTGCAAGTCATCCATATCGGCTAGGATAACAGTTCCTGCTCCTTCCCAGTACTTTTCACAGAATCAAAGAATTATTGAGGCTAGAAAAGACCTCTAAGTTCATCAAGCCCTTTGACCTAACATCACCACAATCACTTAGACCATGGTGCTCAGTGCCTCGTCCAGTCTTTTCTTAAACACCTCCAGGGATGAGGACTCCACTACCTCCCTGGGCAGTCCATTCCAGATCACCCTTTCCATGAGGAAGTGCTTACTAACATCCAATCTAATCCTCTCCTGGTGCAGCTTCAGGCCCTGCCCTCTTGTCACTAGTTGCCTAAGAGAAGAGCCCAACACCCACCTATCTACAACTTCAAAAGAATCTACTTCAAGGCACTGATTTGATGCTCCATCCCATCAATGACATCTCATTAATATCCCACTCCTTCTCAAATATCCCACTTGGGTGTATAAGGCTTCAGTGGGACTGCTCTACCCAGTGCCATTCAAAAGCACTCTTAGTTGGAAAGAAGTCCTTGGAAGATAAGCAGCAAACATTGAGAAACGTCTGCAGAAACTCCATTGTAGCAGGATGGCTCAGTCGTCTCTGGAATAACCAGAGGCAAGCAAAAAAGAGTCTAAATGTCTTAATTAAAAGATATCCTGCAATCAAATACCTAATCATAGATTAAAATAAAAATGTATAGAACACATCATTGATCCCTTTCTTCCAGTGTCCATACAAGAAGTAACCCAAAGCCACCATTTCTTTTGTATGAACTCATGTCAATAAACCACTGAAGAGCACCAGCATTAGCAAATCTGAGCTTCTGATGCAGTTTTGTAGGATCAAAACCAGCAACCTGATAGCCAAAGTGCCAGGTGAATCTGGGATGCCATGCAAGCAGCTCTATTAGTTCATACTGGAAATAGGAAAATTCAGTGAATTTTCCACTTCAGTATTTTTCATTGAATTCTTCTGAGAATTACAAAATTCACTGACAATAGATGGATGACCTTCCCCCTTAAGTGGATCAACATGCAGAGGACAGAAAACATGTTTGCAGCAGAGCATCTCAAGCACAGGGAAGAGAATTCATCAGATTTTCCTCTTATATACATACAAACAAATGCATATCCTTCACTGGCTTGACAAACATTTCAAGGGGGCAAAAAAGACCAGTGTTGTACGTATGTGTTTGCTATAGATCTCAGGGGAGAAAAGGTTCAGATGAAAGCAACAAAGAGTCTAGGTATTGCAGATCATTACAGAAAAGGTATAAGAAACTAAACACAAAAGTCTTAAGCTGGGGGCTTCCTAACCCGCCCAAAAACCAGCATTACTTTTATCAAACTGCTTCTGCTGACTGGAACCAAAAATTGCTTTGTAAATCT
This sequence comes from Upupa epops, assembly GCA_013397515.1. NCBI lineage: Eukaryota > Metazoa > Chordata > Aves > Bucerotiformes > Upupidae > Upupa > Upupa epops. Next base: position 491,731 of record VZRI01013214.1, read on the forward strand.
GGTGGGCATGAGAGACCAGGGCAAATCAGCATCAGGCTCCAGAGTACCAGGCAGCCCCCTTTATGGACAGGGAGGGAGTCTGTCCTGCCTAATGGGGACACAAGGGACAAAGGCCAGGCTTTTTCTCTCTGCCTTGAGGACTGATGTTGCTGCATTATGGGTGGGGTATAAGGAACCCTGGTTACATCTCAAACAGAGAAAGCTGGGGTAAACTTGCCGACAGTTTGGAAAAATCAAGACACACAAAAGCCATGGGTGATTTTTCTCTTTGCTTGTTACAGGCCAAATAAATGCTGCTTTATTTTGTAATTTTCCAAGCAACATTTATGTCATTACAGAAAGAAAACAACTACTTTGTAGGGGAGTCACAAGGAAAAGGAAAGGAATGGTACTTCTTTGCTTCTCTATTCCCATTGAATACCCCTAGCATAGCATCTCCCTCCTGGCAAAAGGCTGGGGTGATGTCAACTCCCACTCCTCAGCATCACAGCTGCATTTGCCCTGAGCACACTGCTCTGCCAGTCTTTCTGCCAACAACAACCCCAGTTACTCAGTTTACTGCAAACGAAGCTGGAAGCTACAAGACTCAGTACTCCAGCTAATGAAATACCACCCTGTAAGGCAAAAAAAAAAAAAGCTGTTGAGAAGCTCTCACAAAAAATCACTCTCAAAACCAGGCTGATGTAGGTTGCACTCATTTTCCCCGCTTAGGAAACAGGAAACCAGCCAGCCAGCGCTGACTGCCACCTGACCTTCCAGTACTGGCTTGTTAAAGACAGGATCATACTCACTAACAAACACTTCAAAACTCCTACATAATATCCACCAGTACAGACTAATCCGCAATATGGTTTTTAAACATTTGATGCTGGTAAAACCAACAGTTGTCACAGCCCAGTGCTCCCAAGAACAATCCCAGGACCCTCACTGGCCTCTTGTTAAAGCACAGACTCAGACATGCTCTGGCCCCGTATAGCAGGAGCTCAGCTCTTCTACTCACAGTTCTTCAAATGACCAGAGAAATGAGTAATCAGAAGATGCACATCCCACTTTAGTTTCTTGTGGTTAACCGGAGCAGATACCAAAAATGCTCATTATGACTAATTATTCCAAGAGAATAATGTTATAATTCAGCATCTATGTTGCTTACAGTGTGTAACTGAAACTGGTTTGTTGTTTGGAACAAAGACATTAGTAAAACGTTTAGCTATGAAAAGGGAATTAAGTTAATGTGATACTTCTTTCAACCATTACAGGCTAAGATGACCTTGGAAAAGGCTGCCTCTTTAATATGCTTTATATATTTTTGACAGCCATGTTAATTTTGAGAAGCATGTTAAAGCAGCAGGAAAATGGGAACATAAGAGGACATCGTTTGAATCAAACAGATCACCAAAATACGGCCTCTACTCTAAAAAACAGAGAATATATACTGGAATCAACATCTCATTATGTTTTCAGCTCAGACTCTTGCAAACAGTTTGCAGCTCCTAAGCATCTGTAGGACAATATTTGGACACACACAATCATGTTCAAATCTGATGCAGTTCCATTGAAAGCAGTGATTTAAAACAGAACAACCAACAAAACAGGCGTGTGAGCCAAAGTTAACAAAACACTGATGCAGGTCTTAAAAAATACATAATTCAACTAAGGTCAGGTTAATAAAAGTGAGATAAATCTGTTCTTTACAAGATTTATGCTGCAGCTAACCCACAAGTAACTATATCCTGTAACAAGCTCTGTGTTTGCACAAGCTGGCTGCACATAGAAATAGCCTTGTTTTGCCCTACTACCTGGTTTGAGAGACTGACTAAAGGCTTTCAAAGAGGATTGGAGGCCCAAAGGAAATCAGAATCAGCCCCTTATAATCACACCTTGGTGAGCAAACTGCTATGGAAGTAACTGACAGGACAGCATCTGCCAAAAGCAACAAGTACAACTGTGATTTAAACAAACACAAAAGTATTTGTGCCAAGTCAAACTTGCCTCTTTGCCTCAGAACTAACTTGTGAGCCTCATTTTACAAGTTCATCTCACATGTAGATGAGAAGCCACTTTAAAAAGGGATCTTTGCTGTTTTTTCAAGTACATGTCCATGATGGAACAGTTCATTCTTTTCTTGCACAGGGATTTGTCACAGCTCAATACATCCAGGCATCAGATGCAATGAGAAACAAGAACTCAGGAAATACAGAGAGACACAGGAAAATGCAAAAGAGAAGTAGCAAAGGAATTTTCTCATTAAATTAGTGTTGGCAAGAGTGATCATCAGGCTGGGAAGAGCAGGGAACAGAAATACATGGAAATAGGAACATCGCTTATCAGTTGCCACTGCAAATCAGTGTTGCAGGCTGTTCAAGAGCCAAACCAAGGAAATGAAAGATTAGATATTTATATAATGGCACACAGTGAAATACGAGAAAAGAGCAAACTACAAGGAAGAATGCAGTCTAGCTACAATGGGCACTACTCGCAGCCGTTTCCCTCCAAGTCTAAGTGCAGTAACCGCGGCTAGCTGGCAAAGACCCAACCAGCCAACCAGCCGTGCCTGGCACATGGACGAGAACACTTTGCTATACAGACAGAGTGGGTTCTATCCTGGCTGCAGAAGAGTATGAAGACCAAACCAAGGCAGGAGGTCTGAAAGAAGTTTGTCAGGGTAAAATGAGAATCAAGCCATTAAGAAAACAATTCAGCGTGTATCTCTTACAACACTGAACTTAGTCCATTCTCTGAGATGAAATGGGTAAAAAAATGGAAAGCAGACATAAAAATTATGTGATCTGAAAGAAGGAGGAAGTGTGGGGAGAGAAGATGAGAAAAACACATGCTAAAAATCAAAGCAGCCGAGCAGAGAACTGAAGAAAGAAAATGTGGGACAATATATACAACACTCAAAGTCCGTCTGGCAGACTATGCAAAGACAAGCAGCAAAGAGACCATTCAGAGATACACCTCTGTAAATCTTGGCTGCCACAGGTCAATGAGTGCAACACCACAAGGACCTAGACAGAAGGGGTATCTTTGGACAACAGAAAACTCAAAATGAGTTTGTAACCCTGATGTGGAACTAGACCTCAGCCTTCTACAATGTTATTCCCTACTTTTCAGGGTGGTATCAATTGTTTTCAATGAGATACGCCAATGGTACCTGTATATTTAGGTTTCTTCTTGTTTGGGGATGGATTTTTTTCCTGGATAGAGCCCATTTAAGACCTAATTCTAGCCAGGGAAACAGAGAAAGTGTCAGCAAGTGATTCTATTTCAGCTTCTTAATGCTGAAAGGGAAGGCCATACCAAGGTCTGAATGTCATTTGGTACTATGGGAAGCCTGCAGCCAAACAGCCATGGGGAGAAAGCAAGCCAAGATGGCAGCGTCAGTGCAAGTGAATGTACAGCTGAGAAATACCACTCACTCATGCGTATCCAGAGGAAGTCAGTTTGTTTAAGAACAAGCTAAACCACACACTCTATCAATGTTTTCTCAGTGTCAGTACTTTAATAGTTTCACCCTCATTATGGAAGTGCATTGGGGTCTCCCCAGTTCTCTGAAAAACAGGGATTTGAAGACAGTCCTGCTCAGCAGATAAACCTCAAGCTTACCTCCAAATTAAATCCTGGCATATATACCTACATCTGCTAATGTCTGGCAGAGAGGTTCCTTTCCCTGAATGGAACGTGTACAATCAGCAGAGCAGTTCCATCCACAGCTCTAAAACCCAGCTAGCACTTGAACACATATTTGATGAGGCCAGGAGATGCTGAATTCCCTGAACTATTCTTGGAAAGAGAGAAGAGCACCTGTTTATCAAGATCATTGATCCATATCAAATAGAAAAGAAAGGAATTCTGACCATGAAATAAAGCAAGTGAAAAATGGCTTTCTGGAGCTACTGAATGTAAGTGTGCATGCACAGAGGTGTGCATGCGTATACACTGTGTTACTCAGTGCTTCTGGACTACACATACACAAATCTCAGCGGGCTGGGCTTCCGTCATAGAGAGCAGTTAAAGCCCAGAAGTGCAAGATTTACTTATGGCCCACCTGAAAATACTGTGGCATGCCACAGCTGGTAAAGCAAATTTGCTCAGCCACATCAGACAAGTGCATGCCTGTGCATCTGAATAACATCTGCTGTCTATCTTTTCCATGTTTTGTCATATGTGCACAAAACCCATGTGGACAGGCTCAGAGAAAGCCATCAGTGTGACAAAAAAACTGGGAAGCCTTCCATATGAGGAAAGGCTGAAAGAACTGGGTTTATTTACCCTTGAGAAAAGAAGGCTGAGGGAAGACTTTATGACCATGTTCCATATTTAGAAGTGGGCTATAAAGAAGATGGAGACTCCCTTTTTACAGGGAGCCACATGGAAAAGATGAGGAGTAATGGGTACAAGTTATTGCTGGGGAGATTCAGATTAGACACAAGAGGAAAATTTTTCTCAACAAGGACAATCAACCATTGGAATAATCTCCACAGCGAAGTGGTGGATTCTCCAACACTAGACACTTTTAATATTCGGCTGGACAGGGTGCTGGAGTGTCTTCTCCAGACCATGCTTTTCCAAAGAAAGGCTGCAGCAGATGATCCTTAAGTCCCCTCCAAGGTGGTATTCTATGAAGATCATTCCAGAAGGGCCTAGAAAGTTACTAACTCACTGAATTACATCATCTGTAAACACAGATCTTACCTCTACAACCAGTGGGTACCTTATTCTATAAGATACGCAGAAACAAGCACTACAAACAACAGATATTCCCTCTACTTTTGACTGAGAAATTATTCTGATGACTAGTTCACTGAGCTATGAAGAAGGAAGCAACCTCTATGAGAAACAGGGTGAACTGCTTTTCAAACTATGTGTCATCTTACCTGAATTTGTGGCCATTCCCTTTGTAACTCCACAAGAGCTAGCGGTGATTTGCTCTTAGTCACTTTGTTTGATACCTGCACATCTTCCATGAGAATAAAAGGCGAACTACGGAAATGAACCAGCTTGAGCACTGTCATAACACATCCAGTAGTACACAGTACTGTAGTGTTGATTAAAGTAACAGATCCTAGCCCTTTACACTTGCTGAGAAGTCTGACAGACACTCTTGGTGCACAGACCACCCAACTGCAGATTAACAAGGCTCTGCTGTACTCAAACAGCCCCATTACTTATGCCACAGTAAGATGGTATGTCCTATAATTATGTCATAAATCACACAACAAATGCTTGCTGCTCAGGTTCTTCCTCTTCTAAATTAATACCTTTGCCCCTCATCATCTACACAAAGGGTGGCAAGTGGCAAATAATGACTCAAGCAATGTGGTCAGTCTTTCTAAATGCACTGCAACAAAGACTAGCAAACTCCCTGGAAGACTCGCACCCTTACAGTGTGATCTATGATTGAACCTAGGAGCCAAACCAATGTGAATGGTGTGCAGAAAATGTAGCTTCAAATCACAGCCTGTCACTGGCCTTGAACAGGTCATTTACACCAAATTGAAGAGTCATGTACTCAATAAAAGTTTTGGTAAGCCTGTCTGCAGTGTAAAATACCGCTTACACCTACCTCACCAACTGTAAAATAGGCATATTGCAGCTTTCCTGAATGACAAACCTTTGAAACTTAATTCACCATTCTTTGCACATTGCTCTGGGATTCCTCAGGGGAATAAAAAGCACAAAACTGAAAAACTGAATCTAAGCAAAGTTCCATCTAGCTTAATACCCTGTCCAGTGCTGGTAGGCAGTGGATACTGAGGTAAAAGCAGAAGAAAAGTGAGAAGGACAATCTTTCTCTCAATATATTCTAAGTCCCAGCATTAAGGGGATTAAAGATTTCTTCAGCCAGAGTTTGCATCTGAGCCACTGTGCTCAGCTGCCATTGATGGAACTATGCAAGAATTGGGCTAATTTCTTGTATTATTAGCTGCCACAGAGACTGGAGGAGCATAAAGCATTTCTGTCTTTCATGTTAACAGTGTAAAGCGATAGTTCCCCAACATCTGACAATGTTACTGGGAGTCACCCACTAGCATACCAAGTACAAAGAACTGAAAAACTAGTTTTCTGTTTTTCTCAGCAACTGTCACTCTTTTATCAACCCTGAAGTTTGTCATCCTCCCAGTTCTGAAGCCAGTGAAGAAATACATAAAACAGAGTATTCCCTGGTGAAACAAAAGCCCTACAGAGCAGGGTGAAATAATGAAGCTGTTAAGTTCACAGTGTGTGGTTTCTCTCAGCTTGCTTTGGCAAATCACTATGAGGAATACATGCAGGTGGAGCTGGAAATCATCTTACACAAACTTGAAGGAGGCACGTTTTCCTCTCATCATCCTCTAAGCACCTTTATACACAAGACCACAGGAAATAATAAATCCCTGCTATGCTTCTAACTAGTCCAGAGACAGGATCAGGGGAATGAAGAAATACTAAGCTCTCTTTTTGGATAAACAAAAAGTAATTCAGCTGCCATGTCTCAGCATGTTTCCTCACAGCAGTGCAAGTGAGTTTGTTTCACCATCCTTCCACAGCTGCAGGCAAAGAGCAAGGAAACATCCTCACTGTGGAGAAATCTCCCAGTAAACAAAGCATCAGAAAGCACATGGTGCTTGCCAGAATCCTGTCAACGGGGCACCTAGCTTCCTGTCTCAGAAAAGAGAAAGCTTGCACAGGAAGATGCACTTAAGAGAATAAGCAGTTACAGGACCTATGTAAGTTTGGCTCCTTCCAAACGCTATCCTTCCCTTGTAACCTCCAGTGCCCCTCTTAACTCTCTTTCAGTCTGCTGTCTTTACTGCTGCTTTTCAGATCTACACCCCCCCACACCTACTTCAAGCCTTGAACACAAAACCTGTCCAGTGCAAATTATGTAAGTTGTTCCTAGGGCCTTCAGAACACAGGGAAGTTTCACAGACTGGATGGGTGTAGAGTCACTGGTACAGGCCAGTGGCACCACTAAAAGCAGTGATTTACTGAGGAAGCAAAGGTCCCTAGGAAATCAAGAGACATTTGTGCTTAGCCTCACCTGGGAATGCTGGTTAGATATGTCACCACATTCAGAAAGTCTTCATCAGGAATGTCGCTGAATCCTGCAAATTCTGGAAAGGTTATAATGGGTGCCCCATCCTTCCCTCTTCCTCCTACAAAATAGAGATTGTAAGGATTAGAGGGTGATATTATGCCTTTAGACAGAGTGGTCAGTATTCAGATAGGAAACACCAACATATTCCTCAGTGTAAAGCACCCATATCCAGCACACATGGCCAGCTTCACACTCACTATAGTTTTGTTATCTCACTTTACTCCAGCTGAGACATTCTAGTCTCTGTTGTTTGTTCTCAGTTTTTTCATGAACTTTCTGCACAACTCTGATTAATGGCTTTTTTGGTTCTTTGTTTCCCATTTCCAAGTAATTTATCATGATAACTTTACAACATTTCCCTGTGCATAGGTACAACACTCTCCAACATTAAAGGAAATGAAGCAGTAGTGCATACAAGCTTTGAATACACACATATAACACATGCCACCAACCTAGGACCAATCCAGTCCTAGGATTTCCTTCATAAAAAGACCTCAAAGTGCACAGAGTATTTAATGAGTTTTACTCATCTTCTTTATTTGCATTAAATCTCCATTAAATAGGGCAGGAAGGTCAAGAGAAGTCCCTGAGTGATTTATTGACCCACACAGCAGTATTCCATCTCTGGCAGAGTTGTGGGAAGCATGCAGCCAAGTCCCTTGTAAGCAAACAGCTTTTTCTGCTCTATTGACACAATACTCAGCTCTAGGACATGTAGCACAAACCCTGTTTACTTGCAGGACCAGTCCTAACTTGCTTCTTCTAATAAATCTTGGCATCACTCAAACCACACGGAAGTTGACAGTTTTCTCACCAGCTTGGACTCAGAGTTGAGAGCAGACTAGTGAGGCAGTGGCACATAGAGGAGTACAATGAAGCAGAGCCTTTGTTACAGGCACCTCATTGCTTAGCACTGCTTAGATGGGGCATTAGGGACATGCTTTTGCCTGAGTCTTTCTCCTTCCTCTACAGTCTCTGTGTAACACTATTTTTTGCACTAGGCTAAGGAATTCCCTGCGAACCTAACACGGAGATAATCCTGCAGGTTTCCCAGTTATTTATCACCCGCAGGTTTCTTGTCCCTGGAATAGCCCTGAAGTACCACACCAACCAGCAGGTTTAGGGTGGTTTGTTGCAGATCCGTAGTGACATCTTCTGGACATACAGAGTCACGGTCAGGAAAAGGGAACGGTCAGAATCACGGAATGCAAGCGACTGGAAGAGACCATCCAGTCCAATCCCCCTGCCACAGCAGGATCACCTAGATCCAGTCACACAGGAACGCATCAAGGCAGGTTTTAAACGTCTCCAGAGAAGAAGACCCCACAACCGTCTCGGGCAGCCCAGTCCCAGTTTCTTCTCATATTTATGTGGAATCTCCTCTGTTCCAGTTTACACCCGTTGCCCCTTGTCCTATCATTGGATGCCACTGAGAAGAGCCTGGCTCCATCCTCCTGACATCTGCCTTTTCCATATTTATAGACATTAATGAGGTCACCCCTCAATCTCCTTTTTTCCCAGCTAAAGAGACGCAGCTCCCTCGGCCTTTCCTCATAAGGGAGATGCTCCGCTCCCTTCATCATCTTTGTGCACTCTCTGCACTGGACTCTCTAGGGCAGTTCTGTGTCCTTCTGGAACTGAGGGGCCCATATCTGAACACAGTATTTCAGATGTGTTCTCAGCAGGGCAGAGTAGAGGGGGAGGAGAACCTCTCTCGATTTTCTAACCACTCCCCTTCTAATCCACCCCAAGATGCCATTGGCCTTCTTGGCCACAAGGGCTCATTGCTGGCTCATGATCATCCTGCCGGCCACGAGGTCCCCCAGGTCCCTTTCTCCTGCACTGCTTTGCTGCAGGTCAGTCCTCACTAAATCTGCTCCACTTGCACAGTTCAATGCATGCCAGGGTATTATTGCATAGATGGTACCTGGTGCGCTTTCACGTGGTTCCTAGGCACCATGTTTTCTCATTCACGTATTTCAGACATGAGGATACTTTAATAGAGGAGATGTAGTAATGTGGAATTATTTTGGTTTAAAGCAGCAGTATTTGCCTCAGGAGATAAATATTCCCCTGGATCCCTTCCCACAACACTGGATATTTCACCTGCAGTTACACTCAACATGTGTTTGAAATACACATTTCACATGGCATCTCTAATGCTTCTGCTCACCAGGAGCTTTGTGCCCCTTTCTCATCTTTCTCTTGCTCCCCCATTCATACATGTGTGAACGAAACTGCTCCTTCTGTGGTCCCTTTTGATGGCACTTGAGTGCAGGCTGACAACACACTGTGTGTGGGGGGATATGTACTTCTGTCACAGAATCTTCTCCTATGAAAAGCCATCCAAGGAAGGCTGAACCCTACACCATACACAGCAGCAAGAAATTTAGGACATGTAGAAGCAGCCTCAGACTGATTATTCCACAAAGAACAGGAGCTACTTGTCTCTGACTGGGCCACAAACCTGTAACAGTTTCATCTCATTTTTCAAGGCAAAGGCAGCACTTACTGCTGCAACCAGAAGGCAGTTCAGAAGGTTCTTGACTGTAGCTGCATGTCAGACAGGGAAACCTTTACTTTGTGCCATGGAATTACAGTGAAGTTTGAGTGAGTATTGTGGTCAGAAATTGTAAGTAATGTGACAGGGGGGGAGCAGGAATGTCTGACCTGTTGGGTGACAAGTCGCAACACAAATCTGTTAGGAATGATGCATGATGTTCATATCTGAACTTTGGGCAGTACCTGAGTGTACTGGTTTCAGCTGGAATGAAGGTAATTTTCTTCCCAGCAGCTGGTGCAGTTATGTGTTTCAGATTTAGTGTGAGAATAACGCTGATAACACACTGATAGTTCAGTTGTTGCTAAGCAGTGCTTATCCAAAGGTAAGGATAAGCACTGTCAGTTTCCCAGGCTCTGCCAGCAAGTGGATGCAAAGAAGCAGGGAGGGAGCATGGCCAGGGCAGCTGACCCAAATGGGTCAGAGGGATATTCCATACCATAGAACATGATGTTCAGTACATAAACCGGGGGGAGCTGGCTGAAAGGGGAGGATCTGCTGCTTGGGTATCAGTCAGTGGGTGATGAGCAATTGCACTGGGCATCGCTTGCCTTTCTTTGGTGTTATTTTTCTCTTTTTAGTTATTTTCCTTTCCATTACAGTTATTATTGTTGTTATTATTACTGATGCTATTATTAATTTTATTGTAATTATGAAAGTGTTCTTAACTCACAAGTTTTACTTTCCCCCCACCCGCACCCCTCCTCAGTTGTCCTCCCCATCCTACCAGGGAGTAGCTGCATGAGGCTTAACTGCTTAATGGAGTTAAACCATGACATTGAGTTGCAAAGGAAACCAATCAATTCATCCATGTATCTAGCAAAGTCATAAGAGTGGGTGATAAGGAATCCAGAGGAAATTCCTTATGCACCAAGAGTACATAGAAAACTCTCCCTCTGGGTGAAGGAGCAGTTCCATACATCTAAACATTAATGCCATTTTTTTCCTGACACTAAACCAAGATTTGCTGCAGCATGCAAATTTCTGCAGAATGTGAATTGACAAGCTGCAGCCCTTTTTTTCTGGGCCATCAACCTTGCTTTGTAGCAAGTTGCCACTAGATTTCTTACAGTCCTTGAAATAGTTTAACTGGCTACTCGAATTCTTGGAAGGACAGAGAGTACAAGCTAAACTCTATGAGGACAGTCTTCAGTCAGTTCACCAGTCTAAGGCCTACAAGCATGGAACTTGGCCCCACACACTCTCTGTGTACAATCATAGAATGATGTGGTTGAAAGCAACCTTAGAGATAATTTATTTAGTTCCAATCCCCCTGCCACCCACAGGGACACCTCCCACTTGACCAGGTTGTTCAAATCCTCATCCAGCCTGGAGTTGAATACTTCCGGTGATGGAATATCCACAGCTTCCTTGGGCAACCTGTTCCAGTGTCTCACCATCCTCACAGTGAAGAGCTTCCTCCTTATAACTAATGTAAATCTACCCTCTTTCAGTTTAATGCCATTACCTCTCTTCCTATTAGTACAAGCCCCTGTAGAAAGACCCTCCCCAGCTTTCTTGTTGGTCCCCTTCGAACACTAGAAGGCTGCGCTCATTGGACATTAAGTAGAAAGTGAGAGAGATAGAAGTGCTGAAGAGAGTGACCCACATGAACAGAGCACAAAGCCAAGAGGGCTACTTTATGGTTACCTGAGGCACTCCTGTTCCATTCAGCTGGGTCTGTGCAGCAAGATAAGGGAACTCCTTGCCAGGAGCAGAGAAGCTTGATAAAAAGCCAGAGCAATATGAGGCACGAGCTGAGCTAAAGAGCCCCGTGGGAAAATTGAGCACTACATTTGGCTTATTGCCATCAGGAGAAACAAAACTATATTGGAAAATAGGTACCAGAAGCATGGTCATGCCTGGCAGTTGCCTTCATGCAGTGCATGGGCCTGTCTCGCTGACTCCTGCAGGCAACACTAGAAGAAGAGCTTGTTAAGCAACCTAGCACCTCAAACAATTGCTGCAGCTCCAAATGATAGCCATGGGCCAAGGAAAGAGCAGCTGGTAGCAGTAACCATGGCAAGCAGCTGCACAAGAGTTGGAAGTTCAGCTGGCAGGAAGCGGGTTCAGAGGTATCTTTTGGCTCACTCCTCACCTTGCCTTCAGGGAGCCAGGCTATGTCACTGTCAGTCTCCTGTGGGTCACTGCTCCTCAGATAGACCCTGGCTGCTCTGTCATAGCTTATCCCATGTTTTGCCTGTGGAGTAAACTCATCTAGATTTTGCCTACTATACCCTGATGCAGATCTGAGCTCCCTCCCAGACAGCACCCACAAATGTAACACTTGTACCAAAACGATTCAGCTCCATGAGATTCCTTCAAAAGTTCTGTCTACTTTCTGCTTTCTACCTCTGCAGATAGCAACATGCCTTGTACCTAACTCAAACTTGTGTCCAAAGTATGGATTCAGGGCTCCTTGGGGACAGGCATTCTGGTTAAACGCCTTGATGTATGATCAGATGTAATTTATCAACAAGCAGTTCAATCATTGCCATTCAGGGTCACAAACAGAAGTGCAACTCAATTGCCTGGAGCACAAACAAGGCAGACAACATTAGGAGCAGAAGTCTGGACTGCCTGAAGAAAGGCAAGACTATAGAGCAAAAGACTGCAGTCAGCTTGACCTGCTGCCTGCTTTGCACTCAGAGTGACTCATCCCTTTTCTTCCCTCCCTGGGGCAAAGGGACAGGAAGAACCTGGTGACAGGACAGAAGTATAGTGAATGTAGAAAGCAAAGTAGAAGAGATAGCCTCACAAGCTGAATCATGATAGTACAAGGCATGGTAACGGGGCCATCACTCACTCTTATGAGTGCCAAGTCCCAGGACAGAGATCAGCATTCATAGTTGCCCCCAGTAGGTAAACTTTTAGCTGCCAATGCAGCCTGGCTAGCTGTTGCAAGTGAAGACGGGACCAGAATAGAAATAAAACATCTGAGGTATCTGGGGGTTAAATATGCATGGGGGAGATAGGATACAGCAGCAGAGAACATTTAATTCTGCTTTGCAGATGTGATTGACAAATGAGGTGCGAGTGCTGAATTCTCTGAGCATGCTGGTATGCTTGCTGTAAAAGTAACAAGCAACCACAAGTGCAAGTCAAGCTCCAGAACATGATGGGGATCCTTAGAAATTTCTTACTGCCCAGGTCTAGACCACCTTTTGTCCAGGGAACAAAAATATTCATGGATTAAACAACAAGAGGCTGCGCTGAAGTCCTGTTCTATAGCCAGCAGCTCTTTTAGTAATGCAAATAGCAGGATTGATAAAGTAACATCTAACTAGATTTTACCAAGTAGCTGGATACTTTGGGGAAAAGAAACACACCAAAAAAACAAGCTATGGGCAGGAGAAGTTCCCAAAGTTTGTCTGCGTGTTTACAGAGCACACCTCCCCAGTCTGCCACAGACACCAACTCATCGGTTAGCATTGGAAAAGTTTCTTTCAAATCTTGCTGACATGTGCAGGCTGTCTGCTCCAGTCTGCCCACATGCTGAGAGCTTCCTTAGTCATAACAGGCCTGAGTACAAGTCATCTCCTAGGTCAGATTGCTGAACACTTTAGTGATCTCTTGGCTGGAGTTTCACTGCCTCAGTCAGGCTTTGCTTTTCCCATGATCTGTTGTTGTGGTTTTCCATGTTGATTAGGGGTTGTGAATGCTGAATTTCTCATTAAAATTAAATCACACTTCCTGGGTCTAGATAGTTACACAAGTCCTGAACCGTCCTTTTGGTGAGGGCAGGCCAGGTTTTCCAAAAGGCTCAGTTAAAACAGGAAGCAGATGGCCAGATACCCTCCAGGCTCTGGAAATTAAATAAACTGGCTTCAGACTCAGTTACCATTTTCAGATACAGTCTGCCATCCACTGAAATCCATTGACTTAGCAGGAGCAGAACACAAAGCAGATGAATCTCTGCTAATACACTTCCTGACAGTTTGTCTAATAAATTTGTGATTTAGTAACAGGATTCATTATTGTTGCAAATGGCAGATCGGGTTCTTTGACAGAGTAATTTCAGATAAGAACGCTTTGTAAAGCTACAGATAAAAAGGGAGGGAGCATTAGTAGTAGTTGTGAGAGCAGATTGCTAGAGTGCTGTTATTAGTCTGTCAGCAGGATGGGTGTTTTACTTGTGGTTCTCCATTCCTCAGTACAATCTGGTGTAGAATATTCAGGTTTTCAGCAATACTTCATCATCTAGTTCCTGTAACAGCTACAGGCAACACACAAACAGAGCTGTGTGCTCCTCTGTTGTCACAGCTGTAGTCTCATAATTTGAAGTTCAGTTTTCAGGAAAAGAAATTGGACCACAAGAACCAGTACTGTCACCAGATCTCACAAACTAATCAGGCACATGGAAAAGAGATGACCAAGGTATAACATAGTCACTGAAGCCTTTTCCATGGCTACAGTGGAGCAGGGAAGGCTTTGGAGAGTTTCCCTGTTCTTGGCATGGACACTACAGTCTTGGTTAGTCTGGTAGTCAGAGGCCCAGGACAAATATGACACCGTTAGTATCTAGTACATTCATTTAATTAAAGCCTGACACAATCAAACACCAAAGTCGTGGTGCTTGTTACATAATTCCTACCATATGCTCAGTGACTGCATTTTTCTCTTCTACAAAGTTTGTGCACAGCAGTAGTAGAGGAAAGGGTTTCTAATGAGTCAAGTCCAGAGAGAACAATTACTCTACTCATTCTTTCCTGCTGTACTGCAAAGGAATATTATGGTTTTACCTCACCTACCTCAGTCACTAGCAGTTAAGAAAAAAACTAGTATTAACCAAATACCTGTTTACAACAAACACTACAAGAAACATCCAGTTACTTTCATTGTCACTGGCCAAATGGATTTGAGGTCCAAAAGACTCAACAGGAGAGCTCAGCAAAGCTAGAGACTACAGCAGCACAAACCACACTCACTGCTAAGATCCTACAAAGTCTGCAAGTGCACACATGGAAGAGGTGGCTGCCCTCAGAGGCTGTAGCCTCCAAAGTTAAAGAAATAACCCAAACCCAAATCATCATATGCCATTTTTATAAAGTTGCTCAAAAAATGGATTATGTGTCCAAAAGACTCTTGTCTCTATGTCCAGTAATTTGTATCTTTCACAGCCCAGTGATGGGGTCAAAGCACAAAGGGTTTTTTTTCAGACAGTAGCTACTGAGCTGGAATGTATCAGCATGAACAACCAAGAAACAGAAAAAGTATCATATCTTCAGTCTCCATGTAGACAAGTACTGAAACACAAATATTTGGGGTTGCTTGTGCCTAATGAATGTTTTACACATAAACTGTAGAGTTGCCTGAGAGAAAAAAATCATTCAAAACCAAATGAGGTCAGTTACATGTGAATTACTTTAATATATGACATGAGGCGAGAGAGTGCCCAGATTTGTTTTCATTGGATGAAAAAACACCAATCTTTTGCTAGAGGAAAAAGAAAGTTACAATAATTTAGAGAAATGCATTTTTAGAAAGTGTAGTAATTCCTGGCTTGTACCTAAACTTCAGTTTGCAGAAAGTCAATAAAGGGTCAATAAGGAAGATTCCTCTTGTTATACTTCACCTATGACTCACAAGTGGTCACCAACAGAATAAGATACTGGCCTAAAGGGACTTTTGAGTAGATGACTTGAAGTTCATGATCTTCACAGGGGAAGATCACTCCTCTCGGTGGAGGTACCCCGTTACTAAATGTAGCTAATACCCTAGAAACTATGGAATATACTGCCCTGTTTCTTATTAATATATTATTTCTGGACTATACTGAGCAGAGTTTAGACGAGCCTGAAAGTTCTTCAAATAGAGTTTGTTATTTATGTAGGAGGGGGTGTGAAAGACACCTTTTCACTCACTTTTGGGATTTGTTATTAGCACCTGTATGATGCTAAACCTGTTATTTGTCGATCCCTAACAAACAAACCCCACAACCCTGCCTTCTATGAAGAGTCATTTACAAGGTAATGGGGCTTAAGAAAAATAGTCAGTTTGCCAGATAGGCACTGTACATGAGGTACTGAGTTCTCAACACACACAATGTTCTCGGCACTGATGTAGTGTTTTCAAGAATTCTTGTATCAGTTCAATCAAAGGCCTTGAAAACAATATTGGCGTCAAAGCAATGGTGAGTGGCAAAGGCAAGCAGAGCATTGTATAGACCAGGTTGTAAGTTTTCCTGCTTACAAAGAGCAGATAAACATCCCCGTTGTGATCAGACTGAAGTTAACATCAAGACTCAAAAGGAATTGAACAGTGATTAGATTCCCTGCTTTCTTCCTTATATTTGGAATATTTTAAAGTCAGTTTAGCACTAATAAAAGGGATATAGGTAGCATTCCTGGAGCAGTGTTTTAAGTGAGGATTGGTCTCAAACTTGACAACAGACCAAAGATTAAGAGAGTATTAACTCTCATTCATCAGTCAGTATTTTTTCAGTTGAGAAGCTAGCACCTTAAGGGAAAGGGCTGTCTCGTTTTATTTCCAGTGCTTCTGAGAACTTCTTGTAACATCTCTGCATTGAAATCTCCAGCAGTCAGACATGGAGCAGCTAAAGTAGTACGAAGTTACTTGCTATTTTCTCCAGCTTGGCAAAGCAGAGCTATGGTAAGCACGTGGTTAGCAGATGAATCCCTCGACAGATAAGGGAGAATATCGAACACTACTCCATAGATACTGTCGTGGCATAAAAGCTACACTAGTATATCCTAGCTACCCTGCTTTGAGCACAAGAGTGGGCTGTAAAAGATTCGAGTGATTTTATGCAGTTCCTGACATTGTTCTGCATAGAGGTTTGTGTTTATTAGGAATTCTAGGAAGATGTGCCCCTGAGATCCTTTACTGCAAATGAGACAGCAGAGTGTTCCACCTCTGCTCACTCAATACCCTCTGATGAATGCAAACCATGCTGTTGTCGAGCTTATGAAGCTGCCACAAGATGCTACCCAGAAACCTCCAAAATCAAGTTTTAATACTCAGAGCACCATAAAGAATGCTGAGTAACTTAAGATTTGGATTTAATTTGGCAGCCTGGAGAATATTTAAAAATATGAAGATGCAGCAAGCATTGGGCCTGCTGAGTTGACCATTTGGAGAGCTGGGTCTGCACTGTGTACCCAGGGTCCCTCTCCACCAAGCAGAGAGGGTCAGACTGTTCAGGAGTACCTTATCATGACCATCTCAATATTACATGCAGATTCAGGGTACTTCATTGTGTGTCTATGGGGAAGAAGGAAAGCAAATTCTTAATTCCCATATTTGCAGTGCAGGCAGAAACAGAGACAAAAGGAGTTGCCAGAGGTGATACAGCACAGACTTTTAGGACTCAGATAAGGATTTCTCTTCTACAGTCCCTACAATACATACATTAAATAATTTGAAAAATATTTCAATATCAGCTACTTTTTCAGGGCAGGAACTGCGTCACTTTGTGTGATTGCAAACTTCAGGCAAACAAAGGAATATGTAATAAATCTTTGCAAGATTAGAACCTTACACTTTAGAAATGAATCATTTCTAAAACAAAGGCAAATGAGGAAGAGAGGAAGGTCATGAATAGACCAAAATCTTTTCCCACAAACAAGATGCTGGGACATTGCGCAAAGATATGGACAGAAAGATTTGTTTAATTTCTTACCCTATAAAAATCTATTCCTCCCACACCGTTGTGGAGAGTGTGGAAAATTAACTTACATCAAGAAAACCATGCACAGCAAGTTGGCACTTATCAGTTCCACACACTGTGAATATGTGATTGTAACAGCACTTTTCATTAGCTACATAAAAAAATACAACTACAACTGCTGTACGGAGCTGAAGGGTAACAGTCAGCATGACAGATTTCATTACATTTCCAAGAGCAACTCAGAATGTGATTACCAGCAACTTCTTACCTGACAAGATAGCAAATTGCCTGTGGAGCTGCTCTATGATATCCACTGCAACCAGCGGTCGTATCTCCTGCTGCATGATTTCATCTGTGTAAGTGAAAACAGAAATCTTCGATGAATTAACAAAACCTTAACAGCAATTTTCCCATGCTTTAAGAACCCAACAGAACAAAGACAACACTCAAAGGAAAAGAGCCCGGCTTGACAACTGGTTCAGATATCACTACCACAGAGAACTTTACAATACTTACAGAGTCTCATCTTCAGCTTACTTACTTTATCTAGAGCATTTTGAATTCAGAGAGCTTTTCATAAATGAGGTACAGTAGATTTGCTCAAGCTGACAGCCTGCTCCTTACTACTTCATGTTCTGTATCAAACCTCTCACACAAAGCAGGTTTTTGGTTTGGGGACCAGTAAAGTGTCTTTCAGCTCAGTGTCATATTCTACCCTGAACTCCCTGGTCTCTGCTCCAGGACTTTGTGTCCAACCAATCCAGAACAGTTTCCTTTGCTGATGCTTTTTCCGCTACCAGCAAATAGCATATTAAAAGGAGGAAATAAGGGACTGTGAGCTTTCTTCTCATGAGAACAAAGCCTGTTCTTCTGAAGTAAGCACTGAAAAGTTAAAAAAAAAACCAGCCTGGCAAGCACCTAGAGAAAAGTCACCACAATTTTTGTTTGTGATCTATTCAGTGATGAGCAACTATTATTTACCACAGGACTTTCTGTAACAGGTGCACCCAGTTGTTCCCCACATTCTTCACTCCAGACTAAACCAGCAACATTTACCTGGGGTTATCTGCCACCTCAATTGGTAGGATTGAGTTTTACATTACAATAGCACCTCTGGTAATTCAGCCTTTAGCTACTGTGCAGCTACTGAACAATAACCAGTCCTGGCTTTCTGTAGCTCAACATTAACTGCCCAGACAAGAGATGGAAGGAAGGAAGCTCATTCCAGATAGATCACAGATCAGAGCAAAGGCAAGTAGTTGCCCTATTTAAGCATCAAGAGGTTCACTGATGTCAGACATTGATGTCAAACACTGAAATAGTATGGTGTACCTGTTTCTAACCTATTTGACCTCCCTCTCTATTTCTGGACAGTTTTTTAAAAGATAACTTCTTTCTCCTACATTCTAGTGTGCTGTTCAAAATACCATCTCTTTCTTGCTTTCACACATCCATTCTGATCCCCCACAGAACCAGGGATTCTAGGTTTTCAATGAGAAAAGTGACTTGGAAATGTTTCTGTTAATTTTCAAACACTTCACTACTGCTTTGAAATAAAGTAACCAAAGCACTTGTGCCATAGAATCATAGAATCATTCAGGATTGGAAGGGACCTCAAAAGATCATCTACCCCAATCCCCCTGCCACAGCAGGATCACCTAGACCAAGTCACACAGGAACACATCCAGGCGGGTCTTGAATGTCTCCAGAGNGCACCCCACTTCTGACCCACCCCAGGATGCTGTTGGCCCTCTCAGCCACAAGAGCACGTTGCTGGCTCATAGTCACCCTGCTGTCCACTAGGACCCCCGGGTCCCTCTCTCCTACACTGCTCTCCAACAGGTCAGTCCCCAACCTATACTGGAACCTGGGGTTATTCTCATCCAGATGCAAGACTCTACACTGACCCTTGTTTTACTTCATTAAATTTCTCTCTGCCCAGCTCTGTAGCCTGTCCAGGTCTTGCTGAATAGCAGCACAGTCTGCTGGGGTGTCGGTGACACCACTCAGCTTTATGTTATCATCAAACTTGCTGACACTGCACCCTAATCCCTCATCTAAGTCATTGTCCTCTCCTAGACAAATGGTGACACACAATATGGAAAGAAGTTGCATGGATTTTGGCTGATGCACAAAACAGGGCAGTAATCCCAGGCAACTGCAAAAAAAAAAACCCACCCAAAACCTCAAGGGGGCTGATTCTGCAAATTGTCCCTTTGAATAAAAAAAGGTGGAAAGCCAGACTACAATGAGTGATGGTTTTGAAGTGAGATCTTCATTTCTATCCTGTTTGTGCAGCCCAGTATCAGCATTTCAGATTTTTGACACAGTAGGAGGCTAAGAGTAACCACAAGAGCTGACTAATGAATCACAACCAAAAGCCTGGTTTCAGTCGTGTTCATAGAACTCACTGTAATTTCAGTCTACTGCTGTGATTGTGTATTTACATTGTCAGACAGAGTTAGCAGAGCTAACACATAGCTTTGGACACACAGCAGTTTATTTTGTCTGTAAGCAGAGACACTGCTCCATGTAACCAGGCTGAGTGTCTGCAGAGCACTGAGCCATGCAGTTGTATCCCAAGAGCCCAGCATGTCAACAAGGGAGCTTTGCGCACTCCCCTGATTCCCAGTCACCAGATGTATTTCATATCACCTTTCTCATCACCTGTTGTCCAGGATATGAGTCTGGCTGTGTCAAGTATAGCATGTGTATGAACATGAGACCAGTAAGACTCACAATCTCCTGAACTGGTAGGGGCTGCAGGTAGGGAAAACAACAATTTGTTTCAAAAAAGCATGGTGGGACAACTTGATTTGTTGCTTATTCTCTCAGTCAGAGTCAGAATATACCACAGAGATCACAAGACATTGGAAAGAGATACAGACTTTGTGGGAAACACATCATATCTTCTCCTGATCTCAAGGCACCAGAACAGCAACAAAGAAAACTACATCACAACACACCTTCACAACAACATCTTAAATATGGATACATGATTTGACCCCCAGAGATGACTGTCAAAACCCAAGATAGTTTGTCTTTACTGAGGATGGCAAGAAACCTTATTGCACCCTGTTGCTCTTGGATGATTAGCAGTTTGTAAGACAAGAGATCCTGGTCATTCTGCCAGGTAAAAATGTATTCTGACACCAGTTTCATGTTTGCTTTTCTCTTCAGACTTCACAGAGCAGGAATTAAGTATGGGATCTTGACAGCAAGCCAACTTAATCTTCCACTCTGATGCATTATGCTACTTCCTAGCAGCCACAGTGCAGTGGCTATCTGGACTACGCCATCACATTCTTTCGTCCAACCTTGATCACAACACCTGAACTGCTAGAAGCAATGCCCATCTTCCTGCAGAAGTGCCCTGCAGTACACAGAGTACCGCTGACATATTGCTGACATTGCTCTGAATTCTGCTTGGGGGAAAAAAGACTCATGTGCCTTCTCTCACCATCATCTCATTACTGTATTTCACAAGGCTTCCATAACAAACAAGCCAAAGGGGTCCTTTTTTCACTCAGTCTTCCTCCATGCATGTCCAGACTGGGATCTGTGGGGAAAACTACAGAGTGAAAAAGGAAAGGCAAAACCAAAATAACTTTGAATATAAAAGGTTATTGTATAGGACTAGATGATCTTGAAAGTCTTTTCTTACCTAAACAATTCTATGATTCTATCACTAGGGATTTCAACAGAAATGGAAAATGTACCACCATCTCTAGGATCCCAGAGCCTCAATCGTCCCTCCAGTGTAACAAAGCTGCTAGCACAAGAGCTTACTTTTGTGTTTTGATTCAAGTTTGCTCATACAAAAGCATCATTAAAGTCTGTGAGTCTTCAGCAAAACAGAAATTCGCTAACCACTCACACCTCCTTCCTACAGCTGCTTTATTAGCTTGCTCTAAAAATACCTTGGTTTCTGTTTTCTAATATCCTTTTTCTACCAAAAGAATTCTGTGGTGTAAAGGTGAGAAGAAGTGATAAAAAAAAGAATTGCATAGCGTCAGTTAGCTCTCACCAAGCCCTGCCTGGACAAGTTGAGCCACACGGTATTTGCTGTAGAACCCACACTCAGCAGGAGACAGTCAGATGATGAAAAGGTGGTATAAAATACACTGGTGATTAGGAATCACACATCCAAGGAAGTGAGCACAGCTCATACACACACTGACATGCTGGGAAAAGAAACTCTACAGAATTCTCTACTGGGAGATAGAGGAAATCTAAGGGGAGGTGCCTCCTGAGCCCAAATGGCAAATCAGATCTTGTGGCTACAAAATGTCTGTAGCTGTAGCCAACAGCATGCAAAGTCATATTTGTCCTCTTGCATCTTATACTATGGCAGAGCTTTGTCCTCTTGCATCTTATACTATGGCAGAGCTTAAAGGAAGTTACTCTAAAATACTGAAGAATTTGTAACCTCAACAGCACAGAGCTTGCAAGAGAAGTGCCAGTCCTTGGAAACAAACATACCATTTAATCTATGACTCAAACAAAGCCGTGAACAAATTCTTGAAAGCAAACTGAAAGACACTGCTCTGGGGTTGTTTTAAAGCTATGATGATTGACCTAGCAATAGTATCTTCCACAAGCTTTATCCCAGGATGCTCTGTGGCTTTCCAGGTCCTTGGACTGTAAGCCACAATCCTGCAGGAAGAGGTTGGTATTGAGCCTCTTGAGCTAAAGCAACATACGATTTACCAGCGGGCCGGATACCATAGCTGAGAAAACCTCACTGCAGGCTCACATGGGCTGATAACTGAGCTAACAATTACAGGACCTTTGTCACTACATGGAGACCCAAAAGTCAATGGGAAAGTTTTAGGAAGCTGACAAATTGCAGGAACTTGACAACAGCTGCTTTAAACTGTTTTAAATTGTACCTTGTACATTGTACTATCTACAGAAGAGATTGGATGATCCCTGTTAACTTCAGAACAACCCTGTCCTCTGAAACAAAGATGTGTATAGCCATGCAACTAAAGATCACAGCAAAACGTACACCACTCAAGTGACTGGAACACAGGCATCTTAGAATCATAGAATTGTTCATGTCAAAAAAGACCTTCAAGATCAAATCCATTAACCCAACTATGCCAACTCACCACTAAATCTTGTCCCTAAGCTATAGATCTGCACAACTTTAAAAAACTATTCAAGGAAGTCAATTTAACCACCTCCCTGTGCAGCCTGTTCCAATGTCCCTTTCAATAAATAAGTTTTTCCTAATATCAAAGCTAAACTTCCCCTGGTACAATTTGAAGCCATATCTTGGCAGCCTTAACTCGGGCATCTCTTAGCTTCTGTGTGATTCCTCTTGTGGTCTTGGCATTGTTAAAAAACTATGATATTAAAGAGGGTCATGTTGGATGGGGCTCTGAGCAACTTGGTCTAGTGAGAGGTGTTCCTGCAGAGGGTTGGACTTAGGTGCTCTTTAAGGTCCCTTTCAATCTAAACCATTCTATGATTTTATTAAAAACAAAACCAAACCATTAATCAACTCTTTGTCCCACTCTTAAACTGCAGTAAATTCAGTTCCTAGCAGAGATCACTTTCACTACAGAAGAATTAGGCCTTACAATTTTGCTTTCCAAGGTTTTATACCAAAAGGGAGCAAAATAAAAGCGATTACTACAGCCATCTGCCTGACAGAGCTTCTCCTCCCTCCCAGATGTCTAGGGAGATTAGCTGCCACCATGCTATCTAGTCTTTATGGGGAAAACCATTCAGTTATGCTTCATTATTCCTCACAAAAATGACTCATGCTTGGGCTCCCCCCTACTTGCCTAAATGCAGCTGTAGGTATTCCTGCAGCATCTCCAGAGCATAGCCCACTGACTCCACCTTCAGAGCTACGCCAAGAGCAGCTGATTAAAAGCAAAGATGAGCAGACCGAAACTAGTTTACATGCTAACAACTCAGTTTCCAACAATGTCGGAAAGATGACCTGCTGGAGTGAAAGATCGGACTGTGCCAGGCAGATTGACAGAGCAGTGCCTGTTATTCCATGAAAGACAGAGGCTACCAGCCATAAAAGGACAGTGGAGCTGCTTTGTTTCTTAGTGACTGAATGCTACAACTGCCTGTCCTTCTATCGACTAGAGAGGGTTGCTGAAGTCACTAATCTTGGAGTAATGGGTAACATCTTGCTAGAAAAAAAATTAATCTCTTCTCAAGGATACCTAATATGTAACTCACAGCAAAGGAAGACAACTGGGAAGGAGATAACATCTTTGCTAAAATCAGAGCATGTGTGTCTACTTCTACTGTGTAAGCTCAGTCAACAACAACTCTGACAACATTCCAATAAAAAATGTGGACTTAGGGGAAAATCATGATGTGATGGAGAGTCAGACAGGGTTAAGCATAAGGCCAGAGATCTCATTTTAAGAGCAGAAAATGACATAAAGTTGTATGCTCCTAGTCTTCTTAAAAAGAACCAACAGGCACACAAATCTGGAGTTCAAATGTTCTCCCAAGCTCTGTGTCTGCTTGTCATGAATAACCACTGCTGTTAGATAAGAGTCCAGTAGAGCTAACTGAGATTTCAAGAATTAAACGCATTAAGGAGACAGACTACATGCCTTTGCTGCAAAGACTTAAGCAGGCTACAAGATTGGAAAACACTCAGTTCCACCAGAATTCCAGATGCAAACATTTATGCAAAACTTCCTGAAGGCCAAAAAAAGCACCTTCAAAGTTATCACATGAGAGAAAAGAAGTTCTTAGTTTGGGTTTCTATTTTTAAAATTCTGTTTGTTTATCTTTCTCACCATTTGTGCCCTTTGTTTACTTGAAAAGGCTTGTTTATTCTTTCAGCCCAGACAGAGAAATAGCAAGATCAACCCCTGATACAAGATGGTTGTACTTGCAGATTGTTTACTTCTAAGAGGAACTAAAAATCCAGCTATGAACACAAAGGAACTCCCAACCTTTCTCTTACTCTTCTGCACATTCCCACCACACCACCACCTTTTTTTTTTTTTTTTGCTGCTGGACTGAAAGCTAAGGCAGGAAAAAAGTTACTGTAAATAAAGTAAAGCAATCTTTTTGTTGGTGGTTTGCTTCTTATCCAGGCCAGTTCTCTGCAAAGGAGCTGGACGGTACAAGTGCTAATGAGGTGTGAGGTGGGAAATGGCAAGGCTAAGACTGCTTCTTCCAGCAGAGAATCACACTTAGATCAGCTTAGAGCAAAAGCCAAAATGCAGCATGGGTAGGCAACCTGTGTCATCTTTTCTCTCAGACCACCTGCTGAGCAAGTACAGCTGTACAACCTACAAAGTGTGTTTGTTTAAATGCAATTTCCATTCTCATTACAACCAAGTTTCATAGAGAGGTTTGCTAAGTAACAGTAACAGTAATGATGAGGCTGGAAAAGACCTTAAAGATCATCCAGTCCAACCTAAAACCAACCAAGTAACCCTAAACATCTGACATCTAAATCATTTCCAAAGACAGAAGATTCTTCCAAAATGTTTAAGTAACCGGCTTATGTTTGGAGGTATCTCTTAAAGTTTGTGAGGGCTTTTCAACTGTAACAGCAAACCCAACTCTGTGTGTATAAAGTAGTAGAAAACTGGATGAGCAAGGTTAGGAGCAAGAGTCCAAGTGTTTTGAGTGATGCTCCTAACCTCTAATCGTTTGAGAAGGGAAGAGACCTAGGCCATGGTATGGAGGGAATTGCCTTATAATCTTTCCCAAACAGTGAATCTTTCCTGAAAGATGAAAACATTAGAAATGCAAACCTTTCTTTGAGGAGCTCAAACTCCTATGACTCTCAGCATCTACCTGAGTAGATGTTGAACTGATGCATGATGTAGATTTGCTCTGAGGTTTTCTTGTTTCATTATGCCAAGTCACAATCAGTATTTCCACAGCATTCTGGGCAGTCTGAGCCTTGCTTTGCAGAGACATTAAACACTTATTCCATTTGTAAGTCTTTCAGGAATGATTGTTCTAATTACTTTGGATCACTGCATTTTTCAGTTTACCTCATTGACTTCATTTCATGTTCACTTTTACCATAAAATTACAGGAGTGGAGAGGTCCCAAACTGGAAGAACAACCCTGTTTAGTGGTTATGTTTTCCCATGCTCTAGGAGTGGTTACAGACTTAAGTTGTTTTTACAGATAGGCTTAGAGCACATTCTGAGTGCCTGCGGCTGACCCAGGCAAGAGTGAAAGGAAAGCTGTTTATATCAAAAAGCTGAAATCATGTTCTCCCAACTGAAAATCCCCTTGCTTACAGTTTCTGGAGAGCGTATGTCGTGCCACTGCAGTTAACTACAAAATCTTATCACCCTAAAGATGCAAACCCGTTGAAGTTTACTGAAGGGAAGAATGAAGACAGGCTCCAATCAGACATTAATGGCATCCTCTAAAGGACACATCTGAATGTCATCTAAGTAAGGACTACAGACAGCAAGCATCAAAGTAGCAGGGACACTGGGAAGAGTTGTAATTCCCAGTTTTCTGCAGGTTGAAGGTTCTTGCTCCTTCTTTGCATTGGAAATTTAAGTGGACCACAGATATTTTGGATCCAAACCCGAACTTCCCTCAGGCTTTAGATCTGGCTTTTCAGGTAGTTGCTACTTCAGCAGACCCCATAGGAATGAGTGTAAAGTCCAGTCCACGTGCAGCTGTGCTGAAACTAGAGGAAACATGCATGTGCTTGGAGTCTTCTTTTGTTAAACACCTAAATATGTATTAATCTAAAACAACAGTGGATGTCCAGGAAGTTCAGATACAGAATTAAAATATGACAAGGCTCAGAAGCAAAGAAGTTGACTCACAATCATTTGTTCAGTAAAATATGGTTTTCAAGACAGACATTGCTTCATTTCACAGAGCACACACTGGGGTGTTGTATAGTCTCTCCTGCTCTCCACAAATCAGAGACTTCCCCAAAAAAAGACATTAAAAGCCAAAGTCTAAGGGCAGTATCACCTTCAAGAACTTAATCCAGATTTTCATCAGCACTTGTCCCCTAGTAGTAAAAACTTCTTGATTGTTTCCAGTTTTTGCCAGAGGAACATTAATTTGTCTGTCTCCCAAAGCCCATGCATCACAACACTGGATTGCTACAACACAAACTCCTGCTCAGAGAACAAAAAGCAATAGAAGATTTCACATTTCCATACTGTCATGTTACAATCCATCATGGATAATATAAGCTGCATGTGGTGAACTGAAAAGCTAAAACACATTCACTGCAATACTTGGACACTAATCTACTCCAGAGACAGAACAGACTGCATGGGCAGACTTCTTTCCTCCCTCCCCAACACTTGCCAGTAGACGGTTTCATAGCTGAAACTGTCTTCACAAAATTCCAGCCACTGGATCTGCTCTGAACTGTTGCATCCAGCAAAATAATTTCAGAGCCTATTCATATAAATTTGGATGGACCACTCAGCTCTGGAACTGAAGGACTGTTTTCTTGCTCACTCCTGAACAGACACCAGTCTGCTCAAAAATATTTCCCTGGTTATTGCCGTTGGAGACAAACAGTGAGCCATAACAACCAGTAACCAGTACTCCAGATACAGATCTCAGTAACAGGACAAATACTGCTCACAGCCAACCTCTGCCTGAGGACACCAAGCATCCCTCCAGCAGCCTTCTCCAAGCTGTCACCAACCATCAAAGTTCAGATGGCCATTTGACAAAAAGCCCCAGAGACACACTGCAAAGAGTAATGCCTCCCAATCAGTCCCACACACACTCACAAGCACATGCCCTCCCTTATGTTGCATGCTGGCTTCTCTGCAGTCTTGCTGCGCTCATAAGTCCACATGAGGCAGAAGTAAGGGACAGACAGCAGCAGCCTTCGTGGAAACAGTCCTGGATCTAACTAACGGTGCAACAAAAAGCCAATGCTCTCCTGGAGGACGCTACACAAATTGCTTAGGAACTACTTTGACACAAACCACAGGAAAGACCTCTGACATGCACCATACCCAGGCTTTAATGCTCCCCAAGGTACAGATGTCCTCTTCCCTCCCAGGCAGATCTCTACCCAGACCCTTACAGAGGCATTCGCAGCTTAGCACAGACAAATAAAGGTACATCCTGACAAGAGACAAAACAGATTCACTTGCTCAAACTAAGGCATGGGAAGGGCACTTCTTAAAATAACTTTAAATAGTAGAGTATTCAGGGCCAAGGGAAACCAACAGCCTGCAGTGAATAACTGTCTTGCTATCCCAAAGGCACACCCACATACCAAAGCACAGCACCGTTACTTAAACACAAAGAAGACTGCATAAAACCTATGAATTTGGTTGGAAACATGATGACTGGCCTTGACCAGGGAAATAATCAGTTCTACAGAGCAACAAATGTTTGAGGCCAGTGTGTGAAGAAAGAATATGTGCTTTCATGTTGGTGTGCCAATGGTAACATGGCATCGTCTGGAGCAATACTGGGTCATCACTTCAGCACTATGACATGCAGAAATAAACCCCCAATTCATGAAGAGTTAGAAGCAGGTATGTTTACTGCAGTGCTGGGCAACACAGGGGTTACTCCACCTAACCTTCACACCAAAGAGTGAGTTTGTTGTGGTTATCTTGGATGTTCTCCTATGTAGTCAAAGACATAATCACACATATACATTATGTTTCCGAGATATGGGTTGAGTCATTAAAATCAGTTCTAGGAACTCATTAACGTAGGTCTCCTCCTTCTTGCAGTTGTGCAGTAACACCCGGTGGTCATGGACTTGGGTCCCTGGGAGGAAGGCAGCAGTCTTCCTCAGCACTTTTGGCAAGAAGATCAGGCTGTTATGAATCAGTAACCACAAAGTTGGCTGAAGTCTGTTTCTTACATGCAAGGCTGATCCTCATCACAATGAAGTTCCTGTTATCTATTTTTCGTAATATCTCATGTCTTTGATATTACAAATTGTCTAATTTCCACACAAAAATAACATCACTTTACCTTAACTACTAATTAACTAATGCTAAGACTTACTTCATCTACTATATTGTCTAAACTCTTCATTTCAATCCCCTGCACAAACTAGATTTATTGATAAAATTGTCCCCTTACTACCACAAACCACAGCAGCTCAATAACTTACAAGTTACTCTTTACCTAGGGTAGAGGAGAGCAACTGTTCTATAGGACCCATGATGTGCTAACATTTTCTTTCTTTTGCATGTCCTGCTGGCTGTCGAGCCCAAAAAAGACAAGTGTTGTTCATTTTATCAATAGGGAAATTGAGGCATGGGGAGATGAATCCAAGCCATCAGGGAACCCCAGCATTACACACCTGTAAAATGAGGAGCAGACCCAAGTTGCATATACAGACAGGCTACAGGAGAGAATTTGTTGCAAGGATAACAGGCACAGTGTTTCCATCCTTCCTCCATGATTCAACCAACACAACTTATCACAATGTTTACAGTGTGGCATGAGAAAAGATTTTCTTTTTTTAACAGGATTTTATATGTAGTTACAGATCAATGTCAAATCAAAGCAGAGCATCACTACACTAAGCACCAGATACATATGAGAGCTTAACACCCCTGTAGCATACAGACTCACTACCAGGTGGATAAAGGTAGACCAGGAAAACACAAGATGCACTTTTCCTGACTTCTTCTAAAGTACAGGCTAAACAAATGAATGTGCCAGCTCTAGTGAATGTGTAACTTTACTCTCTGCTGCTTATGCTGATATAAACATCCACTTGTAACCAACATCTAATCTAAAATTCCCTCCCATTCCAGACACGTTGCTTTCAGAAGGGGAGGCTGTGGGTGGGAGATAAAGCTCCAGCTCTGCTTGAGCATTGTGAACAGACAAGAGCACAATTACATACAAACCCCCAGCTCATATCTCATGTTTGCAAAGCCCCACAACATGCAGAATGACCAGTGAGCAAAGCTCCCAGGCAAAGTCTAGTGCTGTGGGCTTCAGAGACACTCCAAAGCATTATGGGAAGTGTCACACTGATGGGTGAGAAATGTGCCCGGTGACTACACTCATGTCAACCCTGTGTATAGAGACACTGCAGATGTGGCAGATCCAACTGTGGAATGAGAAAACTAAATGCTACTCTGCAAGTGAATGTAAATTATTAATGCTATGCTGGGTTACTGAGATAAGAAGAATGAATTCACCATAGAAAAAGCACCAGCGATTTATTTCTCAGCATGCATCTCCACTGCATCCTCAAAGGAAATCTCACCAAGCAGTTTCATAAACTAGATTTTGAAGTGTCAGGCATTTTTTATTTTGCATAATTGGTAAAGGTAATCGTGGTGTGCATCTGTACAATGTCTTTGCCAAGCTCAGAAGGCTTGGTTGTGCCTCTGGGTAGAACAGTTTTTCATACTAACTAAATATTGCCCCACAAGCATAGAGTATATGGAACACAGCAATACCAGCATTCTAGCTTTTGTTACTGATGAGCCTCTGCAGCACCCATGGAAGTTTTCTTTTTTTGAAAAGTTCAAGGACCTGATCCTCAGTTGCTATAATATACCCAGTTTCACTGACATTACTTGCACCATCTCAGCATCTAAGTCAATGTGTTCCTCTATCCACACCTGTGTGGCTATGATCTCTAAGAGCATTACAAGAAATGGTTCACACCTGAGTGTCTCAAATTTAGTGATCACCTTCTCAGATTCTTTCTCTGCAAGACTACGGAGACCACTAGGTTCATTGTGTTTGACTTGCTGGACACACAAGAAGTTCACAGAAATTGGATTAACCCAGCATTTTAGAAAGCTCTTTAATCTTATGTTAAAGACTCCAGGCAGCTGCAAATCCACCACTTCCCATAGAGCTAGCCTAACACAAATAAATGGGCTTGTGTTTCAAACCTTTAATTTCTAGCCATTGATTCCTATAGTTGTTTCAACTTAAAACTTAATAATTACCCCCAATTTCATCCTTTTTCTGACAATCTCCCTCTTGAGTTTAATGGTAAAGGCAAGGGAAAACAGAACAAAACTTCTCATTCCTTTACTTCTTCCCACCTCATCTTGGCTTTTTCTGTTGCTAGCACTAATTAAAAGCATCCCAATTTCGA
>VZRI01013216.1:0-10467 GCA_013397515.1 Upupa epops
CAATTGTGCTCATTTATAACAGAGCACAGCTGCAAGACAAGGTTGAAATGCTGCAAGCCAAAGTGGAAAGGCTTAGGAGTATCAGAGAGGTCGAGGTAAAAATTGACTGGTGGTGCCAGGCTCTGCCCTGCCTGAAACTGAAACAGAAGCACCTGCTAGAAAGCACTCAGGAACAAGGGGCCCGTGTACCATCTCTGAGGCAGGTTCATCAGGGAAACATATGAGGAAAAAGTCTTTTGCCCTTGTGCCACCAGCACAAATAAAGTGAGGGAAAAGTGGAAACAGATTCCTGCTTGGGGGACACAGGCATCCCCATTCGTCCTTCCCCCCTCCACCCTCAGATACACTTGCAGAATAGGTAGTGAAATAAGGGAGATAGTGAACTATATAGCTCAGTAGTAACCTTGTAACTCACAGTCAAAAATGAAGTGAGAAGGAGAAGCACTCTGGAGAAGTAAGGGGGGCTGGAGAAGGGAGGAGGCAACTGCAAGATAGACGGAGCCAATCCAAAAAGATTGGAGAAAGGAGTAGACAACTTCAAGATAGGAGAGATCAATCAACATGGTCTTCCTGTTTCCCAAGGACAAGAACCTGGTACTGACATATTTTGCAGTTAATGACTAGAGCATCACAAGAAGAATTCATACCAAGCAAGTCAAGATAAAAGGTTTGCAGTCTCAAGGACCCCAACCCAGGGACCCCCAGGTGACACTGCGCAGGTGCAAGCAGGAGCAGTTAAAGGCATAGTGTATGTTAATGAAGTTCTGAATCTCTAATAATAAGCTTGAACACTGGTGCACATGCTAGGCAGAGATATCTCTCATGTGCCCAGTGCTGAATAAATACACCTGCTTCTGCACATCTTCAGGGGGAGGCTTTGAAGGTAAAGTGTAATGAAGACAGAAACAGGGATCCATTCAGTGAGTCACCCAGGGCACGTCCCTCACTCCCGCACCTTAGGACTTCCTCAATGAGGAAGGAAAGGAAAGTTATTGTAGTAGGTGACTCTTCTGTGGGAAACAGAGGGGTCTATTTGTAGACCTGACCCATCCCACAGGGAAGTCAGTTGCTGATCTGGGGCTCAGGTTAAAGATATTAAGAGGAAGCTGTCTGCTCTGTAACATCTCTCTGATTGTTAGTTATCCAGGTTGGTAATGAGGTTACTACGAGAAGTCCAAAGGCAATTAAGAAGGACTTCAAGGTGCTGGGGTGACCATCAGGTGTGCAGATGCTATTCTTATCAATCCCCAAGTAGCAAGGAAAAACACTGAAAGAGAGTGGAAAACACACCTAATTAATATGTGGCTCAGAGACTGATGCCACAATTGGAATTCTGGGTTCTTTGATCACTGAGAAGTTTATATGGCACCTGGTCTGCGGCCAACAGATCAAATACAACTGTCTCAAAAGGGAAAAAGGATCCTTGCACAGGAATTGGCAGGACTCATCGATAGGGCTTTAAACTAGACTCAAAGGGGGAGAGTGATAATACTAGGCTCATTAGAAATGAGATTAAGGACAGCCTTCAATTACTGTCTGAGAGATGATGTTTGAGAATTTCGGTGAATTTTTTCTTAGAACTTGTAATGGATTGGGACTTTTGGACCCAGAAAAATTAGTGTATTTCCAAAAAACACTTCTCTACTACCCTATTGAACCAAGAATGTGGGCTAATTTAATGCTTACCCACTCACGTGAGAAGGTAACACCCTGCTGGGAGGACCTTGCCCAGATTGGAGAAGAAATGCCGCAGACAGGACGGGTCATCATCAGCACTGGAAGAGAAATTACTCAGATGAGGGGTTGAGAGGACTTCTGGGCTTTGGAAAAGCTTGGTTTGGACAGTCTGCAGTGGGACAGTGACGAGAGAGGATGCTCTGCGCCTCGCTGTGCCTGCCTTCTACTCTGCTTGCTGCCCTGGATCTGGCGTGTTCTTGTGCGTGTGTCTCTAGCGCTTGTGAGGAATCGCTGCTGCCAACAATTTGGACGCTTTCCAAGGAATTGCTGTTATCTTTCTCTCTCACTTCTTTCCACGGTTGCTTCTGCGGTTTCTCCCCGGTGTGAAGGCGCACGGTGTAGGCAGAGAGGGGGAGGATCTCATGTTTTTCTCAGCCGGGCGCTCAAGAGCGGGTGTGCGTGGCGAGGTACCGTCTTCTCCCCATTCCCCCCTTACCCCCTCATCGCTCCTTTAAGCTGCGTGCTCCAGTCCTATCGCTGCCGTCGTGCCGGCGGTGCAGAAAGGTTACCTTTGCCGAAGCGCCTTAGTGCTGACCGACAGCCCTTCCAGGCGCCGCACCTGGGAGGGGATGGAAGGTTGCTTTCTGTGCGGGGTCCTGGCGCAGATCCAGAAAGGGAAGCAGCCGAAGTTGCAGTTCCCTAACCGGAGAAAGACGCCCGCTTGTAGGCATTGGAGGCCACAGCGACACCTGCCGAAGAGTGGCTGGAATAGCAACTCCAGGAGGTAAATGTGTTCTCGTCGTCTTGACAAGTGGCCCCGGTCGAGTGAAGGTCAGAACTGCACCCAACGGAATTGGCTGTTCTTTGTTTCTTTGTTTTTTTTGTTCTTTTTCACTTACACCATCTTCATAAATTGCTTCTTATTTTGATTTTACTTTTTCAGATTTTTTTTAAATAAAATATTAACATCTTATTCCAGTTTTCTGAATTGTTTAATTCCCTTCCTTTTGGTGGAGAGGAATATAACAGTCTGTTCTGGAGGACCCAAACAAGCACAAAACTGCAGACCAAAGCTGCAAGCTTAATTTATGTGTCTCTGCACATGGATGGGATGTGGGCCAGCAGAGGGTTTTGAATTTTAGTTTCAGGTTTCCAGCTCTAGCTTCACTTTTGACTTTATCTCAATGACTCACAGCTTGTGAGTTTTGGCACAGTATTGTTTTGATGGGACCATATGAATTGTTTCTGAAACCAGCTTATGTCACATTTTCTGAAGAATTTCTACAACATGTTCCCTTTCATGAGACAGACATACCCTTATATCTATACAGATAAAATATTTTCCTTCTGTTTTTTATTTATAAATATAGCTGGGGCTGCAGAAAATATTGGACAAAAATACCTCTAGAGTGGTGATTGGACTATGATTTATTTGTTTTTGCAACCTTGGAACAATCTTTGATTTGTAATTTTAAATTTCTTTCTTCAGTTATCTTTTTCATTTGGCCTCCAATGTTAATGCATCCTGCCACCTGCAGGTACATTTTCTGAAAACATTTTTGCAAGGGGCTAGTAAGCATAACAACTATAACAAGTGAACCCCTAAAAGGCAGGTTCTTAAAACTACAGATGCTCAAAGTCTAGATGTGCTCAATATCAAAGTTACACCAATATTTTGCAAGTTAAATTTTGCGTGCGTTCCAGCTATAGGTCAATAGAGTGTCTCTCCAAAGTATCTTACATAATGTTAGTCAAATCATACACTAATATTTCAGTCTTTACAAAAAAACAATTGACACTTATAAGTATCTTTTAGACTTGGAATTCTGTATGAAGAAAGTTGTAAATCTGTTTTATAGGCTTCCGTAGTTATTAATGTCTCAAAAATATACTGGGGCATACTAAGTGAATATAACTTCATGTAGTGAATGCATTGTTAAAAATGTTAATGAATGATACCAGTGCCAACATACTGTTTTCTCATAATTTGAATGTAATCTTGTCATACTCAATAAAATGTAAAAGAACACTTGAATACCACATAGTATAGTGCCTAAGTGTCTTATTTTAACATTACAAAGAACCTGACACAGAACTCACTGAGCAGAATTCATCTCTCCACAATTTTCAATAAAGTTTAGATAAAACTTAATAATGGTAACGTATTTTGGTGGCATGATTTCTTAATGATTTATGATAAATCAGAGATATAAACTAAACAAATGACCCTTTTGAATGCTAATGGTATATTTAAATCATAAATACATTTAAATAACTGATTCTGTCTCTCTCCAGAGATTTCAGATAAATTGGCTTGCATTATTGGCGCAGCTAGAGGAAACACAAGTTAAAACTGTAGTCATCCAAGTATTACTCTGGAAGAGGCTGAGGGGTGACCTCATTAATGTCTACAAATATGTGCGGAGGGTGGGTGTCAGGAGGATGGAGCCAGGTTCTCCTCAAGGTCAGCTAGTGATAGAACAAGGAGCAATGGGTGCAAACTGGAACAGAGGAACTTCTTCACAGTGAGGGTAAGGGAGCATTGGAACAGGCTGCCCAGGGGGTTGTGGAGTCTCCTTCTCTGGAGACGTTCAAGACTCACCTGGATGTGTTCCTGTGCGACTTGGTCTAGGTGATCCTGCTGTGGTAGGGGGATTGGACTAGATGATCTTTCAAGGTCCCTTCCAATCCCTAGTGATTCTGTGATTCTATGAAGACATGCTCAATGTGCAGTCTTGAAGCCTGCAGTTATTCTGTTGAGTGATATGGTGAATCGGGTTTGTAGGTACCAGTGACTGCAAGGGCAGCCAACCTTTCAGAAAATGGCTTGTGACGCACATAGTTTTTTATTGCTTTTACTAACAATTGCCTTCAACAGACGGCAGAGAGAACGCATACAACAAGGCATGTAATTACAGGCTTCTTTTCTGGAAATGGGAAGAGATATAACAGTTTTTATTTGGCAAGTTTGAAATGCAACTGTGTCAGCAGCGAGACGCAGTGGCTGCAGAGAACACAAAGTCTGGGCTGGGTGTATGCATAGGAAAGACCTGAGCAGGAGGAATTCTCTTGTGTGGCTTGTAGCTGGGGGAGTTGTGTGATTGTATGAGGTAGCAACAGAAAAAGAGATGTTTGGCAGCATGGAGGAACTGAGTGTGTGGTACGTAAAGAGAAAAAGAAGGTCTACAGAATGGACAATTGAGAATTGTTTGCTGGGTATGGCAGCACAGA
This sequence comes from Upupa epops, assembly GCA_013397515.1. NCBI lineage: Eukaryota > Metazoa > Chordata > Aves > Bucerotiformes > Upupidae > Upupa > Upupa epops. The sequence continues at coordinate 4,909 of VZRI01013216.1, forward strand.
TGGGCATGTCCTCTCTGTACTCCTCCTACATGCCATCTGGAGTACAGATTTATACTGTGATTCATCAACATCCTGGGCTGCATCCAAAGAACCTTGACCAGCCGGTTAAGGAAGGTCATTCTATCCGTCTGCTCCTCTGAGACCTCACCTGCGTTGCTGTCTGTAGCTCTGAAGCCCCCAAAACAAGGACATGGGGCTGTTAGAGCAGGTCCAGAGGAGGGCCATGAAGATGATCAGGGGACTAGAACACACTTCACTATGAAGACAGACTGAGAGAGTTAGGGTTGTTCATCCTGGAAGAAAACTGGGCACAGCTAGTTATGACATTTCAGTACATAAAGGAAGGAAATTCTGTACAAACTTCTTCAATTTAAGACTACTGTACATTCACTCAATCTTGAAAAGATTTGGTTTGGTCTTACTCTAAAGTTACAATCCCCATGCATGACTTGCATATGAATGAGAGAATTTAATTCATTACAGAGAAGATAAATTAAATATGCAATGCAAGCTAAATGGTAGTTATTTTAATTTCATAGTTTAAACATATTTCTGATTGCTTATTAGTGGTGGTGTTTCATTAGTGCTTAGGTTATAACAGTGCAGCCGTTTCATGTATATCTCTTCCAAACTTTAGAGTACATTGGGCTTTTAATTTACACATTCAAATTGTAATGACAGAGAGTTTTTTGTACCGTTGCAATATAGGCTATGTAGTATGGTTTGCTTGGTAGTTTGGCAGTAATGTTTATGTCTTTGTGTTTTAAATACAACCGGCATACTGAACAATATAGATTTGCCTTTTGTAAAAGGGTTTATCTATGGAAAAATACTAGTATGATGGAGCAAAAAACACAACTACAAAAACAATATAAAGAACAATATATAACTTATGTGTTGCTGACATAGAGGACCATACTTTGATAATGTGAGACCTAAATAAGGTGGTTTCTCTTACTGCAAAGGCTGTTCTAGATACACTGCCTGGAAAATTTCGCTTAATTTAAGTACATAAGGACACTGAGACCAGGTAATTGCATCTAGATTCTTCAATACTTAGTGCCTGTAAGTAAAAGTTGTACTATTAATGAAGGAATGTCACCACTAATTGCTTTGTTTCTTTCCTGATGGAAAACAATGAAACAGCAAAAGAATCATAGAGTCATTAGGGATGGGACCTGGAAAGATCATCTAGACCAATCCCCCTGCCACAGCAGGATCACCTAGACCAAGTTGCACAGGAACATATCGAGGCGGGTCTTGAACATCTCCAGAGAAGGGAAGTCCACACCCCCCCTGTGCAGCCTGTTCCAGTGTTCCATTACCCTCACTGGGAAGAGGTTCCTTCTGATACTTACATGGAACCTCTTATGTTCCATCTTGCTCCCATTGCCCCTTGTCCTATCACCAGATGACATACAGAAAAACCTGGCTCTCTACTAGTTCAAATGGAAGTATTTTGTGCTAAACTCAGAACCACTTTCATGTTTGAATTCTGCAAAAATAAATTTTGGGTTTATTGATGTTATCACATGTTAATAGATAAATATTGCATATCATAAAATCAGAAGAGAAATGGTTGATATATTTAAGATCGCATTGACATAAATTTAGTACTATGTCCTGTTTAGATCTTCCAGGATCTTTAAAACACAAAAAAAGCAAAGGTCAGTATTATTGTAGGGTAAAGTAACAAGTTTTATTAATAGAAAACAGTAAGTAGTTAAAGAAAAGTTAAAAGAAATCCAACCTGTAAACTGCCAGTAAACTGGAACCAAAGTTGCCCCATCCTCTGGCTCTATCCAGATGTGAAAATCCATGGCTCATGAACCTCAGATCCAGCCCTTTCTCCTGCCTAGAGCCAAGAGAGCTGCACCTCAGGAAACCTAACAAAGGGATTTTCTGCACCTTCTCACAGTAAAGAAAATAAATGGAAAGGCTTTTCCCCACACACACTCCCAGCTTTTTTCCAGCAATGGTAGCTTTAAAGGGGAAAGGAAGGAAGGAAATATGAGAAAGGAAGAGAGAAAAGAGGACAAAGAAAGAAAAGGGAAATGAGTATGTAGATAAAAATACTTAGACTGAATCAGAAATGAGAAAAAGATGAGTAGGGATGCAAGAAAGCAAAATGAGAAGCTGACAAAGTGACAAAGAAAGGAACATAGAAATTCCACCATGTCCATACAGCAGTAGAGCAGAGAGAGGCAGTCATACTAAGGAGGTTCCAGCATGAAAAAAGGGAGCCATCATCTCACAAATCAATTATAGTACTGTGGAGAGAGATATCCCTTGGTTCTCACATGGGTCACATGATATTAAGGAGTCAGGGGTCAACCCATGACACTAGCAATGAAGGATGCTTTTTATTTCTTTTTCAGAAGTAAAGATAATATGTGAGAATGATCTCTTTGTCTCTACTGAGGGAACTGACTATTGTGCTTGGAGGGGAGGTGTTTCTTACATGTCCACCAGAATGTAGAAGGGGAATATGGAGATGGAAAACTGAACACATATCTCCCATTTCTAACAAGGAAAAAAAAGACGACCCAGGAAACCACATCAGTCAGTCTCACTTCCGTGCCTGGCAAGATCATGAAGCAGAACCTCCTGGAAACTATGATAAGGTACATGAAAAATGAGGACAGCTAATATGGCTTATTTAAGAGCAAATCATGCTTAACAAATCTGGTGGCATCTACAGGGTTACAGCACTAGTAGATAAGGTTCAAGCAATTGATTTAATCTACCTGGACTTGTGCAAGGCATTTGACACTGTCCCACATTCCATCATTGTCTCTAAATGGGAGTGATATGGATTTTACAGATGGACTGCTTGGTGGATAAGGAATTATTTGAATGGTCATAATCATAGAAATGTGATCAATGGCTCAATGTCCAAGTGCAGATCAGTTACAAGTGATGTTGCTGAGGAGTCTGGTTTACTTCCAGTGCTGTTTAAGATATTCCTCATCAACATGGATAGTGGCATTGAGAGCATCCTCAGCAAATTTGACAATAACAGCAAGATGAGTGGTGTGGTCGATGTGCTAAAGGGAGGAGAAACCATCCAAAATGACCTTGACAGACTTGAGAACCATACCTGTGCAAACCGCAAGGGTTCACCAGGTCCTGGTTCAAGATCCTGGACCTATGTCAGGACAATCACAAGCACAAATATGTGCTGTGAATGGGTGAAGGGCAGCCCTAGGGAGAAGTGCTATACCTTAGCAGTTACATTTATACAGCAATCACCAAATTACAGACTTCTTGCTGATTTAATCATGACTCACAGATAAACAGCTCAAGATGGACATTGAGAAGGTCCTTTGTAATGATTTAGGGAAAGGTTCTAAATCAGTTTGGGTTGGTGCCTGTAATTCCCGCACAACAACCAGCTCTCACCAGGAGTTCAATAGGCAATGAAGCAACCTGCTCAAAACAACAGTTTATTGAACCCATTACCAATAAGAAAAGGAAAAATCTCCAAATAAGTAGAAGAATAAAAAATGTGAAACAGAATCTGTATTGCAATGCCTTTACACACACAGAGAGATAAATGGGAGACAGCTAACACATTGGCCTTAGATGAGAGCTCTGGAGCAAGAGAGTGTACACCAACACTCACAACCACAAAGACAACACACACACACACACCCCACACACACACTTTTCAGAAAAGAAGGGGGGGGTGGGGCCAGGCATACCCCAGAAAATGCAGATTTGATGCTTGTGGAAAAGTTCCTTTTCCCAGTCCTCATTAGCACTCTGTGACATCTCTGGCATACTTCTAGCTCCTGTGAGCTTGGGGCTTTTCTTTGAGGCTATAGCAGCATCAAATATAGAGGATACAACAGAATTCCAGACTCTCTGTTTGCCAAAGACTTAGGAGATCAGTATTTGTGATCTCTCTTTCTCTCTCTTATTAGAGGCTTCTCTCAGTCTCTCAGTGGCAGAGTATACAGGATCTTTGCCAGTCCGGTAGACACAAAGCCACCATGGCTCTGGTCATGTGCGGTCATGCCTGTTATGGCAAATGGGACTCTTCAGCCTCCAAGGGCTTTCTACAGGCCTTATACAGAGTCTTTTCTTTCCTGTGGTCAGGCACCAAGGGAGGTAGAGGGTTAAGAGTTGACCTCTGTCTGGCATCTTCAACGGTGATCAAGCTGTAAAAGTGGCTATGTGGAGGAGTTGCCCTCNAAGTGGCTATGTGGAGGAGTTGCCCTCTCTTCAGCCCACTGCCAGGAGCTAGAACAAGCTGGTGCTGGCTTTCTGTGTTTAAGCCATCAGAGAAACAGGGGAAGGTTGCAATTTGACCTCTTTGGCCTACCAGGAGCTAGGGTGAGCTGGCACTGGCCACAGTCCAAAAAGGTCTGCTCTCTCTGTGTTCAAGCTCCCATGCAAACAAAACAGGGTTACGGCTAGCCTCTGCAGCACAGCTGCAGCCATGCTGAGACTTCTTTTGCATTCCACCCTTTGATGGGAGGAAGGCTAGGAGTCATTGCTTGTTCCCTCACCCTTCCAGGGGCTCTCTTCTAGAGGAGCTCTCTGTCTCTCAAGACGTGATGGAGGAGAAGCAGAAGAAAGATGAAAACAGCAAAGATAATGAAACAGGAAGTACATTCCCTTTTTGTGTCTCTGTCTGAATCACCTGTGGAGTCTACACACTGAGGCAGGAGATCTGCTAGGAAAGCTACCTCCAGCTTCAAAGTAAAATGTTTTTTCAGCATAATAGCACCACAACTAATACTTTATATTTTGATCATTTTCAAACCGTAACATCCTTGGACTAGCGTTTTCCTGCTTCCTTGAGTACAAGTACTTATTTGGTCTCTGGACCAGTAAGCTTGTTTGTCCACAGGTCTTTAGGATGTGTGTTGAGTTGTGGCCTGACAAAGTTGAATGAGACAAAGAGGCCAGAATAAATTATATATACATGGAAAGAAAGAAGATAGGACTAGCACTTGTACGTTGTAAGTATTAGAGATGGTTGACTAAAGGTGGTGATGTGAATTTGAGGATACATGGCATGGAGGAGTGGATGGATGTGAATGCCTTCTTGAAGGGTGGATATGAACACACCCAGCTGCTGCAACTTTAGTTTACCAATATTGACACTGCTAGCTACAAAATTAAATTAGATAAATAGTGTTTTCAAATAAGAATTTATATAAGCTACTCAAAATACTCTGCAATTTTAGGGAGGTGAAAATATAAAATAGGTGAAACCAGAATGAACCAGTCTCTGAGCAATATCACAGGAACGTGCTGTTCTGCACATCAATGTCACCCACTGTTTCCAGACAGACTAGCAAAATAGTAACCAATTTGCAGCTATTTATATTTCATAGTACTGGGGTTTTTTGCAGCTATTTTTTAGTGTTGGGTTTCATCTGGGAAACAGCTTATCTCAAAATAGCACACAGTAACCACTTCAGCGTAATGTTGTGTCTTTTGTGTTACTTCCCTCATCTTTAACACCTGCAACTTCATTTCAGCTGCTAGAAAGATTGATATTATTTGTATTCATAGATGTCTCGTTTTGGGAAGACAGCTATCGGT
>VZRI01013217.1:10811-179202 GCA_013397515.1 Upupa epops
GGGAGGGAGGAAGATTTTGCTTCACCTCCCTTAGTGGCGAAGCCAGACAGAGCTTTAAGCTTTATTGACTCCGGTGTTATAATCACAGTTGCTGGTTTTTCAACCTGTTCCAGAAGTAGAGAGAGGTTTTCTTCTCTCTATGACTAGATACTGTAGCATGGTCGATTCTGTGCTGAATTGAAATTCATCAGAGCCTGTTTTGTCTCAACAGAGCAATAAAAGCCTAAAACGTTATTATGCATGAAATGGTTATGGAGCTGGAGAAAGGATTGTTTTTCCCCCTTGTTGCAAAAAGGGGAGGAGAGGGGACATATCTGACCTGATGATAAAAAATGACTGAAAGAGAGGTAAGTCTTTTATATGAAATTGTCTCTATCTGCAAACATGCAGAAAGGAAGCAAAAGCACCAAATGGATTGTAGAGAAGAATCTCAAAGGTCCACATGAGAGCCTCCCCAAGCTTTGGAGTTTCTCAGTGCAGAGGAGTCAGCTAAAATCCATCTCTGCTCATACATAACCCAGTATTTAAACACAGCCACAGTCTGCACATTTACCTCTTTACTTGATCTTCTTCTAACATGAAATATCAGGAACTCCAGGGCACTGCACAGCAAAACTGTGCTCCCTCGGCTCCAGACCTGCAGAGAATTACAGGCTTGCTATAGCTCCACGTCCCAGACGAGCATTTGTAAAAGTTCCTCAAGGGATCAAAAGCCTCAGAAAGACTCATCTTTCCTAATATCAACTGCATTGTAAAAATATAGGCACAGAGTCAATACATGACTGAGGGTGGAAGAGAGCCATAGTAGCAGGTCAAGGCACTGTGATCTTTAGAGGCTCATCTCTCTCCCATCCTACTGAATACCTGAGATTTAGACAGCATTTTCTGCTGTTTGAGGTATGCAGGGGGTGATGCATTGTATACAAGTCTGGCTGCATGTGCAGTGGAAATGAGGCATCTCAGACAGGTGCTTGAGGATGTTAGAGGGCACACCCTGTGCATCCTTTCTCCCTCTGTGCTCATTAGAGTTAATTAGTAATTAAGCAATTGAATTATATACCATTGCACAAAGGACACACACACTACATACTAGAGAAGTATGTGTCTTTCCTATCTGTGTAGTGGCACATACATAGAAAACGAAAACAGATTAGAAACTTGGGCCTCACTGAAGTGGGGGGAGTTTGCTGAGCTGCTTGGATGGCATCCGGATTCTGCCTGCAGCTTTTACCCAGAGACACAAGGGGCAATAATTTGAAACTACAGCAGGGTAGATTTAGATTAGATGTTAAAAGAGTTTTTTACAATGAGGGTGTTGAAACACTGGAATAGGTTGCCCAGAGAGGTGGTAGAAGCTCCATCCCTGGAGGCATTCATGGTCAACCTTGATGGGGCTCTGAGCAACATGATCTGGTAAAATATGACCCTGTTCACTGCAGGAGGGTTGGACAAGATGACCTTTAAAGGTCCCTTCCAGCCCAATATATTCTACAATACTATGAGGCACCCACCTCAGAGGCAGCTCCACAACAGGGCTGCCTACACCTGTATATCAGCACCCCCATGGCCAGATGCAGGCTCCCTTGGTCCATACCCACACATAGCTCTAAAACCATATTTTTTAAACACTTCCAGGATTTTGAAGGAGGTAAGAACCGGGCCCCAAACCTGTACTAAAGAAACGCACGATGTCTGTGTGCTTCTGTAAACAGCTCGATATAAACCACATGTTGTTTACCCCCTGCAAAAGAGGCTCATTAAAGTGCCTGGTCTCCAACCCCCTCGAATTCTCTTCAGAGGGGGGCTTTCAAAGCAATAGCTATTAAAATGTTACTGCCATTTGTCTAATGCAATTCCATGCTCCACATCCATCTTTGGAGAGCTGACTTTCATTAACACTTCAAAAATAATTTAAGGTTTTCGCAGTGAAGGTTAGAAACTTTTCACAGCTCAGAGCTAATAGCTCTGCTGTTTACATGCTATAATGTCTTGATAACCTTTTCAAACACGCTGTGGCCGGCAGCTGGGACCTGTCCCTGCTATTTTTGTCCATAGAATGTAGCAGCAGAAATGCGGTGACTTTGTGCCCCTGAAATGGTCACATTTCTTCTCTTTAGGCTTCGCTTCCATTACAGCACTAACAGAAAGGGCCTCACCTTTTCAAGAGGTTCCTGATGTATTGAAATATAGCCCTGGCTGTCCTTTCCCTGGAGAAATGAAACAGGCTGATTGTCTCACTGGAAACCCAGTTTAAGAGGGCATAGGAAGAGGGCAGGAAGTCTGCCTTTTCTATCTGGGGGTGCCTTGGAAAAGGCAATGAACCTATGTGAGCTGTTACGCATGGAAGAATAAGGATAAGATTATATGTTTTCAGGTGCTGGATGGACAAAGTCATAATCCCACTGTGTTTATTCCAACACTGCAGCAAAACAAATTCCAGCAGCTCCCTTACTTGGCTTTACTTGAGTTGTGTGCAGATTGCGACTCTTTTGTGGAGATATGGCAAACAGCAGCTGAATGCTGGGGTGCCCACAGGCTAGGAAAGGGTGTCTATGACAAAAAGTAGGAATCTCACTTGTTCCAATCTCCTAGCCACTCAACAGCTGGAACAGGGAGACAGGATGAAGAGATGCTGCAGTACCTTTTTGCCTTTCTAAAAACATCAGGCAGGTGTAATTTCAAGAGACTGTCCTCAAAATTACTGTCCCAAACAGTGCCCTCAGATACAATTTACACAGAAATATTCATCCCATGGATTGTTCCAAGAAGGGGTTTCTTTTGCCTAAACCCAGAAGCAAATAAATGCAGCTGCTCCAAACTGATAGTGAGTAAAGGCCCTGAAGCTGAGGGCACAGGACCAGTCTGTTCTTATTAAGTTAAAGCATTTAAAGTCCCAGACAAGCTGTTAAAAAAAAAAAGACATGATCAACTCAGTCAAATTTACAGCAGATCTAGGGGCACATCCATGATGTTCTCCCTCCTGGAAGCTCTGCTTGATATAGCCTTGCAGCAGTCATAAATCGCCACGGCATGTGTTGTGAACAACAGTAAATGAGCCCTAAAAGAAATCGTTTTAATGATCATCTTTCTCCTTTTGGGCAGGGATGCAGAAAGCAGAGGTTGGTTTGTGACAAACTCCCTGTAAGCCTTTCTGAACTTGTTCAGAGACCAGATGATGTGAAAGGAGGGATTGTGAGTTCTTCCCAGTCTAGAAATCATCCAGAGAGCCCAGTGATTATGGGCAAATGAGCTACTGCATCCACGGAAGACTTGTGCTTGAGAGATGGTTCTACTCATGGATTGATCCTAGAGTGTACAGTGTGAAGTATTTCTGGTTACTATCAAGTCACTGTTAGGAGCTTGAACTCAAGTACAGGCTTCTGATTTCATGGAATCATAAAGCCTGGAAGAGACCTCCAAGATCATCAAGTCCAGCCATCAATCTCATGCCATCATGCCCACTAAAACATGTTCCCTAGTGTGACATCTACAAGTTTTTGAACACTTCAAGGGACAATGGGTCCAGCATCTCCCTGGGCAGTCTCCTCCAATCCCTGACCACTCTTACAGTGAATAATTTTTTCCTAGTGTCTAATCTAAGCCTCTCCTTCTGTATTTCCATCCAAGTGCTTTAATTTTTTAAGGCTGGGGAGAGATGACAGAAACATTTAAAAGATTCCTTGGCTTGGAAGGAAAGGGGAGTAAATCAAAGAGTGGTATACATCATACAATTTATTGAGCCTTATTTAGGCAGCTTGGCTAAATACTCCACAGAAAACTGCAAATTCAGCAGAAATTTTGTAAGGAGTTAGGGCAGCAAATGAGAACAGATAGTGATCAGGCTAGAGAACGGCAAAACAGAGTCATCGTTAATTAAGAGACTTAAATGACGAGACCTGCTGAATTAGGTTGGTGAATATGCCCCTTCCTGCTCTATTTGTAGGTTGTGTAAATGACTCCAAGCGAGGTCGTTTTCAGAGTCCCTGCAGTTGCCAGCGGGGCCATATAAAGGACGTGAGAAAAGCAGCCAAGAAATATCCAACAATTTAGATCTACTCTAGAACTGGGTCAACATACGGCAAAAGAAAATTAAAGTCAACAAATGCAAAGTAATGTTCATCGCCACACGATCCTTGGAACCCCTGCTAAGCCTAATTTATATAAATGGCTTAGAGAAGCTAACTACAAACTGGTTAAGCCTGCTGACAACACAAAATTGGGCAAGTGGACATGGAGAAGGAAGGAAAAAAAGAAAGTAAAGAAATTCTACAGAGTCTTTAGCTTTGCTAGGTAATTTGGACAAGATGCAGCAAATAACTCTTAATGTTGATAAATGCAAAAGCAATACAATTTATCTCAAAGATCTCAGGACAAAATGGGAATTGCCTTGGACTTCAGCAAGGGGAAGCTAAAATGTTTACAACAGGAAGATTGTAGCCGGTTCTCAGAAAGGCCAGATGGCACAGCCTTTAATTCACTTTTAAGCTAACAAAAGGAAACAAAGTGAACAACAACAACAAGGCAGCAGCAGCATTCAGGTTACTTAAAGATAACCCCCCTAAAAACAACAAAATGAACCCGCATTTGTTATTACATCTTTACAGCAGAGTGTTTAGCTGGCAAAATACCTGCATAGGTAATACTCTACAGGGCCTGAACATAGCTAGGACCTTTCTATGTGTGAATGAAATAACTTTTATGTGAGCCAGATAGAAGAGATAAGGTTACTTCTAAGTTGTTTACTATTTTCAGCTCTATGTTACATTAGCTGTCCTAGAGTACAAAAGTGATGAGCTCCAAATGAAAGCCAAACCTTTGTAAGAAGTTGGTTTTAGGGAAATGTGGCCATTGCCTCAAGATTGATTCCCATGCCTCATACTGAAAGCATGCAAGGACGACTTCTTGCAAGCTAGTAGGACTTTAAAGCTCTTAGGAGGTGAGGTAAGAAAAGCTATCATACAGGTTCTAAGTCCAGCATAACCAACTGATCAAACTGCAGCATAGGACAGACTAGAGATATGAAGCCTAAAATTGGAAAGGAAGCAGAATCAACTTGTTTTAAAAACAAAACTTCTCAGACTGCCCTCCATCTTTACAGAAAGCAAAAGAAGGTAACCCTTTGGAATACATTGTTCAGCTCAGACATTAAAACCAGACTACACAATGCTTTGACAAACACACTACACAGGGTGTGAGAAGGGACTGACCTAGATACAACAAAGCAATACATGCTGTAATAGTGAAATGAGCAGCGGGAAAAGCCATAGGACTACTGTAGGCTATAAAGGAAGAGCAGATGAGGACAAGTTCAGAAAAGAACCTAAAAGAGAATGAATAAAAAATACAACACAGATGACATCACAAGTGCTGTAGCCAAGGAAACATGCTTCAATTTTTCCCTTCTGTTCAGAACAAGCAATCACAAAATGGACAAAAAGAGGAATTCATAGCCACTCCTGTCTTCTTTCCTAAGCTTATACAACTTTCAGAGACAATAAAAGCAGGTTTCGTCAGTATAGATTTGAGTTTTGATCTTCACAGAGGTTTGATCTGTCAATGTTCAGTTCATAGTAATTTTGCCTCTGACTTCAATGCATATTGCATCAGGCCAAGAATACACAGAACACCGTCTACGGTGGCTGGACCACAGGACCTGCAGAATTGTGCAAATCTCCCCCTTCCCTGTTACAGGTTTGTAATCCCCAAAGTTTACAAAGAGGATTTGCACACAGGCATTCCCGGCAGCCTGCCAGACATCCAAAGGAGCATAGAAAGATCTTTTGCTTAATACAATTCAATCACAAAGCAACCAGCAAGCCCACACACTGGAAGAAAGACAAAGGATGAATGACAGGCATCATGCTTTACTAGTAATCAACCAACATTTTAAAGATTTTTTACTTTACCATTCTTAGCGTAACATAAACACAGGTTTACTACAGAGTCCCGACTTCTACACACTATCCTGTCTAAAGTAGATTCCAGGCATTTCCAAACGCAAACTAAACCCCCTGTACTTAGCGTTTTGTAAATCGCTCAACTTTTCTTCACCCAATGTTAACACATCTAGTCATGATGGGCTGCACATTTCTCTGCTGAGGGCACACAGAACTGGAACTTCAGCACCCACAAAGCTGCATTCCAGGACAGGGGCCATTTTCCCTGTGCCAGGGAAATAAGTGTGGCAGGGTACTGATCATGGTATCAGGAACAGTTCCACCCATCCAGTAGCACTGAGTCAGAGGAGGGGTAGCAATACTACATTACCAGTTGCAGATTGAAGGAATCACAGCAAATCTGCTCTGCAAGTTTTGGGGTGTTCATCCTATCAAGTAAGCCTTACATACAAGGCTGAGACATTGCTGGTCAAGAAGTAGTTTTCTTTTAATTGTTGCAAAAACAAACAAACAAACAAAAAACTAACCAAAAAAAGGAGTTGTAATTTATTTCCTTTTTGTATCTTTTTACATTTTTTATATTCTTTAGAGATTCCTAATGTTTGAGTCATCACTGTAACTAATATTGAGACACTACATTCAGACTCACAAATAGATCAGCGGCTATTAAAGATGATGGTCTGATACATCCTCTGCATCGGAAAGTTCTTGATGCCTCAACTGCAAAAACTGGGTGGGTACTCCAGTTTCTTCTGCCTTATGTCTCCCAGTTTACTTCATCTTTACTCCTATTCAGTAAAATTTTATTACTACTAAAAGCTTTATCAAAGTGCAGAGCGATGCCTGAGGTCAGACCAGCCAAGTCTTGAGCTTCATATGACCTGTTTTGATGCATAAAAATCTGGCTTTAACAATTCCAGCATCTCCTAATAAACCATCTCATTCCTAAAGCACACAGATTTTGAAATAATCATGCTGCAAATAGCATCCAGAAGAAAGTCAGTTTTTCCTACCCGATTCACTTCTAACTGTTAAATCATCATTGCTTTTACTACGTTTTTGTGCATTTCATCCTAGAGGGATAAGGAAAAAACGTTGGGTAGTTTCATTGCCTGAATTTTCTGCTGCTTGGTGTGGATATGTTCTCTGCACTGGAAAATAATGTCCATTTCTGTACCAGCTCTAACACTTTGGAAAGAGGCCTGTCTTTGTTATCATCTACCTACATTTGTTATCATCTCAGTTTAGATGGGAAGACAAGGAGACAGTGGTGGCCTGTGAGTTGGAAGGAAACAAAGCTGGGTGGAAAAAGGTGGTGAAAGTTGTCCCCACAATCATCAGAAATGTCTGTTCTTCCTCAGAGCTGCCGTGCTGAAAGTGCCCTTTTATTTGCTTGTCTGAATGCAGCCACCACCAGCTCTCGCGCCCAAAATGATTAGACTCATGCAATTTAAAGGAAGGACCTTGGCAGGTGGGAAACAGCAGAAGAAATACACAGCAAAATGCTTTTCGTGCCAGCCTTCTAAGAGAGCAGTGATACAGGGCAGCAGCAATCCGACTGGAAAAAAGTGGGATGGGACAGAGGGGACATGGGTTGTTGAAAAGGCCAGAAAGGCTCAAGGTATCTGCCTCACTCATCTAACCCGCACATCTCTCAAGCCAAGGAGCAAAGTGCTGCCTGTGCTGGTTTCCTGATGGGCAGCAATGAAGGGAGGCAGACAATGTGATATTTCTCTCTCTCTCTTGCCTTGAGCGGGTGCCAGCAGAAAGCTTTGGCAGCTGCCGAGTGTTGTGCTCTGGGAATTTCTGCAGCACAGAGTGTTGGTCTCACTGCCGCAGTTGGATGACACCAGACCCGTTGGTGACAATGAGCCTTACAAGGAGAAGTGAAGGTGTAAAAACAAGATGAAATCCAAGCTGTGTTCTTTTGAAGGGAAGAAAGCATTTACTGACGTCAAAATCTGCAGCCAGTTCCATTTGAGGTGCATGTCGTTCCCAAAATGAATTTGAGAGACCACAAATTCACCTAGAAGATTGATTTCATGCCCTGAAAGTCAGAACATTAACTCTGTATCACTCAACTCCAAAACAGCCCCTCTTTTTCCCATTTGAGCTATTCACAGTCAAAGCTGGGCCATCTTTTTTTCTGCTGAGGCTGGGAGAGTTCTGTGTGTCCTCCCCTCACAGCTTACCAGCATCCGAGAGGCACTAGAAAAGCAATTAGCAGTGAGAGGATTAAAGAGAAGTGAAGTATAGTGACGCAGTGAGCAGGTAAGCAGGCTCACAGGGCTGGGCTGGTCACCTGCAACTACATGTGGGACCATTCTGCCAGTCAGGTGGTCCCACAGCAGATGGGACAACACCTGATTTTCACTCCCAAAGAAAGTAACAAGTGGAAAGAAGGGCTGCTTTCAACAGAAAGGAATCAAAGCAGTGCTAATTAAACATGGTGCATGCCTCTCTGCTTTGGCTCAGTGTTGATCCACAGGCTACAGAGGTGACTGGGACAAAGACTATGATGTCTCTGACCTCAGTAGATACACAGCTGGCTGACAATTTATGTCAACATATGGTTGACAACATACGGTCTAGCAGTGAACTTGGTAGAATTATTGGTTGGACTTGATCAGCCTGAATGATTCCATGAACAAAGCTGCATCCAAGATGCCAAACAGGCCAATGAACAGTCAGTCTTCTAACCTCACAGTGAAGACAAAGTCTCCTTTTGGGTGACTTCAAGCCTGATGCCCTCATCTGGCACCGCCTCTCAAATTGACACAGCTCTCTACACATCATGTAATGGGTTTGTCAAAAGGAAACAAACAAAATACATCCAGTGTGATCCATACTTCATGCAATTGATGCAGTTTTGGTCCAGCTCAAACCTTCCACTATCTGGAGCAAAGGAAGAGGCTTGCAATGCTGGGCAAAACACACAGACCCAAGCACCAAAAGCCAGTTAAGAGCAGGATGAGCCCAGATGGGAGCTCTTGAAGGGGAGAAATATTTGCTGCCTCCTTCTTCCCTCCAAGCCTTCAAATTTTCCAAACACACTGCAAAAGCCCCACAGACAATATAACAACAGGTAGGGTGGAGTGGGCAGAAAGAGTAGCATTGCAAAGTGACAGACACACAGCAGCTTGGAGACAGGATCCCATTAGGAACTGGATTTTCTTGTCACTGTTTGCCTTGCAGCTGTTTCTGAAGCAGAGAGGCATTTGCAAACTTGCTTTCACTGCCCCTGTGCCACAAGTCTGCTCTTCCAGGGAGGTGGAGATGTGATTAGATCTCTGCACTGTGTTCCTCAACACTTTCCCTCCTTGGCTCATTTTATGTTGGTGCACTCAGTGTAGTTTTCTAAGTTCCAACAGGGTTAATTAGCCAGGAGGGGACATAAAATGTTTCAGCTCTGTGGGGTTTTTGTTTGCTCCTGAGGCTGTGGAAAAGCACTAGCTCCTGAAGGGTTAAAGAGCAAGCACAGCAGGCATCAGCTACAGTTTACTGCTGGCCCCTCTGTGAGACTCAGGTGCATATTAAGATGCCCCTGTCACAGGGCACAGACCAGGGCAATGGCCAGGGTCAGTAGGAAAGCTGGCAGGCAGTCACAGCCAGCAGGGGCCATTCCGCACCCAGCAGCTTGGGGTTTCTGTAGCCCTTCTGCTCTCCCTCTGGGGCTAGGCTGCCATAGAAACGCAAGCCCCCTCCCAGCTTCTCTGAAAGCACTCTCGTTCCTCTTCCATTTTCATCTAAGTTTCCAATGAAGATTTATTACTCTGAGTGATTACACTGTCAGGCAAATGAGAAGGGAATAGGAATATCCTTTCTTCCTGCATTCCAGCCACTGGTCCTTCTGGCTCTCAGCAAAAAGAGCAAAGATGATTTCAGTCCCTTTTTCTTGCAGGTGTTATTTATTTGCAGGCTGACAGCATGTGGGAAAACCCATCAAGAATCAAAGCCCTAGGGCGTATATCTGGGTTATTATTCACCTATTTAAAACCTGGAAGGAACTGGGTGGTCAGGTAAGTGATTGTAAGACTCCAAAGCAAAGAGTCCCCATCAGCATCAAAGACCAGTCAGATGTGACCAGGCATGAGAAGCAACAGAGAACAGGCCAAGGGGGCTGTGAGGAGACAGAAATGTCAAAGCAGAAGACAGTAGTAGCTTCTATCCTGCACTCAGCAAACCGGAATTTTATACAGGATGACAATAGCCAAGGAGATGAAGCATGCACACATACAGAAAGAAAATTTTCCCAAGACCTGTGAGATCAAGATTTTCTTTTTTGCAAACTGTTTTGTGTTACTTTTTTTGGGGGGAGGGAAGAGATGGAGAGTGGTTTTGATTTTAATTTTCACATCCTTGTAATAAGAATATTCCCCCATCATTTGAGAATGCAGCTGTAGCAATAATGCTGTGCTATACCTGAACAAACAACAAGAACACAAATCCAAATGTAAATAAAAAGAGAATATAACTAGTCTGATTACAGTGCCCACCTGAGACAAATACAAGTAACAAACAGATTGCACTAAAAAACCCACCCCTCATGCTGGATTTCTGACATTACTGGCTAGATTATTAAAATGGTAATCAGTAAAAAGGGCAATTTCAATCAATCAACTTCATCTCCTAAGGAGAAGCCACAGGAGGGAGAGTGAAGGAGTCAGGAGATCTGGTTGTGCAGATTTAGGCAAATCACTTTGCTCTGTATGCCTGTTATGGTCGCCTTTTATCTCACTAGACTGTGTCCTAGCTCTGTGTCATTGTCTAGACAACACCATTTCTCCTGTCCTGCATTTTCATCCAAGAAAGGGCTGTGAGAGGAAAGGACAGGCACAGAGCCTGCAAGCTCTTAACAAGCCACAAACAGCATTCAAGATCACCAAGTCCTAAGATCCCTAGTCATCAGCAAATGGCCAGGAAACCCTCTGCAAAACGTACCTTTTTCTTTCCCTATGTTGGTCCAATAGAGAATGACAACTTGCTGTTCTGTTAGCCCAAGCTGCAGCATCCTGCTCGATGAAGCTGAAGGCTCAACCCTGCTGATGCACCCTGTGTGTTAGCACAGCAACACTTCTGCTCTCAGCTTGCTTTGACAAAATCCAGGAAATGCAATGTTAGAAATCCCGTTACAATATCAAAGCCAAGAGCCTGCTAATCTGAAACATGGGGAGGAAGATTGTGCAACTCGCCTGAGGCCAGGCAAGGAGTCAGTGATGGAGCTCCCAGCCAAGCAGAGGTATCCTGACACACAGAGCTAACCCTCTGCTACCAGCATAAGGTCCCAAATACCCTTAATCAAACATCATACAAAGGTCACTGCAAATGAAGCTCACCAGGAAAAATACAGCTTTTGGGGTTGATTGCTTTTGCTGTTAGGGTTTGAGGTTTATGGGGCTTCCTTAAGATACCCACCAGGCTGCAGCAGGAATCAGTGGGGCAGGGTTGCCAAACTGCTTGCACTGCAGAGCACACTTGAGAAATAAACAAACTGTACAGAAACTCTGTCCCTTTGGGTTCTTCTCTTTCTCTCCATATTATTGTGTCACGGTGCATGTCACCTTGTAATACTGGGTTATTTATCATCGCTGAGCATCTAGATTGGCCCTGCTAGAGGAAAAATCAAAGAAACCAGCAGGGGCTGAGGTTTGATGAGGAGGAAACAAATTCTTCCCTTCAAGACGCATACACACTTCTCTGCTACTCCATCCACACCCACACACATGTTTCCAGGCTGCTCCTCTTGCCCACACCAGCAGCCTCCTTTCAGCCTGGCGAGTCCCTGCTCGTCTCCCTTTCTCTGCTAGGATTCCATGCCTCATTTCTATGGATTTCTGTGTCAGCTCCCTCAAGGATATTTGCTGGAATGGACACATTTATGGGATGACTAACATTCTGAAAGCAGGTGGTGCTATTATAGTCATATAAAAGCCACCTATTTTTGGTGCCTTGCACTGTCATCCTATTAGACTATACTTTGCCTTGTTATCGTACCAACTTCTCAGTACCATGTCTCCTGGCTGCTCCATTTCCAGGGCTGTCTGCAAAGAACTGATAGAGAGGGGCATCTTTGTACTCCACAGCGGTAGCTTGGAGCTCTCCCACACAGAAAAGCCCGCAAGTTTGTATCTCCATCACATTCCCTTCATGATGTAAGAATGTACTTAAGCAAAAACCAAAAATGTTCCAGTTGATATGCACATTTGATGTATAAATTCACTGACACATATATTTTCCTATGCAGAGAAGCAACGCTAAACTGCAGTGTTAGATGATGACCATGTTCACTTTATACCAAATTTGGGACTAGCACTTTGAAAGTCATAAGGTAAATTTTGAGTATTGTCTATTATCTTCAATGATATCCGCCCACATTAACTACTTTAAAATCACAACTTGTATTGCTTGGCTACTCTTAGCTTGTCTCATATCTCAGTTCTCAGTAAGTAATCTTATCTGTCCCTGAAATCCTGGGTTTGGTGTGGTAACACTGTGAGGATGCTGCACTTACCCTCAGGTACAGACCATCTCTACTTAAATACCACTTATACCATTCAGGACTGAGAGGGCATGTGAGGTGAAACACAGGCATGGAGTTTAAATAAAATTTCCTGAACTTCAGTCCTGAAACCCTATTTAACTAATAGTTAAGTAACCAGGAGAAAATACTGTCAGCATATGACAGTTTTAAAGTTTCTATAACAGAGCAGGGACCACTACAGGGAGATCCTCATGCAGACTACAACCACCAGAATCTTCTGTGTTCTTTTTACCTTGAAGAGAGAAGCTGGGTTTTCACTTTCAGCTCAATGCTTTGCAAAACCTCACAATTCTGACTCCAGCTTCTTTTCCTCCTCATAAACCCAGCGGAGGGCGATGCGAATTGCATCCATGCTTCCTAAACTGGTTTATGCCGATCCAGCTCATGTGTGAGGGATTTGCATTCAGAGAGCCCATGATAAGTACAGAATTATTAATACAGCTTTATGCTCAATAGCTGAGACACTGCTTGTTACTGGGGAAAAAAACTCACTATCCTTCTGCTTTATAGCAGATCTAAGTGGGAATCAGGCTCAGACTCAGCTCACAGTGTTAAGTGTCCGGTCCTGCCATTCCCTACTTTGTAAGGCAAATCCAGCTACAATCAATTATGGCTTGAAATACTCCTTATATACAGAGAAAAATCCAAAGCACATGTAAAAGCCTTTAGTGCTAACTGATACCATAAAGCAGTGCAGAAAACTACTCCTTCTTGTTCAGGGCTGATTTTAAATCCCTCTGCAGAGAGATGCAGTTGCTGTGCTGTGTACTGTTAACCTTGGATTCACATTAACGAGGACATCAAAATTTCCCTTTCCCACCCAAGTGCTAAGTATGGGATCTCCTCTGAAAGCAATTGCATTTTCTCTTCTCCCCCCATTTCATCACCAAACATTCCCTGGGAATCAATAGAGGTCAAATATAGATCCCATTTGGATTCACATTGAAAACTATTGACATCAACAGGTCAAGAACAGCCAAGAGACGATTTATACAACAGACAGAAGAAAACCTAAGCCGGAAAAGGCCGCCACATGCTCCACCAGAGTAAATCGAGACAGCAGAGGATTTACATCAGCTAAAGATAAGATGGGGGGGGAAAGACAAAAGGGAATAAAGGCATCTTTTACTTAATGATTTTAGATGCAGACTAAATCTCATCATAGCACTGTCACCGAGTCAGGGTGGCATCAGCGAGGAAGCTCCTTCTCCTCTGACCGCTATTACCTGCCTGGGCAGCCCAGGACATAGTGGGGAAGTGAAGGAAGAAAAAACCCGCTTTGCTTGGGAATTCAGCAGCCATCGGAAAAGCACCCGCTTGCCGGTCGGATGTCATTGAGGAACTGGGCGCTCGGCGCCAGAAGGGGGCACTTGAGCTACAGGGAAGCGGGAGCAGCGCGAACGGTGCGGGCCCGGGCGGGGCGAGCGGCGGCAAGAGGCTGTTTCTCCACGACTTTCACCAGGCAGCGAATGTCGGGAGCGCAGGGAGCCACAGGAACGCTGGGGTTCCGTACTCCTCCTCAGGGCTCGTCCACACTGGCTTTGAGGTCTTCGACTTGCTCAAGCAAGCACCCTCTCCTCCTCCCCCCTCCACCCCGGGTCCCTTGGCTCTGCATCACACCGGAGCCGTTTTGGTACAGAAAGTAATTGTCTCCCCATGACCTAGTCCCAACCTTTGGTTTCTCCAACAATATAGACTGTGAGCCAGCTGAAATTCTCCCTGTGCTGGAGCATTTTAAAGCTGCTCCCCCATACAGACCCTCTGGTGTGTGATAACATTTAAACTTGCTCCAGCCTTTCCCCCAGCAGAGACATTAGGTGAGTCTCTTTCCTTTGCTCAGCTGCCTGCGTTCATAAGATGTGCCCAAACCTAATCCTCTGAGAACTCTTTCTGGTGGAAGAAAAACATAAATATGCTCAGAAGTTTGGGGATGAGTGTATATGCAACACACACACACACACACACTCCTTTTGCCCAGCAAAAGGACCCTAAGCACAGCCTATCTGCTTTTCCCAGCTGCATCAGCTGTTTCAAAACTAGGGCTGTCTCCCTACAAACCGACTTGTTGAAGCACATTCATTGGTTCCATCCCTCTAGGCACAACACAATCAGCCATGCTTCCTAGAAAAATACTAACACAAACTCTTCAGACATCAGAAAAACCTGAATTAGAGGTGAGATGAGATAGATGGAAGAAACCAAACTGAACAACATAGCAAGTATGAGAATGTAGGTCTTGCTTTGAGAGTTTTGTCTCTTTTCTGTGGTCTTCCCCACAATTAAACTCAAGCCATTTTCTAGTTTGAGACAGGCTATCACTGAGTAACAGCTAATGCATCTGAGCCAGTCCATAAACTCCCACTCTATCTATCTATACCACCTAATTCTCAGTGGCTGCCTCAAGTGGTTAGTCCTCTGTTTGTACCTTGAAAAGTTTCCAGACACATAAATAAACCAAGCACGGGTAAATCGGGTCTGAAGGTCTCTTTCTCAGATGGATCTGGCAGCTGCCTCAGTTTATTGGCAGTTCATTTATCATCTCAAGAAAAATATTGATGGTTCTGGAGACACGGACCCTTTCTGTGTCCTGGTTGAAGGAAAGCTGTCCTTCTGGTCAGGCTTTGGAAAGAAAGTCAATGCAACAAATTCTACTTGGCAGATATATGAGTGATGTGGTACAAAGACAAATCATTACGTAAGGAAGAAGTGACACAGAGGTGGTAATACTGTTGTCCCAGAAATAGACCAGTCTCAAATCTTCACAGTACCACAGCACCACAGCAAGGACATGAGAATGTGAGACTGCCAACTGGCACAGTCATAGGTAGCTTCTCAAAGGAAGTACTACTGCTACTCAGTAAAGGACAGGTAGCCTGGAGCTGTATTCTGCTAACAGAACCAGCCATTTACAGACTTTGAAGAAACTCCAAGATAAAATGGCTTGAAAACAGGACTAATGTGACTGAAGTACTGTAGCCCCTCTTCTGTGGACTGGCTGAACCATGCAGTCATGGATCTACCATGTAATGTTAACAGTCCAGCTGCCTCTCTTTTAGGAAGTCACTGAGAAGACAACTGAATCCTTCAAGATATTTCCATCCCCTACCTTGATTTAACCAGCTATATTACACTTGAACAGCCTGTCTTAGGCTTCATTGAAATGAAACGTGAGATTTGTCATGTATTGGTATGGTAGAAAGAGATCTCTCACTTTGAAAGTGTCCTCCAACACTGCTCCAGCCAAATGTCTGCAGAAACCAGTCCAGTTTAAGCTATTGCTGCACATAACATTCCTCTGTCCTGTAGATCCCCCTTAGCTCCATGAGATATCTCAAGTAGTTAACCTACATACTGGAATATCTAGAGACTCTGGCCGCTGAGGAAAAGATGAATGGGTTGTCACCTATCATTTGGTATTTTGTGGCACCAGATGACAGTTTCCAGTTTAATAAGGACTGCTTAGTTTTAAATAAGAAATAACTGGCGTGACAGAATTGTGAATACAACCTTACTGTGGGAGCATGTTATCCACAAGTTGGTTTGCTGAGGGAGAGTGATGCACACCAATCATAATGACAGAAAGCAAGGTATTTGGGATGTTGCAATTTTCCAAAGCTGTGTATTTCTCTAGAAGCAGATGGTTCCTAGAGTCTTTTCGTCAGATGACCAAAACTCCAGCATGTGTTGAACAGAAATTCAGTTACTTTAATGAGCTTTGAATCCCTTCTAACTTTGGGGGAAAAGTACAGCAGAACAAAGTGCATGAAGAACTGAATACATGATGATCACAGTGTGTACTCTGAAACTGAAAGCCATCTCTTTCATTTTGGTGCTTATACCTGCTGCCTATGTGACCAGGACAGGATTTATCCTGAGTGCAAGTAAAAATGGTAATGCACAGCAAATTCAGACTCTGCCATTAGAGTCACTGAAGTTGATTCTCCAATAATGGAAATTCACACAGTTGTGTATACCTAGAAATACAATAGAAAATATACCTAGAAAGACAATGGAAAAAGATACAACTCTAGAAATGAAGGAATGATTCTGATCTGGTAATATTTTTGTGCTTATGTTGTACAGGATAAATACTCAGTGAATAACTAGGTAGGCTAGAAACTTGAAATGTGAAAATGAAGGTTGCTGATAAGAGTGCCACAGGGAAAGCACATGGGGATCAATGCTACTTCTAGTGAAACAATTAGGAATACAAAATAAACCTTGCAGGTAGTAGGTTTAAAACAAACAAGGTATTATTAAGCCATGGAAATTCCTAGCAAGGAATGCTGCGGATGCAAAAAAAAATGCACATACAGGTTCACAGGAGACAAATCCATAGAGTGTTACTACAGACCTAATCAACACCTCTGGTTCCAGGATTGACAAATCACTAACTGCAGGAAGCTGAAAGAGTAATCAAGGGAAGTACTGTTATATGCTTATTCGTTATTATATCCTTCTCAGGTATCTGCTTTTGGCACCCATCAGAGACAAGACACTGCACAGGAATGGTTTTGATCTGAGCTGATTTGTCTGTTTTTTGATAAAGACATGAGACTTGGGAGAAGAATCAGACCTATCCTGCTCTTATTGAAACACAAAAGTTTCTGAACACTAGATCAAAGCTCCATATTGTCTTTAGTTTCTGCCTGAGAGATGTTCAGACTTTCTTGATTTGAATGGTGGACAAAGGTTCGCCTCTAGGTGACGAGAAATTCTGCTGGCTTGAGATGAGCATGCATTAGCCTTGGCTTGAACAAATATTCTCTTCACTTGTGAATGGTATCTGCCAGGTTTTCTGGCTTCTTTCAACAAAGGCAGATGGAAAAGATGCAATCTGCTTTGCAAAGTACCTTTGTTAAGGTTTGCAGAGATGTTGTGGTAAAAGTTTGTAGAGAAAAGAAAATTTAAATGATGTTTCTATTCACTAGTGACATGCCCAGGAAGGCAAGGAGATGTGGTCCCTGTGACTTTCATGCCCTGTGACTTTCATGCCATGTCCTCCTCTGGTTTCTAACAATAGAGATGCAGCTGTCCTGACTGGATAGATTAATTTTGGTCTCACATTCAGCCAGCTATTTTTCATGAAACTCATAGGAATGTAATATCTCTGAGACCTTTATCACTGTCAAATTCAATTGCAATTGGTTAAGCAGCTAAGAAAGACAGACACACGGACAGAAATACACTAATTTGTTTGCAGAGATTCCTAAAAACCATCTCTATTTCACTTTCAGAATCTTGGTATTTGGGACTAAGGTTGTAGTAGTTAAAAAATAACTTCTGCTCCCACCTTGGAATTCTCTTTAATCCCCAATAAACCCTACTGAGCCTTTAGGCAGCAAAATATAAAAGAAAAGAATAGTTTAGGTGAAAGAATTCACAAAATTAATGAAGAGGCTGGGGGTTGTGATTAATGAAACACCACCTGCAAAAGCTCAGTTAAGATGACAAACGCATGGGGTAGGTGTAATGACCTGAAGCTGCAAACAGAGTGGGGAGGATAGAGATACTAGAGGGGCAGGCACAGGGAGAAGACTCAGCCAGAAGTGAAGTGACAGAGAAGAGGAGAAAGATGGCAAATGTGGAGGCACGCAAACACTCCTACAGGCTGGCAGACAAGCAGAGACCTATCACAGAAACACTACAAATTTTCTGCTTGCTTTTTGAAAAACACCTCATTCTGAAGGGCTTTTTTTCTCTTCATTCCCACTGACATTTGGGAAAGCTCAAAAGCACAGCACCGGCTAAAGCCCTTGCCCAACCTAAATCTTCAAACCACAGATGTTACTGTTTAGTCACATTAACCACTCCCCTCAGACATTTCCAACAAATTGCTAATATCTTTTAAGCCCTGCTCTCCATTGCCTTTCAGATTAGCCTTGCCCTTTTCCCTTTGCACTTAAGTTTAACAAGTGTTACTAATAGGAATTTAACATTTACCAAAGAATTACTTTAACTATGGGCCCAACAGCATTTGTGTGGTGTTCTGAGCACCAAAGGACCTATCAGGTCTATAGGCTTCTTTTTGTCCAAGTTACTTAAAACACCAAGGAAAAATACAAGTTTATAGAAAAGGCAGTCCATAAGAGAGGTGTTCAAAATCTTGAAAACCAATTCCAAGAGGGATAGCAGTGCGTGGAAGGAGTTTCCCCTCTTATTGATAGGCACAAGTCTGCAATCACTCAAGTAATCAACTTCATCTTCCAGCCATTCAGCAAAAGTATCACTTGTGCTGGCTTTAATTTATTTTCTCCAGAGTGCAAAAGAAATACTAATAGAAAGATGTAACCATTTTTATTATTAACCAGTAAATGTTATGATTCTTTTATACCACCATCAAAAACATTCTGAATTAGAGTTCTTTGTGCTTACAGGCCACAGATGTAGCTATCTTGAAAGCACTGTAAGTCACTGATAACCTGAATGGAAAGCACTGATGAGGATTTCAGTCAAGAAAACCTCAGTGATAGTTTGGCAGTGATAGCTTGCAGGGTCTCGACAGAAACCCCAAAGGCTTCAGTTGGATACAAGAACATTTTTAGAGCTCGTCTTCCCCACACTGCTGGCTTATAAGTGTCAGTCTTCCCATATCACTGGATAGAAAGCCCTACATAGGCCAAAGAGCACACTCACTGCCAGCATTGAGTTGAAGATAGCTGATGGGAAGCAAGGATTACATTTGCACAAGTGTTTCTATAAGACACTTATGCTCCCACAGTTCACAAGGTTCCTGAATAAGGTTGTAAATACTGATGTGCCTCATGTCAGCCTGTGCAAGTTCTCTAGCCCAGGCTCAAAGCCACTGAAGCCTTTCTGTGTTTCAAAGAAGACGAACTCCTGCATTTATGCCTAAAACTGTCTTGAGAGCATTTCTATGGGTCTCAACATACACCCTGCTTATATTCTGATCCCACAATAATAACTGATTCTCTTCCCTGCACTTTTTTATCCCTGGGAAGGAAGCTGTGTACATAAGAGGAAGGAAATTAACCTACATCTCCAAGGGGTCCTTCTTTACAATACCCAGGACAACACAGTTCTGGAGCAAACCACAGTGTTCAGTCTAACTTATGTTTAATATCTGATAGGACAGGTAGGCTCTTGGTAATTTCTAAGGCTTCATTCCCCTCAAGAACAGATCCTCCACCTACAAACTCCTTTTCTCTTCTACTGAAAACAGGCCTATGAGTCTGATCCCCTCACTTTCTTTTCCCAAAAAGAGCCATGTGAATACTTATTTTATCTTTATCTTTATCTGCAGCATGCAGAGCACCTGCGCACACAATGAGATGAACCAATATTTAAGACCACTCTTTCTACAGCAGTTAAGTGCAAGACCATCTCCCCCAGTCATGTGCATGGCATTTGATTCCCAGCTTGTAGTCAAAAGATAACAGGAATCATATGGTTAAATCCCCAGGAAACACTTTGAAGATGCCTTCCAAGACTGATATTCTACATTTCAGCAAAAATAATAATAGTAAACCCCCTTTTTTCTTTAAAAGGAAAAAAACACCTTTATAATCATCCTTTGGATTTTTATAGTGTCTTTCATCTGAGGCTATCAAAGCACTTTGGGATATGGATGTACAGAAACCTATTACAAAAATTACAGATATTCCTAAATTGACTGTAGTCACTTGTCTTAATTTCCATTTCTTTACTGATACTCCTAGACAGTATGTGCATAGATTGAAGCAGGCAATGCTACAGGCAAGTAGATAAACAAATCTACATGCAAATATACATTTTTTCCCAGAAACATCTTCTTCTACAGCAGAATAACTATTCTTCTACATCACTGTCCACTCTTTTGAAGTCTGTGGGGGAAAGCAGTGTGCATACTGCAACACCATGTACTGCTTTGTACTTCCAGTCCACTGCACTTCATTAAGCTGACTTCCACTGTTTCATAATTTTCTTTGAGCAGGTCTCCCTGCACAAAGTTCCCCCCTCATATACACCAAATATGAACAAACACAGATTCCTTCTGGGTACGAGCCAACAGCTGAAACCCTGAGAAATATCAGCTTCTTATATCATTAACTGAGTTTCCACGGTGCCCTGGGGCAGAGATATTGATGCTTGACAGCATTATCACTATAAAGTAACTTTACAACTGTATAATTTAACTCTATGCTTCCAGTAATATTAAGAGCATTTGAAACTGTGGCTGTAAACCTTGACACTTGCACACAGACTGGGGAGTTGAAAGAGTATTTTGTTTTCTTTTCTCAAAGACATCCCAAAACATGGCACTGAGAAATAACCAAACACTATAGAGATAGCATGCAAGAAGGTCACTCTTTGGAAAATCTGCAGGATTAGGATTCATGTCACATTTTACAACAACAGAAGAAGAATGAAGATGTAGACCTCTGGACATCTCTTTTTCTGAGTATGTGCCTGATTTACTTCAAAATCATCTTCGCAAGAAGCTCTAACTCAAGTCCAAACATATGCCACACTGGATAACCTCAGCAGAGCTCCCTCAGCTTGACGAGCATGACCTGTCATATCTCATTGGTTTTTGCTACTAATGCTGTCTTTACTGGGTGAGAATGAACCTTCAAGGGTTGTAATCTAGCTCTTGAGGATCTTCTCTTCAGCATAACACCAGCAGAGCTATAAGGATCAGGACAAGCAGTTGCCAAGAAAAGAAATGTAAATAGCCCCAAATAACCAAGTCCATTTGCCCTGGAAGACTGACAGCTCTAAAAGTTATAGATGTTTTTACTGGAGTTGTAGTTTGCATACAGATATCTTTTCCCCAGGACAGGCATTTACTGAGATCTAAGTACTCTTTGAAAAGAATATGGATATAAACAAATGATTGTTTCCTCCAAGGTCTTAACTTCTCTAGTCCCCAGTCATACAGCAGACTGATGCTCTGCTTAAAGTTAAGAATAAGAGCAAACCCGTGGTCCCAACTGTGTCAAGAGTCCAAGATGTGAGATGGTGTAGGGCATGTGAAGTGACTGAAGTTAACCCAAGCTTTTATTCTGTGGCTGTAGCCACATAGATACGATTTTTATGTCCAGCAGTGCAACTACAACCTGTTTAAGTAATGCAAAGCTTCCAAATCAACACATTCAGTGGAATGGAAAATACCAAGTGATCTCTTGACAAGTTGGTTCAACTATAAATTTTAAAGTGTTGAGATAATTTCTCAGCTATTTCTCATGTGAAAAGACTTGTCTTGGGATAATTTTAGTAATGTCTTTTCTGTTTTTTCCACCCAAGGCTTCAAAAGTGGTTTTCTGTTTTGCTTTATTTACTTGGATTTTATTTTTACAAAAGAATTCTTATTAAATTAATTATTTAATCTGAGGACATTAAATCAAAGAAGTTACATGCTTAGAAGATCCATACAAAGAGGAATAGTTTCATCAGACCCTCAGTCCAGTATTTCAGTCTCCTATACCAGTTAGATGTAATTTCAACAAGTAAAACCATACAAACGGGTGACTGAAGGCCTGCCTTTGGAAAGGGGCCTTCTTCACCTTGAGAAAATTTAGAATTAAGATTAAAATACATGAATAAGCCGTGGACATGCTGACAATTGTGTTGCCCACCCATCTTGATTATTCTCCCCTACAACTACAGAGCTACAATCCTTGTCTGATCTCCATCATTTCTACCTTTCTACTTCATGGCTAGACTTTACAAAAAATAAAACCTTTCATGCTCTCTTATGGGCTGCCTGCTGTGCAGCAAGGATCCAGTTCAAACACTCTAAAAAATGAACCAAATAGATTTTAAAACTGTTGATGTGAGACTGCTTTACTGGCCACTCAGGTCAGGCTGTGAAGGCTGCTGATCAGGGGCTCTAGTGGAAAGCAATTCTGGGCATGGTATCAGAGCAGCACTCAGAGTCCTATAGCTGGGGATCCATTCTTATTGCTTTTATCCTTTGTTCCCTGCCCAGCACTGAGGCTGGTATGTATCTAGACAGCTGAGCAGCTGAGCTGCTGGTGGTGAATGTTACTGAGCAGTTTACATGCCTTGTGTCATAAGCCCTGTAAATACCTAGTAAAACATGGTATTTAATGGAAGCCTATCAGCTCATTTTAAAGCTTCTTCACCTAGCGCTGAGTAAACTGTTGCTGTGCTGCCTTTTTAATCAGTTACCACCAAATGTGTGCATATGTGAGTAGGGTTTTAAACATCTCTCTGTTCTCTTCCATACAACTAACCGACAAGTCCACAATCCTCTTATTATGCCTTCAAAACAGAGTCCATTCACTGTTATCAACAGCATGTGTTATCATTGGATATTCTGCAGAGCCAGGCTTATAAAATGGATCCCTAATGTTTCTCATACACCATGTACCTATCAGTTAGACACAGACCTACCAGACATACACATACCTCTAAAGGGATGTATAACAGGATGTTTAGGAAGCTACACCTGATACAGAGCTTTGTCTGCAGGATGAAAATAGAAGAGGCACTCCAGCAGTAACCTTTACTGTCATATAAAGGTATTTGAGGCCAGAGACATTCAGGCAGCATGTTAACTCTCACAAAAAACATACACCCCCTGCACAGACAGGAAGAAGAACACCTCACTCCCAGGTTTTATTTAAATTTGTTTTTATATAACAGGTGCAATCCTCTAAATTCTGAATCTTTCATTTAGGAGAATACATTCAGTCCTGCTGACTGGAGGAATTTGGAACAGATTTTCTTCCATAAAGAAAGATACCTTCCTTTTGAAGTAAAAATGTCTTACTTTTATTGAAAAAAGTTACTGTCCACAGTAACAATGTCAGAATTCAAATAACTCCAACTGAAAGTCTGTCTCTCATTTTCATGCTTGTAAGGTATATGGTAAGGTATTTGTCTTGATGATTATAACGTATGCTTCAGTCACACAAGCCTGAACAAATCTTACTCAATGTAGCAATATATCTGTTGCAGGCTTAAACACAAGTTTGCATAGATTGTAGCATCAGCATGTAAACCCAACACCAAATATATCTGAACCATTTATATAATGCCATGAAAGTGGATAGTACTATGGTCTTATTTGTCACAAATGCTGTAAAGGAACAAAGCTGACAGGTAGAATCACATGCCATCAGTGTGAACAGTGTGAACAGGAGAGTATTCAGAGTTTGTTCAGTGTTCTCACCTGTCAAAAGCAACAACATTAATTGAACTGCATATTTTTGTAGGATCTGGAGATCCTGATTTGTTTTGGCTGATATGGCTAACTTTTGAATACAGGGTGTGATCTGCTTTCTAGTCTCTGTTTAAGGTCATAGGTTTCCTGAATTTGAGATGGAGTCTCAGTCTGCACTTGTTAATCCAACACTAGAAGCTTTGAACATTTGTAGACTCCATGATCCTGTTTCTATTAAAAACAAAACAAAATGCCTCCCCTCCTTCCTTCCTCCCTCCTCCTCCTAATAAACCCATTTTTCAAAGCAGATTGCCTGAATACTCACCCTATGGGTTCACAGGTTTTGGGTTTACTGTATTTTCTTCACTTATTTGCTTAACTTGCTGCCTGCGTGATACTAGATAGTTAACAGAAGCATGCCTGTCCTTGGAGGCCAATATGAACTGACTGGCTGTGTCTTTGGTTCAGGTCCATTAAAAAATGTGAGCATTAATTAATCACTGACTTGCAAATAGCTTGGAAAAGCTGTTCAGGCTAAACTCGAATATTCTGCAATTGTTTTACTTTTGGTCACGAGTACTTTAGCCATACAAAACTTGTCCCTGCCAGGGTAGGACATGCATAAATCCAGCCAGTCCTGTGTTAGAGGAGACCAGCCTAGAGACTGATTCAAGCAGCTTCATTTCTTTCTCTAAATAGGAAACTGCACACATGAGGAAGATCTGTCATAGCAGCACTTGTGATAGAACCCCTCTATTGAAAAGGAAATAATAAAACCTACCAGAGCAAAATACCAGTGGGCTGTATAACATGGGCAAAAAGCCCTTGGTGCTTACTGCCTGCCCGGCCAGTCAGAACCAGCTTCTCCTTGTCACTCAATTGGTTGAAACTGCGACTGGAAATCAAGCTGCTGCTTGAGCTTTCCATACATCACCACACATTGTCGTGACCTGGGGCCTGTTTTCTGTGCTCTGGCTGCTGATGTCCATGATAAGTGAATGGAGAATGGTGCAGCTCTGTCTGCAGAAGGGAAGGCAAGCTAAGCAAATAGAGATGTTAGACCCATGTAGAAACCTCTGTAATGCAAAGGAATACAGGAATCTATATGGAAAAGATAATTAAGTCAACATGACCTGCAAGTCACAGAGAAGAACATATTCAATGAAATCATGATCTCATTTGTATAGGGACTTTTCTTACTTCTCACTGCAAAAACTGTTCTTCATAAATAAGGAAGACAAATAAGCAGTTGTCAGTACAGTGAATACTAAGTGAGGAGGAAAATTAAAGATGAAACTAAGACACATGTTCTTAAAGTGCCAAAATACCAACAAATGAAACAAATAAATACCTAAATCTAACAGTAATGACATTTTTTTTTCCTCAGCAGCAAAGTTTACATGTGGATGTTGCAAGAAGCTATTCCTTGGAAACAGTTAACCTTACTGGGCTTGTATTCAAAATCCTTAGGTCTAAGTCACCTTAATATATTCAACCCTCTCCTTACCCCAGGTTTCACTTTCAGTAGAAGAGCCAAACCAGAAAACCTCAAATGATTAAGAATTACTTTGCTTGCTTCCTGTTTCTCTTATTCCCACACAGCATGCACATATGAGGGAATGGTGAAGAATTATATCTCTTATGAAAATTTCCCCCTCACTACCCTAAAGCTGAAAACCTTCTGCAAGTACCAAAACGCACTGGAGACATAAATAAGCAATCACAGCTAATCTTTTTCCTCCTGCAGTGTTTTTAAACCTGTGGAAATTCCAAAAGCTGCCAAAATAGAACAACAAAATGAACTAACACCCAAGCTTGCAGTATGGGCACTGGTTATTCGGTTGAACAAAGATTTGGTGACAAAGAAGAAAAGCAAAACCAGATTATAGTCAGATGGATACATATCTTTTTGAGGAATGAGACATAGCTTCTGCCTGAGCATTTGAAATAGTGAACAACTCTGTTGGCTTTGTTTGCAGAGCTCACTTTCCATTTCTTTGCCAATTGGTATTAAAGACCTGGCCTGGAGGCAGCTGCAGAACCTAATGGATCCTTTAGAGCCTTTTGGCTGCAGTTCAAAGGCAGAGAAGAGACTAACTCAGTACCAAAGATGCACTTTCAAGTTGCTATTAAAACAATAATACAAACACAAGCATAAGGAGAGAGTAAGGAGAGAAATGAAGAAAGAAATGGAAGTCTGTGGAAGGGAATGGATCACAGGCTCTCCAGGACTAGTTTCTATAATAAGTGTGTGAGACAATCTCCTACAAGAGGTAAATGGCTTATTTGATGTAATATGTCCCTCTCTTCTTGAATTTCCACAGTATGGAGAATCAATATGAGGGAAATTAAAGCATCAGGAGCAGACTCACATTTCCACTTGTGTGTTCGTATTTCAGCAAACTGTTATTGAGATAGAATTATTTACCTTAAGTGCCTGGGTTCACGTGTGCAGCATGAGAAGGAAAGATTTCAAGAGGATACATGCCTCTTCTGTGTAGGGGATGGTAGAAACAGGTCCTCCCAATATGTAGCTGTAGAAGGAGACTTCCAGAGTATAGCAGTAGGATGTATCATTTAACAGCCCACCGAGGAAACGGCGGCCTGTCCCTGCTTTCACAGCATCCCTGTTGAATGATGTACTGGACTGCAGGAGGAAGAACACAGATAACATGAGGGCAGTTAGCGTGTGGAGCAAGGGAAGGGTTGAGAAGCAGCCTGTTAAAATGGTTACATCTCGTTCACACTATATGAGTCTGCGCTACTTCTTGAGCATGGCCTGAAGAGACTGTTAATGGAAATGCAGTTCTGGCACACAAACTGCAAATAATGCTATGCAGATTTTCACAAAATTAATCTCAGTTTGCTAGAAGCATCAGTGTTTCTCCTCCCCTTTTGGATAACACCAGGAAAGCCTGGCATATGTGTTGAAAGCAAATCTTCCAGATTCTCCATTCTCAAAAATTAAGCTGGTCTTATATTTAGATATTGGATTACTTGCCTTTGCTGCATTCACCTCTATCATAACCATTCTTCCCTACCCCCTCACCCTGGACTCTATTAAGCAAAGTAGAAATATAGTGGCATTTACGTTCTAGTGAAACTTTCTCACCTAAGACATTTGACTGGTTCTTAAATTAGGTCACACAAATTTCCACTTCACTAACTTAAATGTTAGCTGGGTGTTGCTCGCTGGGTGGAAAAATATACTGCACTATTTTACAGCATTAGCAGCAAGAAATAAAAGGCAGTATTTCGTGCTATTATTGAAGATCTGGCTTTAAGAACCTACAGCTTTATGACTTTTTATTTGAGGGGTAGAAGGGAGGACTACAGATATTTCCATAAATGACTTTTAGCTCTCCTTTGAAGGCCTGACATCTGAAGACTAAAAGGAAGCTCATCTTCAGGTTGACTGAAGTCTCAGAGCTTGTTCCTATCAACTAGATGGAAAAGTGGATTCTGGTTTCATTTTGGTTATCAGACTCTATTCACAAACCTCATTAGATTGAGTCAATCTGGGCTCAGCACAAGCTAGTGGCAGTGACCACTAAAAGAAGTGCTTAGATCCCACTTGGATCTGCTGCATAAAAGGCTTTAATATCTCCTGCCTTAAGACTTTTATGTTGCCAATGAAATATACAGAACCCTTAACATTGACTACTATTCAGCCATCCTGTGCCCATAGTTAATATGCCCATGGTGAATTCTTGATACTATCCAGGATCCTCTACAGAACCTTAAAGCTGGTATCTTTTCTTTCCAGCACAATGTTAGCATTTATAAAGTCAATCCCTTATCAAAACCAGGAAAAATAGGATTTCTTCTTTATTTGAAAGGTATAGATGCTATGGTTCAAAAATTTTAAAATTCTCTAGCCTGAGAGTATCAGACTAATAGTGAAATGAGCAACAATTCCTGATCAATAATGTATACCACAGGATATGAAGAATAGAAATACCTGGGGGTTATTAACATTATGAATATTTTTAGATCTCTCTCTTGTGTTATGAAGAGGAGGGCTTTCCAGGTTAAATAGAGTATGATGGAATCAAAGTTCTTATTGGCAATCTATATAGAAGTTTCCAAATGCAGCTTGTATTCCTTGTTACATCATCTTTAGCTTTTTGAGAAGTTGTACATGGAGTATATTCTACTACATACAACATATAATTTCTCCCAAATTACATGGTAGAAACCTTGAGAATATTCCAAATACCTCTGGGACAGGGACATAAAGCACTCATAAAGACTGATGTGGAAATTAATTAACATTATATATGGAATAAAACACCTAAGGAGGTCTAACAAGTGAGTACGTTCTCTGTCTTTCTGCAAAATAAACCTTCAAAAAAATACTGAGACCTGGAAATGGAGGGAAGTTTTGTTTTGACTTAAAATTCAGAAACATAAAGAAAGATGATTGTGCTCTGGAGGTTACTTCAAAAGTCAGGTAAACTTGATTTCAATGGACAGTGCTTTGTGTTCAGATGATTGTGTGTGGTGGAACTTTTGGTGCACAAAGGCATTAGCTGATAAATATGGGTGTATGGAGCTAGCTCAAAGGAAGAGAAAACTAATGTGTGAGGTGGATTGTGAGCAGAAGAATCACTAATTCTATGGATGCATTTAGCACAGTGAAAACAAGGAAAATGTTGGAGAAGTCATTTAGTACAGACTGAATTAGAGACAGGAGTACTCCAGGGATTAGGAAACTCATCTACTGATATGGAACATCTATGAAGATTATGGAATCTCATCAACTATATTTAAGAACAAATTGCTCAGGAATAGTTTGTGTCTTTGAGATACAGTTTGAACACAAAGTTCTTTTCAGCTTTCTTTCCCATTATCTTAATCAGAGTAGAGGAAGGTTGTGACTTGAATTCCTCATAGCTGATTCTTGAGATAAATCTTACATAATATTTTCATCACAGTTCTTGGCACAGTAAAGGAGGACCTTGCCAACAAAATTTGCTGATGACACACTCTGGAATGAATCATCATTATGGAGGAGGCTCTGAATATTATACACACAAAAAAATAAGGCAGTGGGATGTCTTCGAGGACTGGAATGATAGTAGTGAGATGAAACTCAGCTGCATAAATGCCAGATCATGTACTCAGGGCCTAATAAAAAAAGATTTCTGCTATAAGCTGCGTCAGATGGAAACAGATGAAGACAGAGCCTGATGTATTACTTTACTGAAGTGTTTTCTGGCAGAAATTAGCTCAGAAGTTGTACCTAGTTATTGGCAAAATTATACTTGCAATGTTTCTAAAATGAAGCATAAGTAGTTTAAATGATTTGAATAAGGTTTTGTAAATGGCCAAGGAAAACCCGCAACACGTCAAAATACAGACCCTTCCACGGTTGGAAGTTTAGAATGCTGTTTTGTGATGTTTACAGTTTTTGGTTCTGTTTGGGGATTTTTTCCTCTTTTCTTTGCTCAAAAGAAGAGTTCTCATTCCAGTTGTGTGAACTGACTTGAAATGGCAACAACATTCATAAAATAATCCATTCATTTCCTTTTCAGGTAATGTTGCACTTGTAGGAATAAAATAGCCTCCATCTTCATTTAGACAAATAAATGTGGATTCTGGATGCTCACCTATTTGGAAAAAAACTGATAGCATGGACATATTTGATGCCTTGAGCAATCATAAAATCATTAGGGATCAGAATGATCTCGAAAGATCATCTAGTCCAATCTCCCTGCCACTGCAGAACCACCTAGACCAAGTCACACAGGAGCAGATCCAGGCGAGTCTTGAACATCTCCAGAGAAGGAGCTTCCACAACCCCCCTGGGCAGCCTGTTCCAGTGCTCTGTTACCCTCACTGTGAAGAAATTTCTGCTGATACTTATATGGAACTTCCTATGTTCCAACTGGCACCCACTGCCCCTTGTCCTGTCATCAGACGATCTTGAGAAGAGCCTGGCTCCATCCTCCTGACACCCACCCCTCACATATTTATAGACATGAATGAGGTCATCACTCAGCCTCTTCTTCTCAAAGCTCAAGAGCCTTTCTCACAGCTCCCTCAGCCTTTCCTCATAGGGGAGGCGTTTTACTTCATCATCTTCATTGCTCTACACTGGACACCCTCCAGCAGCTCTGTGTCTTTCTTGAACTGAAGTGCCCAGAACTGGACACAATACTCCAGATGTGGTCTCACTAGTGCAGAGTACAGGGGGAGAAGAACCTGTCTCAATGTGCTAACCACCCCCCTTCAAGACCTCTGATTTCACTCAGTAAAGTTGAGGCAGAAATAACATAACATAAACTTTTGAAATATAAATATAAGTATATTTTGAAACAGTGGCTCAGGCTTGGCTCTAGGGCAAATATTATAATACAGAATGTGATTTGATGATTTAGACATAATGACGAAAATGACAGATTCAAGAAAATGCCACTAAAGACAGAGATTGGCAGCTGGCACTTCATGAGTTTAATCTTCTACTCACTGTTTCAAGGCAAGATAAATGGACTGGTGAAATAAAGAGGCAAAAACTTTCTACTCTTCACCAGAGCAGATCTTGGCAACTCATAATACTGAAACAAAAGCCATGAAATGCCTTGGATTATCATGGCAAAGACAGACCCTTTTGCATGCACATTTATTTAATCAAACTCTAGTCTGGGTAAGAGGGGTGGGGGTAAAGAGGGAGGAAAGAAAACAGTAAAGTTGTCTGTAAGCGACTCTTGTTTTTCTGGGAGACTTTATTGCCCTAAAACACTTGTAAAGCTGAACTGAAGTCATCATTAAGCAAATGCACTGAGCAGGCACAGCAGGAAAACAGCTAAACAAATATTTATTTCTCCAAAGCTGAACCACATGGGGGTGTCAACAACAGCAACAGCAAAAAGTACAAGATGTGGAGGGTGGGGAAAACACCAAAGACTTTGAAGTTCTTAAACAGGGATATATGTATAAAATCAACAGTAATTTGTTATTAAAAGACATAGAAGCATTAAAGCTCACAGAAGGGATCTACTTCCCAGCTTGTGTGAGAAAATTCAGTGAACAGGATTAGGAGGTGCCAAACAATAAGAATCCAGTGTTAAATAAGCAGAGCATGGAGAGTGAAGGATTCTCTCAGTTTCTGGTGAAAAGAAACAAACGAGAAAGCTACACCTGGTCTTCACACAGACTTGGGAACTGAACCTCAAGGTGTGCTGACCCTCTCTCTACATCCCAGGCATTAGTGGGTGATATCCCAGATCTTCCTACCAGACTTCATTCCTCCTCCCCATGATGTGCTGAATACCTTCTGTGTGACCGGTTTTCCCATTAGGAATGTCAGTGAACAGCCAGGTAGCACAAAGAAATTTGTAAACCAAATGGACCTTATTCAGAAATTGCAGCAGACAAATTTGTGTGGAAGGAAATAAGAAATGAAAAAATGACATGAAGATTCTTTCTGGAGTGGTCTCAAAGCAGAAAAAAACATGTTTGTCCTTGGTCAAACCTCTCAATATGCCACAACCCCTGTTTTCCAGGGCAGTGTTATCTCTTGGGTGGTAAAGACACTCTATCACACAGTGTTTCTCAGTGAATTCAACACCCTCATAGCTACCTTACAAGCTTGAGGAACTCCTGTATGGCTGAGGGATACTCCTGGTTTCTCAACACTGCTCTTCATCCTGCTAACAACTAACCGAATTAATGCCCTAAGCAGTAGTAGACAGCCGCAAAGTAGGGGCAGCAATTTACTGATTGCCTCTGTACACCTGTATCAATCTATCATGAGAGCAGCTCCAAGACAGAGTGGGAGAACAGCGCATTTCTCACACATCTGAGACTGGACTTGTCCAAGTCCATCATTTAGCATCTGGAGGGACTTGGAATCCAACTGGTTCTGGTTGAAGGGAGCTTTCACTGCCTCCTCCTCAGTGTGTGTGACTTCACAGGGGATGTATCACTGCAGCATCAGAAAACTTCAGGTTGTGCAGAAGGAAAGACTTGAGGTAAAACCCCAGTACATGTGAGGCCACTGTTCAGTGGAAGAAGAAATGCCAAAAAGTGCTGAAATGTCAAGAAGGCTCAGTGCCCAGCCAGCAATACATAGGAGATACAGTTCTACCTCACTGTTAGCAGGACAGATTGATGGGGCACAAAAGACAGAAATTGTTGCAGAATTAGTCTTTGTCATCTTCTGAAATTGCTTAATAAATTACAAAGAAAAGCGTTCAAGGTGTGCCCACAGTGCCAGTCAGTCTTTGCCAGACTCCTAGTGTGGGATCCAGAGACTGCACATTACTTATGATTAATCCTAAGATGCCTTCTCCAAATCAACAATGAAGCAACAAGGTACATATGACTCAGAAATGACCAAACAGAAATCTGGTTACAGGCTT
The DNA here is from genome assembly GCA_013397515.1 of Upupa epops. Classification (NCBI taxonomy): domain Eukaryota; kingdom Metazoa; phylum Chordata; class Aves; order Bucerotiformes; family Upupidae; genus Upupa; species Upupa epops. The sequence goes on from VZRI01013217.1 coordinate 42,747, forward strand.
TGACAAACTAAAAGATTCATTTCTGTTGTTAGCAAGGAACCCTGAAATCCTGGTTTTTCTGACTTCACATCTATGGCAACAGAACTGAATGCTTACAGAATCATAGAGCAGGAAGGGACCTCCAAAGTCCAACCCTCCTGGCAACAAGCAGGGACATCTCTAACTAAAACATTTTCTCAGAGCCCCATCGAGCATGACCTTCAATGTCTCCAAGGATAAGGGTTCAACCACCTCCATAGAAAACCTGTTCCAGTGATCCACCACCCTCAGTTTAAATAACTTTTTCCTGTTGTCTAACCCAAATCTACCATTTTTCATCTTAAAACCGTTGTCACTTATCCTATCATTATATGGCCATGGAAGGAAGTAGCAAACTGCAAATGTTTTCAAGATCTTGAACTCTAGCATGCATATGAATCTTTCAGAGTTTTTCTCACAGACATCTTCATGAAACAGAATAAAGAAATCTTCCAATTTGCTGATGTACACAGATGATGTAGGTCAGGGAACTGTTTCACAAAAGGATGTAGCATGTTTAATTACATAATGACAAGAATCAGAGAATTATGTTAGAAATCTTTCCTGGAAAAGAGCAGGGACATAAACACCTAGAGGATTCTTAATTAGAGAAGGGTTTAATATTACAACAAATAATTAAAATGTGTCGGGTTCACCCTATGCCCTTTCCATTAAGAAATAAGCTATGTTCAACAAGAGAGTCTAACTGTTCATAAAAAACCAAATTACCCCAAACCCAGAAAAAAGTGCCCATATTGTGTTTGTTCTGTAGTTGAGAAATAAACACTTTACCTAGTGGACTAAACAGTAATTAAGCACACAAACTGCTTCATGTTCTTCACCTATCAGCATCAGCAATTGGTTGGACAACTGTAATCAGGACTCAATTACAACCTCACCAGAGTCATCTGCTGATGCTGCTCTTATAGCTGAAGAGCAAGTTTTTTTCTTCAAGCAGTTCAGACCTCTGTGATCCCTCAACTCACTGCTCCAGTGTAGCAAAAAAGTGATAATAAAAAAGTTAGTAGTTAGTGCTCTAGAAAAAAGGAATGACACACTTGTCATCAAGGAAGAATAGATGTGCCATTGGGAAATGGACTGGAGCCCAGACAATGTCAAATCCATCTCAGAGAGGAGTTTCACAATATCAGCTATAACTCACTCTCATTTTCTAGAATGCTTTATTGAAGTCTGCAAAAGTTAGAAAGGGAGCACAGAAATGTACTGGCTTTGAAATCTCTGCCACAGAAGACTGTAAATAGCAATATTATAACTTGTAACTCTTGCGCTTGGCCCTCCACAGGGTGCTGTAAAAAGGGTGCAACTGGCAGCTCACTTTCCTCATGTTGATAAAGCTAATTACTGCCACAGTGTGCCCAGCAGTCAGCGCTTTGACCCTGCCATTCCAGCAGCTGGTAGCCCATCAAGCTATCTTAACAAGCAAGACTTATCTCCTTATTTCTCTGGAAGCACTGAGGAAACTTCTCACTTCAAAAGCCAAAAGCTCTGTCCTCACAGCCACCTCTCACCAGCTCCATTAACTCTCTTAATAGACCAGAAAGCGTATGTACTAGTGGCTTTTGTGATACACTATCGACTCCATGCCAACAGGGTCTGGAGACTTGGAAATCACAGCATTTGGGAGGCTGCTATCAGGCATCCTTCTTCCAATTTATTTTACAAACTAGCTCTGCAGCTGGCATCTGAAATGTAGATGGGATTATTAAAAAAACAAAAAAAAAAAGAAAAAGAAAGAAGAGAAAATCCCAGACAGAAAAAGCTGCTCTCTTGTCTCATGGAGGTAGCAGGCAAAGTGGGAGGATTCTGGGAGCAGAGACATGATGAAATGGGAGCAGAGCTCAAAATTATTCCCCGATTCATCTAATCTCTCAATTTTGCTGTGATTCTGATATACAGGAGGAAAATACATTTAATCTCAAAATCACTTGTGACTACTGAAATTTAGGAAGAGAAGGTTTTGAAAAGTTCAGGAATGCTTCAAAGAAGAATCCCATTATTTGGAGTTTTTCCAGATCCCTTAGGGACAGCCAGATCGGACTGCTATTCCTGTGAAAAGGGACTACTCTGCACTTGACAACATTTTGTTTCATAACTTCTGTGTCTGGTAGGAAGTGCTGATGTAGGCACTTTGAATTTTACAAGGAACCATTTCTCTGAAATAGGATACGCTTTGAAGAAATCTGAGAAGCAGCATGCAGAGATCTGAAACAGCTTGACCTGTCCTAAGAACATGAGAGAGAAATAGCTCAAGATTGAAACGTGAAGACCAAATGTCCTTAAATCCTGAGAGTTTTTGATGCTGACTCCTTTTGTCTTCCTCCTGCTCAGTGGAAAGCTGCCAGCCATCACCCTGTCTTAAGGTCAGTGGCTTTGTAGGAGTACCATGAACAAAATCTGCCTAGCACCACCTTGTCAGGCTATCAAGTGCAATTCTGCTCAGAAAAATAACAGTTGAAAGGTACACTGTCGCCACAAGCACATCTGCACCCTGAGGAGCTTTGTGAAGGAATACCAGATCTTTCTGCTTCTCCATCCTTCCCTAGTGCCTTTCAGTCATGCCTGCTTAATTTTGCTGATAAAAACACATATTTGCGTGGTCATTAGCAGAGGGGTTGGAAAGAGGGAACTCTATGCCTCAAAACACAAACTACCAAATGAGCTCCCTTTTTAGAAATTGTAGTTAGAGAATCATCTTCAGGATTTACTTAGGAGAACTACAATATTGGCATGTTTTTTTGCAGTACTCACTAATAACTGTGCTGCACCATACAGCCCCAGGAGTTACGGAGGTCTTTGCAGCCTCCTGCCTTTCTCTGCTCCTTCTACCAGTTACACTGGAAGCATCAGTGCAGAGATCTGGTCTGTGTTTCACACTGCACATAATTATTTCTTCCATGCTCTGATACTGGTTGTGTTCACAGCTCCCACACCGCTGAGTGCTACAGCACTGAAGATGCTTACTGATTGTACTGGCTTCACCAGAGCAGCTAATGTGTCTGGAATCCAAGACAAAACAGCAGGTGATTTGAGAGAGCTTCTTATGCAACACCCTGCAGCCAAACAAAGCCAGGTGGCAATGGCCTTACCAGGGACCTTCACAGTCAGTCAAGGGCTCCCTTACAGAGATGAGCAGTCCATCACAATGTACTCGGAAAAAGCAAGGAAAGCAGGAAGATTTCCCCCCATCTTCTAAGCAAACCAGAGTTGGAGCTCTTCTTGCCACTAGATTCTGACACCTCAGTGACACACACACACACACACAGAGAATGTACTTTCTCCCAAACGTACTTCCTCAGGTTCTTTCAGCTCCTTCAGTGATTCTCCTTCTCGCTGTCACTGTAGGTACAGTGTCACCCACTCAACCATCAACATATGCACAGACCTACCACCCATAAACTAGATAATTAGTTTAGAACTGATCTCCTTTGAAAGAGCCCAAGCTATGACCAGTAAGATACACAAATATGGGATCTGCAGATGAAGATAATATCTGTTTTCCACCCCTCTGCTTCTCAGAGCTCATCCTTTGCTACAGATGCCAAAGCTGGCATTTCCTAGTCTAAACTGTGCAGAATAATCACACCATTTAGAAAATAACTAGTGTCTCTGGAGTTCTCAGTTTCCCTATTTGTCAGTAGAAAACAAGACATTTCCTGAAAATATACAATAAAATAGCCTCTAGCAATAGCCTGCAATACTTCTCTGTACAATAATTTTATGAACATGTGTGCAGTCTCCTGGGAGTGCTTTCATAATCATTTATACAAATGACAGAAACTTAGGACAGTGAGAAGCAGAAGGGGAAATACAATCATAATGCGCACAGTTGCTTGAATAGTCTGCAGAAAAAGTGGTTTGCTGTGTGTCAAAGAGATGTTCTGCTCACTTGTGGGTCTAAATCAGGAGATTATGATCCCTCCTGAGGAGGGGCAGCATCTGTACACTACTCCCAGAGTAACTCAGTAAAGCCCATTGCTCAAACTCCTCCTGGGCTCTCTTACTGCTCTGGAACAGTACTCTGAACAAGACTTGCATTCTACATCTGTTAAAATATCAAATAGTAAAGAGGTAACACTTAGAAAGACATCCTGGGAGTGGGACAGGTGTCTGGTTCTTAATCATATTTCTACCCCTCCTTCACAGCACAGTTTGTCCCTGCTGAATGAAATTCTTGCTGCTCTGCAAGAGACATTTGAATGTAAAGGAGCTCCTTCATTTGTGCTGCTCCAGGAGGCTGTCACCTGCTCCCAGCTTGCTGACATTAGGTAAGAGTAATGATGGCTTTTGAAAATACACCATAAAATTGCTATGAAAGCTTGTTTCCTGTGTGGATATTCAAAAATTCTACCTGTGTGGGGATGGAGAAGGGATTGTCAACTTCTGTGTGCACAAACAAGGCAGCAAGAAGGTACTGAAAGAAAATCTGTGTGGTCAAACACTTCCTCCCCAACTCCTTTTTTTTCCTTTGAAATACAAATTAATTCAGCCCCCTGTACCTAAAGAGGAGTGGACTGGTTCAGCACAACGTAATGGAGCAGTTTCATTTAGCCGTGACTCTCCAGAGGGCAAAATTATTGTAAGGCCAAAACCTATAAAGCTTAGAAGCAGAGGCTTTACATTCTGTTCCCTGTGCCAACAGGAGCACATTTCCTCTCTCCACTCACCCAGCCTCCAGAAAAAAAAAAATGGATGAACTTGTGGAGCAACATGTCCAAGAAGCAGAGAGCAGAAATGCATCCCAGAGGGGTGCTAAAGCATGTAATAGCTGCATTTGTCTTCCTGGAAATGCCCTGCTACAAGACAACAAAAAAGAAGGTATGATCATTTGTTGTGTTCAGGTTTTAAGAGATTTCTGAGTAGATCCGTTAAGCTTGCCTGATGTTACCAAACCCCACCTGAATGCAACAGCTTGGGCCTTCCTGGCACAAGGGTCTTTTTGCCAAAACACCAGAGAGGCATTTAGGAGTATCCTGGTGCAAGTGATTTAACTTTGGGATGAACTCTCTGTCTGAGCAACTGCTCCCCCTCCCCTGCCCAGATACACTCAACATGAACTGGTTCATTATTTTGGAACACATTAGTGGGATTTACTCATTCTCTGTTCACGAGCTGGGATTATTCACTCTGGTGTTTGTGCCAGCACTTCCTTCAGACATAGCCCAAAACACAATTGGATTGAGTTATAGGGATTGCAAGACTAAAAGGAAGATGTCCAGCCAGAGAAAGCTGGACATGGGTAGATGGGGAAGGGAGTGACGGGCATTGCTGGAAGGAACACATCTCCCTTAAGAAAACTTGGATGGGTGAGAGAGTGCTGTGGAATGGGCCTGCAGTATGTGGAGTATGTGTGAAAGGAAAAAATACTGGAAAAAATAGAGAAATTAAAACCTTTTCCTCAGTTACTAAATTTTAAATATTTAGGCTAAAAGAGCCAAAGCCAACCAGCCAGACAACCACCAAAATGTACTAAGGCAAACCATTCTATATCTGGACATTCTCATATTGCTGAGTCAATGATCATCTTAAAAATATGGTTTAGGTCACAGCATTATAGCAGTGAGGTTAACTACATGTTTCCCTAAGGAGAGCGGGTGGGTTGCTGTTCAGAGCCTTCACTGCTAAGGGCACACCATGGTACAAAACACATGGAACCTGCAAGCAAAGCAAGCAGACCAACACTATGGAGACCTGGGTTTTATTCTCTGATTTCCTCATTTATGTCGCTTTGTACCCACTCTGACATTCCCAGTGCGCCTGGGTTCTTGGGGTTGTGGACTTTCCCAGTAGTTACCCAATGCACAACATAATGGACCCCAAGTTATCAGGGTCCTTGCTAATGGTGGCTCACAAAGGATGACAAAGAGTATCTCTGCTGCACTGGGAGACTGAATACAAGAAAATGAAATGACAACTCAAAGTTAACCCAAGAACCTCCAGCTCAAAGGCCAAAGAAAAAACCCAACAAGATTAAGCCAAGTACCTCCGGCCAGTCTTTTTCCTTCAACCACAAAGAAAAGCAATCTCTACAAAGTGCCAAAGCCATTCAAGAATGGCTGTTGTTGCTTCTTTTAAATGAACCAGTGAGAACAGATGGTCTCTTCTCATACTGTCACAAAGGTCAAAATTATCCACCCTGAAGACTAGCAGGTTCTTGAAATGCTCAAGTGCGTGTGTCTGGTCATTATGACTAATCCACTCTCCAGAAGAAGAAAGGTCAACTGAAGAACACCCCTCCAAATACCGCAACAACTCCTAGCCATGGCTGATGTGTAAGGCACTCAGACATCATGTCAACAGCTGCTCCTGAAACCAAATGAGTCAGGCTTTCAATAGAGCCTGTCAGCTTGCACTGTTAGAGCATCTGTACAGATTATATTTACTCCCAATGTTTAAAAATACCCTTCTTAAACGTTGAAAATGTAGAGAAATGTTTTATAGGACTGGTCCTCTTCCCACAGTCAGCTGCCCAAGAATGTCTCGTGTATTTATTTGAGAGCAAAATTTCTTGTCTCTCATTTCACTTTCCCCTTCAGATGCTGATAGCTACCAAAGGCAGGCTTCTGCTTCTGAAGTTACATACAAATGAAGCATTTCTGATCCCTTTCACAGTTTTTACCTGTGAACCACAGTCAGGCTTCCTGAGTAGTGTGTGGTTAGGTGTTCTATTCAACAGGCAGGATACAGAGACATTGGGGGACTTGCAAAGGCAAGGGTCTCACAACAGGCACACAAGCACAAACCCTCTATCCATCCCCTGTGTTAATCACCAACCTTCCTTGGATGCTGTCATTTAAATAAAAAAAAGCCTATTGGAAATGACAGGTGAAGAAAGCAGTCTAGGCATGAAATGCACTCTAAAGTATATTAATAGAAGTTTGCCAGACAAAACTGCACAAGGCATTTGATCGCATCATCTTGGCCTTGTTGTTCATGCTCCTTTGCATCTGGCTGCGTGATTTCTGCCAGATTCTCGGCTGGAGGAGCAGGCTCGGATTTGCCTGCTTTCCCTATCCCTTGCCGGCCTCAGCTGCAATCATGCGGAGCACTGAAAGAAATCCCTTTGAGTTGGGATTCATTCCGAACATGTAAAACCCAGACAAATGACTGCTTCTCCAAAGTGAATCCCATTTCACAGCAAGTAGGTTATTAGTGTGGAACTCCATACAACTAGCCTGCATTCAAAAGCCCTCTGCATTATTAATAGAAGATGAGCTTTTGACATCAAAGGAGAACCATTATGTATGCTAAACGGTGGCAAAAATTGTACCCGCACTTCAAACCTTTTCAGTTCTTTGTCCCTTGTAAATCAATCAAGGTTGACAGATGCTTTAAGGAGAGTAATCTTTTCAATGATACTGTCAATGGATAACATAATGGAACATTGTCTCTGTGCTGTGTGAAGACATGGAGCTAGTCAATTATGGACAACACTTTATGCAGCCGCCAGTTTTCACTTGAAGTGCTGCTGCTGAAGTATTATAATCCCAACAAATGGCTGCAGCAACATACAATGTAAATGAGACCTCCTGAAGCTTTGGAAAATTAATTAGTAACAACAGTAGTCCATTCCCACACTTTCAAACACCAGCCTGGTAATGGTAATGATGCACTTCCCCCCTCCCCTTTAAGTAGTCAGTGGGGCATATTTACATACACTGTTTTTAATCTTCAACATTTTTTGCCACCCCCCTTCTTTAAGTGCAGGAAGCTCTGGATTCCTTTCCTGTCTCAAGTAGCAAACTTCACCCCTGATATTTCTGAGCAGTCACATAACCCACACAGCTGGAGCTGAAAAGACGAGAAGAGACATTCACACTTGGAGACAGCAGTAATATTCCCTCCTCTTACTTCACACATGTGGGAACTTTTGGGGTGATCCACCACTTTCCCAATACTATGCTCTCAGCTGTCCTGAGAAGAATGGCTTGGATGGACGACAAGAGAAAAGCTTCCGGTCTTGAGACCAGTAGGATGTGAATTGAAAGCCCAGAGTACCAAGTGCCAGCAGTACTTAGGTCAAATTGTCATGTACTGGTTATCAACATATATATCCCGTTGCCAGCTTCTACAAGAAAGGTTGTTGAGAGTCAAACATGAGAAACTGCACTGTTTATTTAGCTATTGGCTTCTATTTCCTATGATATTTTCTCAAAGGTTTTCCCATTGTTGCCAGGGCTTGCACTAAGCAAGTGCAAGAGTATTCCCATAGGAACACTCCATGTCCTATGGTAACAAAGAGAAAGCCCACACTTAAGCAAAACATTTCTAAACTCCTAGCAATTGCAGGTCTTCATTGCTGTGATCTGTGAATGCCCCTAACCTACCAGATATTTTTGAAACAACCAGACGTAGATAAGAAACTCAATGACTGAGGTCTTCTTGGGCAAGAAAGGTCATTCTTGAACCCAAATTTCTCTTCCCCAGTCTCCAAACAGCTGGGAAATGGTGCAGCTGCTATCCCTCATCTTTTAGCATGATTTTTGTTTTCTGCACTCTGGACAGTTTTCTGAGAAGCCTTTCAGTGGTTGACTGCAGAAAGCCAGAGGAAAAGGAATCAACAGGCACAGGAAGCAACAGCAACCACTGTCTCCCAAGCATTACCTGGCCAGCTGCCATTGCTAATCCCAAGAAAAAGGAAATGTTTTGTCTATTAGAGATTCCTCCTCTTAGGTGCAGAAAAAGGATATCAGAGACTGATCTAAACATTTTCCCACTGTTGCAGAAAACAAACTGACAAGTAGAGAAACAGAGAGAAACCAAGGGTTTCAATACTTCCCTCTCCTTGGTAGACCAGATCTGTTAAGCAAATAGTGTCACAAGTCCATTTCTACACACATTTCCCATTCAAAGTTCACAATGCAATATGTACAAACACAAGACAATAAAAATGAAAAAAAGGCTTTGGGGTGACCTTTCAGGACCTGAAGGGGGCCTACAGGAAACTGCAGCTGGACTTTTTACAAGGGATTGTAGCAGTAGGACAAGGATGACTGGTTTCAAGCTAAAAGAAGGCAGATTTAGATTGGATCTTAGAAAGAAATTCCTCATTATGAGGATGCTGAACACTGGAGCAGGTTGCACAGGGAGGTTGTGGTGGCTCTATCCCATGAAGTGTACAAGAGCAGGTTGGATGAGGCTCTGGGCAACTTGATCTAGTGTGAGGGGTCCCTGCCCATGACAGGAGGGTTAGAACCAGATAATATTTAAAGTTTTTTCCAAACTAAATCATTCCATGAATCTATAAAAATTCCCTGGTGCATCTTGACGAGAAAGCATTAGACTGACATTCTTGCTATGATAGCAATGGCTTTTTTCCTATTACAGCTTCTTTTGCAGTGCAAACTCATCTGCTTTTGTTTTTATTTTTAGATTTTTAACTCTAGCGTTCAACACACAGAATGCTGCTGGGTCACTATCCTGCCCTACCTGCCACCTCTGCCACAAGCGCGTTTGGATAGTCTTGCAGCAGAGGCAGGCACCATGCCTCAGCTGTCCCTGTCTTTGAGAGGAGATCCAGGTTTAACTTTAAGTACCAGGATGATGAAATATAAGCAAAAAAGGGACAACAGAGACTGGTGAGTAACAAAGAGGGTTAAGAACATAACATACATAAAATTAGAGCCCTAACAGTAGGTCCTTCTGCTCTTCTCTGCTTGGTGCAGGATTCCAAAATAATTTTTAACTGATCTAGTTCCCATTATACAGCTGCCAGATGTCATCCACTGCCTTCCCTCCTCACAGCTTATGGCTGGAAGTTCCCACTGCCTTGGCTGAGTTGCCTTTTAAAATATTCCTTATTCCAGTCAAACTAAAATGGGACACCAAACACCTTACTCAAAAGGCTGTCCACTTAAGGAAGCCTGGAGTGCATGGACTGAAACAGAGGAAGGGATAGCTGTATGGAAGTTGCTTGGCTGGCAGCTCCAAAAGTATGTAATTTCGGCCCTTTTCCAAATCATTTGTACAAGTTCATAATTTATTCCTAATATCCAGAGATACTGATACTCATATTTTCTTCCAAGTTACAAGACCTGTGTTAAGCAGTTGCATTAAGCATGCATCACCTTTGTGACAACTTTTGACGGATATTGAACTAACCTTTTCTTTCATGTTTAGTTTTTACTTCTCTTTGCTATTATATTATTATTTGAAGTGTGCAAGTAAAACAAAATTGCCAATACATTATAAACAATGAAAGAAGGCTGATACAGTTGATCAAAAGATTGTCTAACAAAAACTCAGGTTTTCAATAATTCAGAACCAAAGAGTGTAATATAAAATACGAAGTTCATTGGTCTAATGAATGTATATATGAGATCACAACTTACTACTTTTTGATAAGGTGGCTGTAAGAAGGAAGATGTTATGTAGTGATGATAAAAACAAATTAAGTAGCTTTCTATTTATGTTAAAATAAACCCAGAAACTTATCATTAAAATATAAATTAGAAAAAACCATTTTGCTTACATAAGAGAAGTCTTCGGCATTCTGGCAGAGTAGCTTGGGAAAAACTGCCTGTCGTAGGAATTTTTCCTCATCTTCAAAGATGTTCCCATACATGAAGCCATTCATCATGGTGGAGTGGGCATGGATGTCAATATAGAATTCCAGGTTAATCTTCTGTTGAGAGAAAACAAGAACAAAACATTCAGCATGAGATAAATCATTACTGTGCTATGCAGGTGAAGCCTCCCATAAATCCAGTACTGCCAGTCTTGTATCTAGCCATGGTGCCAACATCAGAGAGCCATGCTATAGACGCTGCTTGGATGCATCCAACTGTTCAGTCCTCGTTGTGGGCACATGTGAGGTGCAACAGAGGACCATGACAGACATTTATTTACCTGTTCTGAGAAAGCTGGAACATTTATACAACACAGAACACTGTGCAAAATAGAGCCAAAGCATTATCTCCCGCTCAGATACAAAGCCTTGTGTATTTGATAAAAATAATTTACCTAAAATTCTAAAGCATTATTGTTTGGGCATAGCTTTGCCACTTCTGCAAACCAGTATGCAGCTCACAGAATCATTAAGGCTGGAAGAGACCTCTAAGATCCTCAAGTCCAACCCTCAATTCAGTCCCACCATCCCCATTAAACCAGCTTTTCAAATGCCACATATACAAATGTTTTGAACACCTCCAGAGACAGTGACAGTCTGTTCCAAGACCTGACCACTCTTTCAGTGAAGAAACTTCTAATGTTCAGTCTAAACCTCCAACTTGAGGACTTTTCCCACTCATCCTATCACTAGTGACTTGGCAGGAGAGAGTGGCCTCCAACTCTTTTACAATCTCCTTTCAAGTAGTTGTAAGGGCAATATTGTCTCCCCCAAGCCTCCTTTTCTCCAGGCTAAACAACCACAGGTCCTTAGCCACTCCTCATACAATCTGCCTTCCAGGTCCTTCACTAGCTTCGTTGTTCTTCTTTGGACACACTCTAGCACCTCAGCCCTTCTTGTGTTGAGGTGCCCAAAACTGAATGCAATACTTGAAATGAGGCCCCACTAGTGTCAAGTACAGGGGGATGTACCCTGGCAGAAGTACCCAACTGCCAGGAAAGACAGGCTCAAAACTGTCTAAAAAAGATTGTGCAGTTTGTTTCAGTTTATAAGGAGAAAGCCTGCAAATTTTTTTGTTTTACTCTGCTTTGTAGCAGTAACTCAACAGAGCAACTCTCAAAAACAAGTGTCTTGAGTGCATCTCTGCTTTTAGCTTCCCACATGGTTCTGCATCAACTCCTGCTTCGTAAAAAACATTAGGACTTTCTAACATAGTAGGGCCCACTCTGCCCATACCCTTTCCTGGGCTTTTACAGAAAATGCTTGTGTCTCCAGCGAGGGACATGTCTTTCCACACATCACGTAAGTGATACTGCTTTCCCTGACACCAGTGGCAATGAGTTCACCTTCATTACCCCCTACAGTGCTATTGATAGCACTGAGAAGACAACATCCACTACTAAGAAGTGTCACCAGATGCCACTCAATTACTCAATTTCCCCCAATTCATGCCACTTCTTGTCTTGAACAAATGATACTCTGTGACTAGTCAGTTACAGACAAAGCCACTCCTGTCACCTCACCACCAGTAAGAACTTTTCTGGTGACCCCAGAGTTACAGTTCGGTCTTCCCTTATCCCAATGGGAAGATGGAGAAAGAAAGCAGGACAGGGATCATAATGCTTAGTCCTGTAGTCTTTGGTGACTGGGACTTAGGGACCCTGGCCAGTAAAATCCAACATGTAGCACTCTGGCCACACAAATCTTAACCTGCACACAAAGCGTGCTCAGGCTACTGGATAATATCGAGCTACAAGACAAGACAATGTAATACGAATGCATTTTGCATTATGCAGTTCATGTGACAGCAGTGTCAGCTCTTCTAGAGAGTCTCTGATGGGGGAAGAACATAATTTGGTATGTGAAACTAATATGATACAGATTTACTTTCTCTTGGCAGAAAACCAATGCACAATACACAGAGACTGTTTAGTTTAATTAAACAGCCTAGAGAGAATAATACTGTATCTTATTAAACCTCTCCTATGTTAAAATGTTAGCTAATGCAATACCAATATCTGACCATGTTTCATAAGAAAAGGAACATTTGATTGTATTTGACTCTAACACAATGAATTGTTTGCTCCTGCCAAAACATTACCCTGTGCTATAGAGGACCGATGCTGCAGTAAAGCACACATCTGCTATTTGAGATATAGCGCTGAGGAGAAAGATTAACATTAAGACGATGAAATACCACCTAGGATTTTCTTTCTCTTCAAGCATACAGAAATTATAACTAAGACTGAGCAATATTATTTTTCATAAGATAATTTCCCCATCAGAAACAGAATTTGATGAAATCAGATACACACTGGCATATCAACATAAAACAGAACATGTAGTCTCAAAACAGTGATTTGATGATGAAGTGAGGAGATAATCTAGTTAAACTGGATCTTGGTAAAGTATGAATGTCCTCCACACAGAAATCATAGTGACTGAAGTCATACTGATTTTAGAACAAGAAAACATAATTCTTTTTAGGGATGTATTTACTAATACAAAGTAATTGAGCAGCACAGTGAGATAGATAACAATAGACCAGCAGCACTGCAATCTTAACGCAAGCGAGGTGCTGAGTGCAAGCTTTATCATTTTTGCTGGGTCATACTATACTTACCCATAGTTACCAAATTGTTGCCAAAAGGTGTTCTACAAGCAGGAACAGAGAAGCACAGATTAGTGCATTAACTTTCCATGAGCTACCCAGCAAGATATGGATTACTTGAACTTCAGTTTAGCATTTGTTTCATCCAGTCATCAAGCACAATACAGTATCAGTAGAGAACATTTTCTAAACTCTCCTAGGATTCTCACTAAAACAATTGCTGCTGAAAGTGTTTCAGAGAATTTTAGAATATCTCTTCTGTTATTGAACATCTTTCTTGATCATCAAGACCATTTTCAAACAGTCTGATTACAGTGGCTATTTGTGAGGGAACAGCATCCTTCACTGATATCATCTTCACCTAAAGATTAAGCTTTCAGATAATTTATTTGGAAACCATGACATTCGACAGGTAGCTTATCACCCAGACAAGTGTTTAAAAACAGTTATCCAGTCATTTGTTCCAATGTATTTAAAAAGCAATTTTCTTAGCCAGCCCACAATAACCATTCATCTCTTTTCTTCTGGTCTTTCTTTCCTTACCCTCCTACTGAACATGCAAAAACCTTCATTGCACATATTCCTGCCCACTAAATTTAGTCAGAATTTGCAACTCTCCAAACTATTCAGTAAGTTGTTAAACACTGCTAGAGCACAGAGTCATAGAATCCTCATGGCTGGAAAGGATTTCCAGAATCGTCAAGTCAAGCCCTCATACTAACATCTCCCTAACCCCTAGACCACAGCCTCCAGGAATGGTGACTCCACATGGGCAACCTGTTCCAGTGCCCAACCACTCTCTCAGTAAAGAGCTTCTTAATATCCAATCTAAACCTCCCTGATGCAACTTGAGGCCATTTGCCCTAGTTTATCATGAGTAATTTGGAAGAAGAGACCAGCACCAGCCTCATTACAACCTCTTTTAGGTAGTTGTAGAGAGCCATAAGGCCTCCTCTCAGCCTCCTCTTCTCTAGATTAAATAACCACAGGTCCCTCAGCCACTCTTCATAGCACTTGTTCTCCAGACCTCTCACCAGCATTGGTGCCCTTCTCTGGACCTGCTCAAGCATCTCAATGCCCTTCTTATACTGTGTCGTATGAGTAGCTGCCAGTTGAGAGACTACTCCCAGACGCTGCTGTATGTGAGAATAATATTTCAGATCTTTACAATTCTTAACATATTCATTATTAATTCAAAGGGAAACATCTTGAGCATTCTCCATTACAGAGCAAAATAATTCAGTGCATTGTTAATATATCACGAGTTCTTAATGGAAAAACTCTCTTTATTTGTGCACAAAGATATTGTGGCTTTAAAATGTGGCAATTAGAGCCCTGTCTTTGGAACATTAAACTCAAAGTTTGCCACTTTATGATCCAAATAGTGGACAAATTGTTTGCAGAGAAATTTTGCAAAAGAATTAAGAGATGTTCCTCAAGAATAATGGCATTTTTTTCTCAGTAGTCATACATACTCATAGGTACTTTACAAGTAGGAACTGTTTCACCTGATGTCACACTACACATTTGAGCTAGGGAATGAAGTTTTGTATTTCAGTCGAGGTTCTCTGGAAGACTATGACATAATTACTCACCTCCTGCCATTTAGGAAAGACCACAGAATTAACTTTTTATTTAATATGTAGTGTCATCTCCTGATGGGAATGCCAAAAAAAATCAGCAGAGAGCTGATTTCCTGGAATTGTTTCTTTTTGAGATAGTGAGAATTTTGATGGAGGAATGAAGTTAATAAATGTATGAGTGCATTTACATGAGAACATGCAAGCACACTTAAAACAATCCTGTTTGCTGTTAAACCACAGGGGTATCTGTCATTGTCTGAACAGCAGAAGGTGCCCTTGTTAGGGCTTTGTGGTGGTACAATTGCCCCCCCACTCTTGGGTCAGCTAAATATATTAATCCATGACAGGCTCCTAATCCAGTAGCATCTACAAGAATGGGAATATATTTAGAGATGACTTGAAATCTCACAGTCACATTTGCTTTAAAGTTTAAGCAAAAAGTAATGAATAACCAGGCTGAAACATCTCTGGATGCCACAGCTGCCTTCTGAGAGACTTACCAGTTACATCCTACAATGTGATATTAAACTCATCATTTTCTGCTTTAGAGGTGGAATGCAAAATGATTCAGATGCCTTATAAAAAGCATCATGCGATTTAATTCCCTCAAGTGTCTTTTCTGTGTGCTTACAAGCATCAGCAGTGATTTTCTGTCTCACACTCTCTTTCTTAAGTAAAGCTGTAATTACCTGGATGACCCAGCTTACAGAGTTGGAGAAAACAAAGGCAGTCTTGGTCTTTCTGTTCTCTGTGTGTCAAAACAGAAATCACTAACCATTGCACTGACAATGATTGGCCTCCATTTCTTAGAAAACAACAGTTAATGTATCTCACTTGAAAAGAATGATCTTTGCCTCTTCTTGCCGCTTACCGCATAAAAACAGAATAAATAAATAAGCACATGAATTTCTGCTCTAAAGTTCATTTGAAACTGCCTACTGTTCTGAGTCAATCTAAAGTTTCTGGCAGCTCGTGAAATATCCATATAAATTAAGAAGGGGGGAGAAAACAAAAGAAGTAAAGGATGAAGTATAAAGACTAACATACCTTGACAAGATATGTAATAGTCAAAATAGCGAAGGAACTGAAAACTGATTCATGATGCCATGCAAATTTTTAAGAAAATCTATTCTCACTTGCCTGTGTTTTTATTTCATTAGTTCATTAACACTGACGTTGGAAAGTCAGTAATTAAAAAGCAAAAGGAAGAAACAGTATTAATAGCTAGTGCTGATATGAACAAAGATTTTGAACACTGCAATTATGAAACAGAGATGTAATAAATAAATAAAAATCAATAAATGCTGTAATAAAAGGATAAATGTACATTGAGCCCAGAACATGAGCCACCAGAGAGACAAGTAATGCAGGAGGAAGCCATCTCTGTCCACCAGCTGTCACTTCAATATGGATTTTATTAATTCTTGGGTCTAGCAATTGGTTTAGAGAGAGCGCATCCAAAGGCCTTCTTCACAGTGATATTTCATACAGGGTGTGGGATAAACTCTTTCCAGTGTTTTATATACTCCACTAAAACCACTACTTGTCATTACTGGTAGGGGACGTAACAGCCCCCAGATAGAATATATGCTCTCATTGCTAACACCACCAGTTGAAGCATGTGGACGCAAAACAGTGGGGACTGCACATGAAGTATGTTCTCGTTCAAAGAAGCTTCAGACATTCCCAGAAGACCTATGAGGAAAGGCTGAGGCAGTTGGGTCTCTTGAGCTTGGTGAAAAGGAGGCTGAGGGGTAACCTCATTAATGTCTAGAAATATGTGAGGGGTGGGTGTCAGGAGGATGGAGCCAGGCTCTTCTCAAGGTCATCTGGTGATAGGACAAGGGGTAATGGGTGCCAGCTGGAACATAGGAGGTCCCATATAAATATCAGGAGGAACTTCTTCACAGTGAAGGTAATGGAGCATTGGAACAGGCTGCCCAGGGGCATTGTGGAATCTCCTTTTCTGGAGATGTTCAACACCCTCTTGTATCTGTTTCTGTGCAACTTGGTCTAGGTGATCGTCCTGTGGTAGGGGGATTGGAAGAGATAATCTTTCAAGGTCCATTCCAATCCCTGGTGATTCTATGATTCCAGCTCCAGAAAACTTCACAATGCCTTTTGGGATTTGCTCTGTCAAATTTCCCTTTAAGTACCTAGATTTGGAATGTTTGAAAGGTGAATTTTACTCAAATCCCTTTTCTTCTTTTCTTACTTCTACATTCTCTCCATATTTTTTCCTGCTACAGTTTGAAAAGACCAGCATAAAACCTCATAAAAGTGACCCCTCCACACACACAAAAGCCCCTGAACGAATGTCGCCTTGTCCCTACCAACACTGCACACAGGTCAAATACTATCAAGAACCTTTTTTTCTGCCGTTCTTTGAAGCTCTTGACAAGTCGGTCCTACAGTGGCATCTCCAGTTTTGTAGGTGATGTGATCCACACTCTACCAGAAGCATTATCGCAGAGGTATGCCACTACACCTTTGTAATCACCGGGACAACAACACCTTTCTCTCATTCATCATCTCATGGATTGCCTGCTCCATTCACCTTTGTAAACACCATGGCAACAACTGCAATTATTTACATAAGAAATTAATAGCAGAAAAGTGGTTTCCTATTTTTAAAAACCTTCTAAAGGTTAAAAGCCTTAAAATAAAATGTTTCCTCGTTTGCTTCTAGGGGCAGGAAAATACCAGTTTAGCACCACTCCCTTATTCTCACTGATATGAAACTCAAAATCCAGAATCTTCTTATTCATGCAGACACCTTTACACCATTTGACAGTGTCTTTTATGTGTCCCTGCAGAAGCAGCTTGCAAACACTGATGTTCCACTGACTCTGCATGACCTTCTAGCAGTTCTTTATAACAATTCGTACTTTTTTTTTCATGTTATTTCAATGATTTCCAAGGCGTATTGTCTCCTGGAATAAACCACTCTGACCCAGTTGCAATTCCAAATTAATTGTTTACTAAATTGATTACATAACAAATTCATAATCCTAATGATAGGCATAATCTGACAAGACTTGTTAATGCCTCAGAGAGGAAGAAGAGACTTCTGCTGGTTCCATGGATTCATATAGCAAAAGGATGGCACATCCATCACCACTGCTTTCTTTCCTGTCTTAAAAAGTAAGGGATGCTTTGATCCATAGAAGAACGTGAGACACCCTTCAGTGAGCTTGAACTCTGCTCTGCTGTGCCCGTCAGTAGCCTTGAAAGGAGCTAAACTCAGATTTGGCCTCAGAGTGGGAGGTCAGCAACATGCATATTCTGATCCTGGTTCTTTATCTGCTTGCTTCTCTCACCTGCCAGAGCAGATAACAACACCTCCTGAGGATTAGCTGACGTTTGTAAAGCACTTTGAAGATATAAAGCATCACACTGCGTACAAGTTAAGTATTAATTCATCTGCCTGGCTGCCTCACCCTTTGACCTCTCTGCAGAGACGTCCAGTTAGTGTCAGCTCTGGCAGTTTTTGCAATTCAGGCACCTGTCCACCAGCTACTGGACTGAAGCCAAAAATTCACCCAGGACACAGAAGAGCTGTCAGATGGCAGTAACATTTGGTCACGACAGGCCTGAATTGGATTTGAAAGGGTGACCTAGAGGTGAAAGGCACTATCAAGAATCTGCTTCTGTTCAAATGCATATTAAATTAGAGAAGGGCCAAAGAGACAATGTTAAGACCTAGATCAAGTTTAGACAAGACTTTTGGGTCAGCTGCATGGATAATTCTTGTATAATTTTTATGCTAAATGAATTGGAAGCAGGAAATACACTCATCTGGATTTTGGGCCTGACCCTAAGTCACAATGAAAAGGATGAGGCTGAACAAGGACAGTCATTGTTTTGGCTCATCTTTTCTCTCTCCCTCATACAGGAACAAACATGCACATATTCACAGCAACATGAGTTTTGACCTTTGAAGCTCTAAAGTATTTTTCAGCCTGAATCACTAGAATAAAGGACTGGGATTGAACTGCGTCTTGGGGCATTACCTCACCCTAAACTTTGCTGATCTCATTTGGCTCTGTCCATTTCCACCCCTCACTTTTATATCTTCAGCTGATGCCTCATGGAACGAGTTTGAAAATCTTATCTTCACAGGTTTACTGCTCTGAACTGACTCTACAGAAAGAATACTTTTCAGAAAAGAGAGGAGAGAACTTTGGTGAAAAAATCAACAGCTTTGGAAAATGCAAGGAAACCTACTACAAAAACTGACAGAGACAGAAAGATGGAGAAAGACAGAGAAAGACAAAAAGGGAGAAAGAGATGAAGAAAAGGAGAAAGAAACTGGAGCAGTAACTGTTCCTTCTTTGGATAATTAAAAGGAAGAAAACTGTGTCACAAAACTTATCCAAATGACCGTATTTTCTTTAAATAATTCAAAATCTGGCTCTGGTCTGGTTCTGAAAGTTTAGTCAGCTGAAAGCTCTCAGTAGCTGCATTGAGAGTTTTAAGACTCCTTCATACTGTTCCTCAGACAGCCACACACTTACTGTGTAACCAGACGCAACCATTTAATGGCTTCAGGCATCATTAATTGCTGCTTATGCACCCAAAACTATATTAAGTTCAAGACTTTCTGATCAACTATTCACTTCATAGCAGTATTAATAGCTTTTGTTTCACCAATAACTTTTAATTATACCTCTGCAGAACGTTCTGGCTAAGGTACATACTCTTTGCTTTGCAAGTATGTAAATAAAGTGCAAAGACATCACTTGCCTCTCCTTCAATTATGAAGAAAAAGACTGGTAGATTCAAAAACAATGGCTAGGAGTTATGACTCCCTGTCCCCTCATTTTCCAGGAACTATTCCAGTTGAACAATTACAGGGCTTGAGTTGACTGCGCAACAACATTTTCTCTAGTCTCCCAAATAATATATGGCATTATTCACTATTTCTTGCTAAATAAGTAACAGCTTGCAGAATATAAAGTCATCAGGCAGAAGACCTAAGGCAAACAAAATAATGTGTTTTTTAAATTAACTTATACTGCAGAACTCACTGCTACCAGGTTTCAGCCAAAACACAAATTCAGAGACCAAGTAGATAAATTTGGAGAAAGAACACAATATAATTATACACAATGCAGTGGACACAATTTCTTGATCAGAAGATCCACAGATTATGCATTGCCAGAGGCCTTGCCCTCATAGACTATCCCTTTGCAAATGTAATGGCTCGCGGGATACTGACCCAAATAGGCCTTGGGTTTGACACAGGATCACTGCTCCTATTTTCCAATTAGATCTTAATTTATGCTGTTGAATGAGACTTTTCTAGCTCCTGAAAAGCTAAGCTGTTGAGAAGTATGCATGTTTACACATTTTAAAATGTCTATTTCAGACTGTTACTGTAAGGTAGGTCTTGCCCTATATAAAGCTTTCAGCTCAAGAAGCCCGTAAACCAAAGATAAATACAGTCTGGACATCAAAGGTAAAGACTGAGTGATCTTACACATGAAAACACAAGTGGTTTTCCCCCATCTATTAATAATATACAAAGAAAATCTTATTAGTTAAGAGAGGACCTGTAGTGGTAGTTCTTACTTCACATATGACCCTGTGGAGTAAGAAAGAAAAAGCGTATCTGCAAGCAATCTGCAAGCCTGCCTGTCAGATGGAAGGAAACAACACTAAATATGTCATTCAAGGGTTATGTGGGCACCTAGTTGGGTGGATATGCTGTACAAGGGACCGGCAGCTGTAAAACAAGCAGAAGTAATCCATGGCCATTGCTCTTGTTCTGTTCTTTTGCAAGTATGCCTTTCTTTTCCTTCCTTGTACTCAGTGCAGGCAACAAGCACATCCCACTAAGAGATGAAAGTGTAGAAGATAAACTGAAACACTAAGACACTGAAAGACATTAGGGACTTAATATCAGAAATAGCTACTGAGGGGGGGTCTGCATGCCAGTTTAAAAATAATGCAAATAAAAGCAGTGTGTGTCTGACATTCTATTGTTTACCCAAGATTCATCCACTACTGGAAGACTAGGTTTTCTTGGGCTTGATCTACTCAAAGACAGAGCAGCATAACATTTTACACTAAACTACAGAATCCAGAATAATTTTTCTGTGTAGTATTTATTTTCAGTACCATGCTATAACAACTACAATGTAATGGTCATTTTGGAGGGATCTGGTTTTATAACCAAAAGCACAATGTGTCATGTGTTTTGTGAGGCGCTTACAGCATCAGTTGTGTCTTTTCCTCCAACAGCCCCTAACCACATTGCCACATTGGCCAAGAGGTAAACATGCTGCTGTAGGCAATATCACCTTGTGTTCTGCCTGTCAGACGAAGCAGCAGGGCAGCTAACTGTGCCTGTAAGTAAAGTCACAAGAGCTCAAAGACAATGTATCCTCTGAAAGCACATATTGGAGACCACTGTTATTTTTACCATTTCCTACAGAAAGACTATTCAGGTCTCGCAGAATAGCAAGGACTCAAGATTTAACACAGTGGAATAAGAAATAATCAGTGTGACAATCTCAGAAGGATTCACTAGGGCATAACTAAATGAAGGAATACTGAGTGGGGCTCTGAAGAGCAATATCTCTCAGCCTAGACAGCAGCAGCCGACCTGCACTGCCTGTTGACTTTGAGATGTATGTAAGTTTTGCCTGATTTTAATGCTACATGTGCATATTTATGCTTTTATAAGGGTGTCTGTGCAAAAGTGCACCTTTAAATATAAGGAAATATTTTAAACTTGTTTCCATCCTTTTCCTCTGTAACTGTTACAAGTGTCTAAACTGGACAGCAAAGCAGTTTGCGCTGAATTGTAGGCAAATCAGATCAACACTTGATCTTTGCTCTCCTCAGTGCCCCAACACTGATGGTCCACATGCAGTTTTCAGATTGAATCACCTAACACTAGAGTGACCAGCCAATTCTAGGGTACACGTTACCGGCCACTTCAGGAGATTGGCCCTACAATATGATCACACTGCAAAGCAGTGTTGTGGTTTATCTCTGGCAGGCAGCCCAGTCCCACCCAGCCTCTCGCTCACTCCCACTGCCATGAAAAGTGGGAGAGAATCAGAAAGGTAAAAAGAGTGTTTACGCTCCTACTTGTAACAACTGACCACACAGCAAGACAGAAACAATTACATGCAACAGTAGAGTAGAGAAGATTTTCTGGAGGCAGAAACACAAACCACAAAACTTCGGCAGGCAACTCATGGGCAAACTAAATTTCCAGTGAACTTGTTTTGTTTTTTTCATTGTTTCCCTGGCAGTTTCCTCGCCTCCAGACTGCCACACACCACATAGCAAGTCTGAGAAAGTCCAGAAGTATAACAAAGCTCCCAGCTTTCCCAAATGCTTCTCTTTAACTTTAGATTTCTCTGAAGGGAGAAGTTTTCTGCAATCTCTTGGTTGGAACCTGATCCTATCATCATTAGCTTTCTCAGAGCCTCTTCATTTGTTGAATGTTGGTCTGTAATAAGAGGCAGGAAGGATAGTCATTTTTATAGCAACTACCTGCCAACAGATTTCAATTCTTTATCCCTTCAAAATCCCACATCTGTCCATGTCTCCAGGCAGTAGTGGAAAAAGCTCTGCATTAGTTATTTTTATTATCAACATAAAAATCTTTCAATTTATTTATTTATTAAGAAAAAAAAAGCAGCTATCTACAAAACTCAGATCGTTTTGTCCTTAGGCAGACATTTAAAGCTGTCTGCCTACTTCTTTTCTTAATAAAAAAAATAAGCTAAAGTCTTTATTACGCACAATGTAACAAAATACTACCAGGAACATTTTCCCAGCTGAGACGTGCACTACCTGTTTATCAGGCAAAATGGTGTGACTAAAAGAGGAAAAGTTTGATAGAGGCAGTGGCCCCATTTCTGAAAGGTGGCCACAGATGGACCCTGACTGTACTGCTGACCCCCAAAACGTGCCCTGGCCCTACAGGCAGCTGAGACCTCACTACACAGTGGAGCAGGTACAGATACTGGGCTCATTCTGCCTCTGTGACAGACAGTTGGACAGTAGAGATCTGCCTGTTCAGAGCAAGGAGGGCTCCATTGCATGACTAGTCAGCTTTTGGGACTCCAGTGCATCTCTCGGTGTGATGCTATTCCAAATGACTCTTCCAGCCTTTTCCTAATAGAGCAGAAAAAGGTGAAACTTCTACTGTGTGTTTGCCACTGGAAACCCCCAGTGCATCCTCAATCACTAGACCCTCTGACCCATCAGTCAAACCTCTAAAATAACATAATTCCAGGCTGGAGCTTTGCTTTTGCTGCTTAACAGCATGATACAGCAATGAATAAAAATATATCCTCTTGGACTCTAACCTGAGGCCACGGTAAGTTATGAGAACTGCACCTTCTGCCCAGAATCTTGTGGCCTATTTCATCTTAATCGATGATATTGATGATGGGTTGGAGTCCATCATGAGCAAATTTGCAGATGACACCAAGCTTGGAGCCCGTGTTGATCTGTTGGAGGGTAGGAAGGCCCTGCAGAGGGACAGACTGGAGAGATGAGCAGACTCCAATAGGATGAGTTTTAACAAGTCTAAGTGTCGGGTTCTGCATTCTGGTTATAACAATCCCAGGCAGAACTATAGGCTGGGAATGTCGTTCTTAGAGATTACTCAGGTGGAAAGAGACTTGGGGTACTAGTGGACAGCAAACTTAGCATGAGTCAGCAGTGTGCCCAAACAGCCAAGAGGACTAATAGCATCCTGGCCTTCATCAAGAATTATGTGGCTGCATGGAGAGGGAGGATATCCTCCCCTTGTATCCGGTACTGGTTAGACCGCATCTGGAGTACTGTGTTCAGTTATAGGCCCCTCAGTTTAAGAAAGATGTCGAGGTGCTGGAATGAGTACAGAGAAGGGCAACTAGAATGGTGAAGGGCCTGGAAGGTAAGCCCTACAAGGAGAGGCTGATGGAGCTGGGTCTGTTTAGCCTGGAAAAGAGGAGGCTCAGGGGTGACCTTATGGCTGTCTAACTATCTAAAGGTGGTTGTAGTCAGGCAGGAGTTGGTCATTTCTCCCTGGACACTGGAGACAGCACAAGGGGTCACAGTCTTAAGCTCCATTGGGAGAGGTTTAGACCTGACATTAGGAAAAGGTTTTTCAGGAAAGAAAAATCGATTTCACCAATTTTGGAATGGACTGCCCATGGAGGTGGTCGAGTCATCGTCCCTGGAGGTGTTCAAGGTTAGCCTGGATGAAGTGCTGAGTGGCATGATCTAGATGTTAGATGTTAGGTTTACTTGGTTTATTTGGGTTTAAGTTGGACTGGATGATCTTTAAGGTCTTTTCCAACCTTATCATTCCTGTGATACTATAGTGAACTGAGTCTCTGAAAAGCAGAAAGGATTTGGACCACCAGCCAGGATATGTGTAAGAACTTCTGCCTGCGCTCTTTCTAGGCTAGTGACTGGCATGTTAAACCCAAACAACATATCTTAGACTGACACAAGATGAAACACATTAGGCAGATGGCATGTTTTCTCTGTGCAAGCCAGTGCCAAAGTATCTCCTGCTAGCTATCTCCTGTTCTTGTTACAGCAAAATTAGTCTTAAAGTGAAAAGAGACAGAAAAATACGTAACATGATGAGAGCAAAGATTATGCTGTGGAAAATATATCAACAAGAGAGGGTTTTTGTTTTTTCAATTCCGTGTTTTTTATTTATATATATATACATTGTTTATAGAAACAAATACCCTACTTTGTCAGATGTGAAAAGTCAAAATTTACATTTAAATGGAGGCATTTAGGTGGGTTTTTTCCCCCTCTCATCTCTTGAATGCAGAGTACAAAAGACTAAAAACTCTCAATTTTCGTAAATGGAAGGCTAACAGGTAAAGTTTGCATTCTGGGAGCTATTCATTTAGAGAGCAAAGTGCAACTCTGCAATGACCCAGCTGATCAAGGGAAAAACAGTACTGGCTATTAAGCCTGACAGGGATTTGCTCAACAGCTGAGACCAGGAGAAGCTGTGATCTCATTGTGCTGCTCCCAAGGAGGAAATGATGCCAGATCCAGCTCTCTGAGGGCACCTACATTTCCTGATGTATAGCAGATCACTATCCAACTGAAAATCACCACCATTTCAGAGATTTCAGTGTTACAATAGCCCTGCTTTCACTGCTAGAACTACTGCAGATGTTTAAAATGTGAGGAGATCAGTTTGAAAATTAGAAGGCTTTAAACAACTCCATAATGGCACAGTATTAAAGCCATTGTAAAAATAATGGAAATGGAAGCAAAAACCGTGATGACCCTTAAAGTTTGCTTCAATTACTTTCCCTTTTTTAAAATTTATTCTTACATTCTGCTTGGCAAGGAAAATGAGTAGATTCTGACCAGGGAATAGGCAGACTTGCAAGCAGTGTATCCAAAGGACACTTAACCACTTTGTCTTACTGGAGCACACCAGGTGTAACAGGTGATGTACCACAGCAGCAGTCAGTTCTGTGAGAGCTCAAGGTTGGATTGCCTCTCTCTGTTTTTTTCTGACCTAGAGCTGATCCACAGCATTAAAAGAACACAGGGAAAAGGTAACCTCATTTTAATTGTAAAACAGTGGTTAACCACAGGTCTGCACAGAACTTTGTAAGTTTTTATGTTGACTGTTCTTAGCTGTCTCTCATCTGTTATACTGAGTGAAATAAAACCCACTAAACCACCTCAAATCTGAGTAAAATAACCTGGCTGTATTTTAAAATCAGAGGAGATAGTTATAGATGTTTGGAAGAGAAATCCACACATAAAATCTAAACGCCTGGGAGGTTCAAGTGCTGTCGCTCCCTACCCTGACTCGCTCACACTGTGTTTCTGATCTCCCAGCTATCCCAATCGCTATATCACTATCAGACAGCCTGCCCTAATGTTCACCCATCAACATGTTGGCCCTTCAACCTTTGGAAAGTTTGGCTTCTTGCCCTCATTTGTTTCTGCAGCAAATGGTGCTAGTATTTCTAGCACTTCCCAACTTGAAAACATTATCTGCATTAATTAATTCCAAGGCATTCATTCACATCCACTGCCAACCCTTTCATACAGAAGGTGTCACAGCCCCATTGTGGACTGACCCTTTGTTTTCTCATGCATTTTTCTGGCAAAAAGGGCAGCCTTAAAAAAACTGTCTTCACCAGTTAACCCACAGATGGGTACCACTCATGCCAGAATCCTGTGACTCCATAGTCTGCTACAGTTTAGTGGAAGTACACATCTTGGTCTAGGGAACCAATATACTCAGCAAAAAAGAATAAGATCAAAATATTAGGAGGTTTGTTTTCTTTCCAGTCCTATCAGCTGCTTGAGCTGTTCATATATAGTCCCTCCAACCCAAAGAATCCATTGTATGATTATTACAGAATTACTGTATGTAGGAATGTGGGACAAGGAAAGGAAAAAATATAATAGAATTGGAATATCTTAAGCAATTCATTCTGAATTTCAGCCTTTTCTTGAGATTAAAAGGATGCAACTGGTTGCCTTTGAAGCACTGAGAGTGTAGTTGTAACCTGGTAATATTAAAGTATATAGAATCATTTAAGTTGGAAAAGACCTTGAGGATCATCAAGTTTAACCATTAATCTAACTATGTCAAGGCCACACAAAAGTATGTCTCTAAGCTCCATATCCATGTGACTTTTAAACACCTCCAGTGACAGCAATTCAACCCCGCCCTGGGCAGCCTATTCCAATGACTGATGACCCTTTCAATGAAGACATTATTCCTAATAGCTAACCTAAACTTCCCCTGGTGCAACTTGTGGCCATTTCCTCTTGGTTTTATCACTTCTTACTTGAGAGAATAGACCAACATCCACCTCCCTACAATCTCCTTTTAGGTAATTGTAGACAACAACAAGGTCTCTCCTCAGTCTTCATTTCTTTAGACTTTAGCTCCTTCAGACACTCCAGACCCTTCAAGATGGGTCGGCAGAATCTGATGAAGGAGTAGATGATTAATTCCTCCTTTTCCAAACCCTCATTTCTACAGCCGTGTCCACCCCTGTGGGCCAGGATGCTCAGTGATGCTCTACATAGGTCTCTGCCCCACTCCAGTCACAGATGTAGCATGTGAAGCCAATGTGGACGGTTTCCTCACATGCTCTCTGACTTCTATTGGGAGGACTTCCAGGCATATGAGCAAAGACTCCAGATGAACCCTTCATACCCTGCAAAACACTTGGATTCTTAACACCTGCAATACATTGGTTTTATTTGTTTGTCCTTAAAATAGCAGCTCTTCAAATCCATTCAATTGCCTGCAATCTTCAAAAACAAACAAGGCCTGTTGACACGAAGTGGCAAGTTTCCCAGAACCACCATCCCTTCAGTTTTATGGATGAGCTCAAAGCTACCAGATCCACTGTCTTTGAAGACATGCCGGTAATTAAAGCCTACCTGGTCCTTTACTCTAAATATGAAGTATAACACTAGGATAATGTTGGGTTCACTATGTCATTGCTACAGCTGTCCTAATGAATGTTTTAATAAACCATGAGAAAACAGATACTGTTCATGGGCACAGATGTATCTCAGAAGAAAAGCAGGAGGTTTTTACCTCAGAAAACCTTTACAATACAATTTTGGCTTCTGAAGTGGTATCAGCTTGGTGCACCTCTCATCTCTTCCAAATATCCACAAAGAAAACATTAATTACAGAATCCTGTGAAGCACTTTCTTTGCCATCATTTACCATGACCTGTTTAAACAATACGACATGAAGGGTGGCTTAGTTACACACCATTGTGCCATAATGTCAAATCTGACATCTGTTGATTCCACACAAGTTAACTCAGCTGGACAAGAGGAAATTCAGTAATGCAAACCGTCTGCTTTCATGCCACAAAATCCTCAACCCTGCTCTACACAGGACTGGTAAATATCTACCTAGGAACTTTTGCCCTTTCCACTCTCATCATAATCTTATTCTCAATATAAAACACCTAACCAATGGTGCCTCAATGTTCAAAAGTCCCACCTGCTAATAAAAATAATGAACAACTCTACCTCATAGCACCACCAAATATTTCTGCTTGATGAGACTTTGGAGCTCTCCTAGGAATTTGTCTAATCACACAAATTGAAATGGGTTTACTAATAGCCACAGACTACACTGCAGATACAACCCTAGCTTTTTCATCCTTCATCCACACATGCCAAAATATTCAGTATGGATGACTAAGCCACAACCTATACACAAATGGAGCCTCATTCTTCTTCATCTGCATCTACTTACACATTGGACAAGGATTCTACTATGGCTTATACCTAAACAAAGACACCTGAAACAGGCGTTATCCTCCTATGCATATTAATAGCAACAGCTTTTGAAAGTTACCTACTGCCCTAAAAAACAGTCATCAAAAACCTATTCTCAGCCATCCCCTACAATGGTGTAGTCTCAGTGGACAATGCCACCCTAACCTGACCCTTTGCCCTCCATTTCCTCCTCCCCTTCATAGTCACTGGCTCAGCCATAATTCACCTCCCATTCCTGCATGGATCTGGTTCAACCCCCCTAGGTATCTCATCTAACTGTGACAAAATCCCATTACAGCCTTACTTATCCATAAAGGACCTCCTAGGGTTCATAGCCATGCTACTCCCCCTAACCCTCTCCTTGTTCTCACCTAGCCTCCTAGGAGACCCAGAAAACTTTTCTCTAGCAAACCCACTAGTCACACCACCACACATCAAACCAGAGTGGTACTTCTGATTTACATATGCCATTCTATGCTCATACCTCAACAAACTAGGAGGAGTCCTAGCTCTAGCCACCTATGTCCTAGATATCTTCTTTGCCCCCTTGCTCCACAAATCAAAATAGTGCATAATAGTCTTTCATCCTCTTGCCCAATTCCTTTTCTGGAGCCTAGTCATCAACCTATTCATTCAAACATGAGTGGGCAGCCAACCAGTGGAACACCCCTTCTTCATCATTGTCCAACTAGCCTCAATCACCTATTTCACTATCCTACTAATCCTATTCCCCCTCACTGGAACGCTACACAACAAATTACTAAACTACTGAATCAGGCACATAGTCAGGCGTATAATGGGTAAGTGATGATGACAGAGTGTAGCACGTACCAAAAGCCAAATACCTATTGCTTGGTTCTATCTCTATAGCTTTTCAATCAGTGCTCCCAAACTTCAGCAACTTGGTTATCACACCTGGTGGAAACATTAAACCTTCTGGGTTACCTTCAACCATTAGCAAGGCTTACCATGACCTTGAATTAACCTTGAATCTTACCCAAGAAAATAACTACACAAATGATTGTAACAGGTGGTGCTGACTGGCTGCAAGCACACAAGTATTGGGACAGAACAGAGCCATTAGAAGCCCCACCCTAAATTTAGGGCACTCACCCCACTTCCTTCTGCTGGATGATTCAGCTCAGCAGGGCACTGTGCTCCTTCAGATAATGACAACCGGTCCCCAAAGGGCCAGGCACCAAGTAAAACTGAACAAAACTGAACTACATTTCACACTGAGCACGTAACTTCTCTGCAGGGGCTTCTCTACCAGCACTGTACCTCCCTTGCCTGAGGAAATATCTGGGGTGGCAGGACTGTCACTGGGCTCTGTAACAAAGATTCCCTCTATATATTCAGCTACTCTGTTTCCAATACTGTGAGCAAAGCCACCTGACACTCCTGTGTTACCAGAGGCATTCTTCTGGGCCCTGAACTAGGTATTTTCACATTTGTTGTTTGCTCCCACAAATATCCTTGTATTCTTTTCAATAGCTAAATTTTGGGGAAATGGACTTCTTTTGAATAATGTTTAAACTAAAAATAAACTGCACACTACGGCAGTCAGATGTCTCCCAGTAACTGGTCCAGCTCAAAAATACACTGTCTTTAGCACTGTCCCAACTCTTTAGAGCAGGGCTCCATGCCATTGAGTCCACTATATCCCTTGTACAGGAGAGGTGACGTTCACATTAACTTTTCTCCCTCCTCCTCCCCTCCTCTTTCCAAACAAATAACCTTACAAGCCAACAGCTTACAACTTTATGTAAAGTCATTTTACAGAACTATAATCTTAAACCACTTATGGGAAGCAGAAGTGCAAAGCTTAGTAAGAGTGGAAAGATGCAGAGGCTAAACACCATCCAATACAGAGTCCCCTTCTGTGCTCTCATGCTGAATTTGTACTTGAAACCACCATAACACTCGGCTCCTTGCCTACTTGAAAAAACCCAGTATATATCCTTGTACCATATTAAGGGGCAGTTCTGATAGTGGGGAGGATGTATTTTGGGGGGATCTTTGCTGGGTTTCTTTAGATTTTGGTGGTTTTGGTTTGTTTTGGCTTGTTTTTTTTTTTTGTGGGGAGGGAGTGGTTTGCTTTGTTTTTCCAAAGGTTTCCAAGTTCCCATAAACATCACTGAGTTGTGCATAAGGCACTGGCATTTTGCTCTCACTAAATTCATATACACAATATTCAGTTGTTTATCT
This sequence comes from Upupa epops, assembly GCA_013397515.1. Taxonomy (NCBI): domain Eukaryota; kingdom Metazoa; phylum Chordata; class Aves; order Bucerotiformes; family Upupidae; genus Upupa; species Upupa epops. The sequence continues at coordinate 73,024 of VZRI01013217.1, forward strand.
TGTGAATACAAAGACTGAACCAAAGCATCATAAGAACAGAAGTGGCTTGTTTTCTTCTCTAACTTTTCTGGGACTCAATAACACCATTTCACGTTCTCTCCCACTTCTATTTTGTCTTTAGGCTCTGCATCTTGAAAGACTGAGAAGCTGCTGTGTGATTTTTATCTCCATGATTAAAGTGTTACACTTTATTGAGCTCTTTGCATCAGCACCAAAATCTGCAATGCAGGATTTTACATAACACTTCATTTTCTCCTCGCACCATTACTGTTATTAACCTGGTGGCAATAAACAGAAAATACAGCTTGGCTCATGATGTACTCCTGAGTTGTTGGTTTTTTGTGTGTGTACATAACAGAAAAGGAAAAAGAAGAGAAAGAGTGGAAATGAAAGAGCCTCCAACCTGTGAGAGATTAGGAATGACAGCATAAGCTTGTATTTTCCTCAAAGAACAATCTCAGCCTTTCAAAGTTAAAAAGACTCCGCTATAGCTTCTGCATCTAAGGATTTATTCTAAAACAGATCAGGAAAGAAAGACCATTCAAATGACTTCAAGGCTCTCCACCTCATTATTATTCTTCATTAGACTTCCCTGATGGAAAATTTGATTGATACTCTACTTTGGGGTGATGCACTTCTCTTTGTTTAAATGATAAAGTTTGAAGAGCTTGGGATCTGCTAGTAGGATAGCAGTAAGGGTCTGAAAAACAGCTGAAGAGCTGAACATGTGCCAACACAGATGACCTTCACACTCCATCAATGGATGGCAAAAGAATGTTTCACAGATGAGATCTCTGAGTACCCAGGAAAGCAATGGCAGTTAAATATCAAAATGTCTGTAGGAATTAGGGTTACTAGCAGATTCTCATTTTGCTGAAGTGGGAGACACCTGAAGGTTCTGCAGAAGTGGCATCTAGATCCAAAAGCAGAGCTACAAGAGTCATGAAGAAGGAGATGTGTCATCACTGAACTGATGTCACCAAAACTTGATGGAAGCCTAACAGTAGAAAGATCACACCAGTACAGGGAATTACCTAACGGGGCATGTCACAGAGAGCATTCAGAGGAAAAGGTTTAGCATGAACTAACAGCAGTGCTTCAGGTGCTACCCAAGATGTGTCCTTGCAGGGAAAGTCAACGCAGACTTGGCCAAGAGGTATTTCATGAGCTCTCATCCAACAGATTGCTTACCCTGAGACATTCTAGTTATTTTTGAAGGATTGTTTTGTTTTTTAACCCAAGAGAAAGCTTTTAGAAAGCTCTCCAAGCTTCTGCTCCCTACTTATGTGGGTTTCTGCTCTTTACACTTGCTATTTATTCTGCACTTGCTCTTTACTCGTAAATGCTGCAGCTTGAAATATAGCAGAACATTTTTCAGTTCGTCAGTGTGTTGTTTGCTGTCAAGGAGACGAAATGTTACTACTTTCCTCTGGAGAAGCTTAGGACATGATGGATGAAATGCCACAAATAATTAGACTTTTCTTATGAATTACATTTTTTAAACTTGTGTTTTCATGTCAACAGGTGTGTTACAGATAGGCTGCATGAAAGGACCTGGGGAAGTTTTAGTTAGCTGGGAAGCAGCAATGTAATATCTGATAAGCCAAGGCATAGCTCCACAGCCAAGACAACCTTTAAATAAGTTCCACTATGAAAATTTGGGGCTATGAAAATCTCAGAAGTCCAGTGGCAGAATCAGAGTAGTCCAGTCTACTTCCTGAACTGCACTGTTACTAGGAATGTAGAGATTGTGTGATATACTCTGACAAATCTGTTTCTGACTGTGATAATTTGTGTCTAGGGTTTACTTAGATGATACAACATCCAGTGATAATCTAAACAACTATGAGACTTGGAAGAAATAAAAGATTCAGTTCATTTTCACACTTTGAGCACAGATATACCACAGATCAGCAGATAATCAGATTGCATTACATTGTCTAGGAGACAAACATGGAGAAAACATCCAACTCTGCATTCTCTCTAGCTTGATTGAGTATGATAGCTGACCTGCACTTTGTGGATTGAGTACAAATTTGTGAACATCCCCAGTATCTGCCCAATACCTGAGCATGCTGAGGAGAACTGCAGGAAAAACCGCCACAGGCATTCACACACTATTTCTTCATTATTGTGATATGAGTTTCTAAAGCTCTCATCATTTTAATCTCTAAGTTTATAAACTGCCAGTTGTTATAGTAGGTAGGCAGTAAATGCTGGATCAAACATAACAGTGCCCCTGAATTACTGCTTTGAAATCTTGTATCACATGCAGTGACAGTAAGCTGCTTGCCTTGCTAGAAATGATGAAAGAATGTGAAACCATGACACTCTAAATCACACTAATCAATGATGCAAATCTTAACTGACAGAATATATCAATAATCAGGAATGCTCCACAGGAACAAATCATGGCAATTACACACCTTTTAGCTCTCCCTTCCGTAATAAACTTATTGTCATTTCCTGTAGGATCATCAAGAATGTACAAAGCTTAGTAATGATGCAGTAAAATTTATGTATCCCTTTGCATGGGAATAAATTCCTGTTTTTTACCCTACATTTACTTGGTAAGTTACCTCAGGTTGACAGGAAAAACTGAGCTACAATGGAACTATTGCAATGAGTGACCTGAAAGGATAACCAAAATTGTTTTTAAGCAGATTTATGACATTATTTTTAATGCTAAAGATTAGCTGTACCCACAAATGCATGTGTGGAAGGGAAAGGGAGACATGCGGTTTCAGTGTTCCTAAAGACAACACAACTTATGTGTGAATTCCTGGTATTTCAGGTGCATTACAGATACTGGTATTAGCAAAACAGGGCCTGGGAAAAATAGTCTTCAATACCAGGAAAGGGGACAAAACCTCTCAAACCATTTTCTCCTTATGGTACGGTCATCAGCTCATCTCTAAAGATCACAAACCAAAAGAAAATTGCTTCCCAATGGCTAACGTGATAAGAGAGAAAAGAGAGAGGTTGAGTAGCTTTTCGACTGTGTTCCTTTCTTCTAGAAACACCTGATGAGATTTCCTGTCAATGTGGAACCTGCCACACATGCTGTACATCAGAGGGAATCTGTAGGATATTTTACTGCCTTAGACTATCATGCTGCATAGAATGGTAGATAGTCTCTTCTGAAGGTCCTCATGAGTCCCAAAAGTCACATATTGCTGGAGTTGATAAAAACCTCCATCAAGCACTTAGTTCACTGCTTCACAACTGTTTATATTCTAACAGCTGTGTGCAGATTTATCAAAGTGAAGAGTTAAGTGGTTGCATTCTTCTTTTCCTTAGTCAAGCCCATCATAACTTACACTGTATAATAGCTGTGCATCCTTCCTCTTGCCTTACACTGCAACTAGATAAAGTTCAGGAGCGCTGTCAAATTTCCTGTAGTGAAATCACAGAGGTGGTCTCATGATAGATTCCCAATCTATTAATCTAACATTTCACATGCTACATACACCACTGCTGTGGTTGCAATGGAACAAGTCCCAGCAAGCACCACAGTTTACTGTGGCTGCTGCTTAATATGCCTGTGCTCCCTACAGCACTTTTAATCTTTAGTGGGTCTTAAAACACTTCACTAATTAACTTAAACTTATCGGTGTCACATTGCAGCTTGGCAAACCTAAGCCCCAAAGTAAAACAATTTGCCCAAGGTCGTTTGGGATGTTAGAAAAAGTCAACCAACACTTTCAGTTTCTGTCCTTCATGATGTTGCTTCTATTTGTTGGGAGGCAGTAGGGAGAGGCTCCAGGTACTGAGCTGAAATGTTTATTATGTTAGAGCCTATTTTCAAGTAGAACAAAGGTGGAGGTAGTAACTGCAAAAATGACGTGGAGATGGAAGGCTACTAATCTCTTTGTGTCCTGCTTCTTCTGGATTTATGGGAGACAGGCAGTCCTTACAGCTTGTGCCTTACAGTAATGATTGTGGGCAAAGGAGATAGAAAGAAGCTGATTTACAGGGAAACTATTACACATCCTTGTTATTTTCTGTGCTTTCACACAGTGAACCTTGCTTCCTTCACTTTGGGGTAGAGATATAAACAAGTATTCCAATATGAGCACTTAATTTTGGCCCTGTTCCACTTGACTGGAGATAGGGATGCAGTGTCAGCTACTTGGGAGCATAACTCCCAGCACTCTGGTGTTTTGTGGATTTCTGCTGCTGGTTCCCAAGCCACTGAGCTCATTTATCACACACTGAAGATTGCTATTTCCTAATACTCCTGCTACAATGCTAGCTTCAGGAGGCCCTCCCTCCACTCTTCCCAAGCCAGCAGAAATGGATGGGGCAGGAAATCTCCATATCATGAAATGATCTGTGCATTTTTTTCTTGGTTTTGACACGAGCTTTGCATTTGACCTTCAACAAGTCATTCACATCCTCTCAGCTCTCACTCATACCATGGAGACTGCAGCATGCCAGTCTGTCCTATCTTCATAAATCACTGCTTCCTTGTGGAAGGCAATTTCTCACAGCGTACAGCAGCGCAAATTCGATGGGATGCTGATCTGAAAAGGAGCTCCCAGGAACTGCTGTACTACAAAGAGCTCGTAATCATGCAGAACTAAATACAACTCCCTGTCACTGTGCTTCAGGAAGAAAATGCAAAAGTCATTGTAACAGGAACATGCAGATAACATGATCATTTGAAAAGGTGCTGTTTACCTAAGATACCACCCACAAGTTGTATTTAATATTTTGTACTTCAGGTTAAATCAGTGCGGGAAATGCTTCTTCTATTCCCATATCTGAACAATAATGGTACAAAAGGTCATACAACATATCAGCAATAAAGTACTGTCTCTTGAAAAATCAGTTTTGCCCCGCAGTTTTCATATAGTCAAATTATTTTTGAAATAGAAGTGTCATTCCTTAGACCTGTCAGGAAGTTATAAGCACAATGTTCAGTTTCCATTTAAAAATCAAAGTGTAAAAAGGTAGAGGGGAAAAAACCCAACAAAAATCACTAATACAAATGTCAGTTGAGCTTGGCAAAAGCAGAGATTAAATGTTACCCTTTATAGTTTGCAACCCAAACAGAAGAACACTCAGCTAGAGCATGACAATAAAACCTACTGCACATATGCAGACACACCAACTGGTCAAGACTCTATGTCTCTCCAAGCTGAAAAGATGGCCAAAAGGAAACAAACTCAACAAAAACATTAGAAAAACTAGAAGGATAAACACAACTTTGAAAAAATTCTTTGTTTCAGCCACATACAGTCAGCTATTCCTGAAGGCAGGGGAGAAGTCTGAGGGCAGGGGAGAAGTTCTTGTAACATGGGATTTTTACCTTGGCAATTTTTCTTTAATGTTATTTGAACAAGGGTTATGCTAGCTGCACATCAATACTTAGTGGCCTGGAGTTTAATTTTGGGACACTTAACGTTATATTTTCCCAAGAAATGGCTGTTCTTTTACTGAATTTGATGGTTCATTGAGCTTTCAGGCAAGAGATAGTTTTACAGGGATATATCTCTGTACATTCTTTGCAGTCCTTATAAAACCTCCTGGCCAGACAGAGCACTCTGATTGCCTGGGGAACCTTTGGTAGGGGTGGGTTAATCTATGTGACCTCCATAGTTCATCTGAAACTGCTGCACAACTTTCTAAACAGCCATCTTTACTTCTTCCTCCACTGCTCTTCAGTCTCTGAGTGATTTCCAGACACACATTTTCTCAAAGATAGTTGGAAACAAATACAGAGGAGAACATGAACACATTTTCCTGTGAAAACAGGCACAGTGCTACAGATAAAGACTTGGGCCTACCCACAAATACACAATTCCTTGTGGGCCTATCCATGTGCTAAGTCACGTATATGTGCCAACATCACCATTTCACCACAGCAGAAGTATTTCTATACCAACAAGAAACACAACTGAGCTGCTGGGTGGAGGGTATTATTAGCAGGGAGCTGTCCTTTCCAGTAATGAAAATAATTTGTCTGCTGTTTTAGAGGAAAGGACAAATAGATACAATTCCTTCCAGGTTAGTCTTTTTTCCATATTCTAATGTATTTGATTTTTAAGCTGATGGTGGGTTGTCTATGAAAATTATTGCAACTTAGAGCAAAGGGGTGGCTCTATGCTGCTCAGCAGCCTTTTCTTCCCCACCCTCCTATAGCAGAATTACCCACAATTGCTGCCTAAGCCATGGAGCATTTTGCAGACTTACTCACCCGCCTTCCCACCCCTTAACATCTCCTCTTTTCCCCCCACCCCATCGACATTGTCCCCCCAGCACAAATTGCCAGGCATCTGCACAAAGGACAAGTAGAAGAATAAGGTGACAGTTCTTTAAGGGAAGAATAAAAATGCAAATTAACAAACACCAAATTTGCTGTAAACATTAAATACTTCAGACATGAAACCTTCTGTGCTACAAGAGTGCTTTCAGCATTATCTATTCACAGCAGTTCCTCTGCTCCTGAGGGTCATAAACACTGAGAGATGGAGCCAGCAAAAAAGCTCTAGTTGAAATTCAGCTCACAGCAAAAGCAATTTCCGAGTGTGCAAAGTGCTGTCAGCAGGCCTGATGTTTGTGTATGAAATATAGACAATATGACTGGCCCATCGGCAGTCACTGTCAGCCTGATGGATGGTGCCTGAGAAGAAGTAAAGCGGCTGCCGTTAGGGCCCAGTCTATCAGACGCTTGATGGAGATTCGGGGGCTTAATAGAGGTAAAAGTTTCTTCTAATCGGACAAAATTTCCAGTGGTGATCACAAAGAAAATAAAAGGAATAGCAGTGTGATGTGAGGGCATGAGTGAGGCTTTCCCATCTCAGCCACAGTACAGAAAAGGAAAGCAATGCATTCCCAATGCCAAGGAAGATTGGTATCTTTGTCCTTGGAACTCTCCTGTTCCAGTACAGACAGGGCAGTCCTACGGCTCACTGTGTGCCAAGCATCTCAAGGGGTTTCCCACAGCCCAGACTGCTCACAAAATGAAAACATCGCTCACCTGTGCAATTGCTTTGGTGCTGCATGCCTGTTGCTATGGCATGGGTGTGACTGGGCATGGCAGACACACACTCACACTGGTGCAGAAAAACTTATTGAATCATAAACATTCAAGGTAGAAAAGACCCTTGAGATCATAAAGTCCAAATATTAACCCTACTCCACCAAGTTAAATTTGTTCAAATGTCCTCTCTCCTCTTACAATTTGGAAGGCAAAGTCCTGACTTTTTGGGTGGGAAGAGGGGGGAAAAGATAAAGTTGTTGTGAGAGTGCACTCGATGTGCAGTATGTCTGGTTCATCTGGGTTGGAACTATGGAGGGCTAAACTCTATACCTCACACTATGGGTCTCTAAGCTCACTATGCCAACCAGAGACCCTCAGGCAGAAAAAGCATAGAGTGTGTAACAAAGGGCCTGCATGGGTCAGAGAGCACACTCCGGAGTTTAGTTACCAATACGTGTGCCAAGAAACCGTGAAAATCAAAAGGGCTTTGATGAAGTAACTCTAACCACCCCAACAAAACTGGAGTGGTTTGCAATTAGAAGTGAGCTCGTGCTTCAAAGTTCAACTTCCAGCCCACAGGCAAACCATATATATTTTGAAACTAAACTAACCCACAGCTTTGCCTCCCTTCAGGTACCTGAGAAAGCAAGCTCACAGCAAGGGGTCAAGGAAGAATTATTTTATGCTCTCACTCCAAAACAGGACTGTCAAGCTGAAGGGAATTCAACAAATGCTTAAATTTATTCAACAAAACCACAACATGAATTAAGGCTAAATGCAGAATGAGAAATTAAAAGCACAAATAAGGAAACTTTTCAAGTCTAGCAGCTTGCCCAATGTTTTGGAAGAAGCAACATACCTCAGCAAGAAGCTGTAGCCTAAAATCCCTTTCTTTTCACTGGGACTTTATAGTGTCTTTTCACCCCATCATAACACCTCCTTCAAGAGAAGCAGAGCTAGGAGGGGCTGTGGGGGCATACTGAGAATTTGATAGTGGTCATTTCTTTGTAGCTGTGTTTAAATAGATTGTATTCTAGCAGGAGACTCAGAAAACATTTCAATACTTTAAATGATCAAGGTACAGGACACAGTGCTTACCTTGGGCTCAGAACGACACAGTGCGCTTAGCTAGTTCCTATGTGACCTTCCAAACATACAGCCTGTAGCTTCCTATTGGTTCTCTCACCTCTTGCATGGTGTCTAACAGAGATTTCCTTCCCTGAACAACCTCTGCCCGAAGAGGTGTCTCCAAGAATAGACCTGCCCGTGGCTGGCTCTCAGACTGAGACCTGGGTTCCACACACTAAACCCTTTGGTGTTCTACAACATTCAGAAGGTTTTTTTTTATCTCCCGGGACACAATTCATTCTGCCACAGACTCAGCTGCAAATTCTGCATCCCAAGTCTCCATTCCAGGAGTCATCACAATGGCTGGCAATGTCCTACTTAGCTAACATACACAGGAGCATACAGAACTCCACTTGAACCTCTGGTAGGAAAGCAACTTCTGACATTAATATCCTTTAGCACAGGCTCCAGAAGATCTGCTAACAGTAAGTTCTAAAAAAGACCGCTGCATCTTTAACAGGTTTAAAACCAAGCTCCTTTACCCTATTACCAGCACCTGATGAAAACGACTCCCCTATTGAACTCACCAGTGGGCCATTAGAAGTGTGTCAGATTATATTAACTAGGCAATTAAAAAAAAACACCCAACCAGCAACAACAAGGAGTAGGCAACTCAGCACACAAGGAGAGCCTGTCTGTCACTTTCTAAATCCCCAAATTAGTTTTGAAAGGCCACTTTCAGCCTGGAGTTAAGGCCAGATTTACCCTCTGTGCGTCTGCAATTGGCTGGATCTCTGTAGTAACCTGATGAAAATGATTATTTATGATAAGTGACTGACATTGGACTGCTGCCCAAAAGGCAAAGGAATGAAAGCTGCTGTGGCCCCACATGAGAATTTTCTTTGATAGGCTCCCACAAACTTCTAAAAAAATGAAGACTTTGGGTTTTATGCAGAGGATCGAATAATTAAACAAACAGATGTGGAGATATTAATAACAAAAGGTGTCGTGTGGGGGAAGCAGTCAACCGCAAATAAGCCATTTATTTTAAAACTGAAGTATTTATGCAATTCCCAATCAGGAGAAGGAAGAATGATTTTTAAGCGTGGTGTGGGAGGCATTTTGGAGAGCTGGGGGTAATTTAAAGCAGAATATGCTTTTTTGATGAGATGCCAAAACTGAGATGCCTCTAGATAAAAAATAAAACAACAACAAAAAAAGGTTAATTTACATACAGACAGAGCTGTCAGGCAAGTCATCAGAATAGAGAGGGATAACAAGTCTTTGGGTAACAACTCCCTTGTTAGGAAGATGGCAGTGAGAAGCATGAGCAAGAGAAAAGGAAAGTCACTGTACAGATGTTTTAAAGGAACAGTTAGCATTTTCTGTGGCTTGGGGGGCTGGGTAGTGTAGCTGTCTGCTCAGTGCAAGTACAGCAGACACCTACATGAAGTGTATGTGCATAGCTGGGGAAATATTTAAATAATACCTCCTATTTCTATAAAGCAAGACTTTGAATTGAGCAAGTTTAGATCTAAACTCCAACCTCAGCTCTCTTCAGCATTAGGTATGAGACAGGAAAGATACTGTTATGATGTTATTTTTGGGTCTGAGTTGGGCTCTTCCTCCCCAGGATAGTGATTTAAGGAGGCCATGGGGAGAGAATCACAGGCCCTGTCCAAGAAAACTCAGCGAATAACACACAGACACACACACACACACACACAAACACAAACACACACTCCTTCAATGCAGATGGATGAAAAGACCATGAAAATAAATGAAAAGCAGTTCCCCCTGCACAGAGCAGTTTTGAGAGCATCACGGCAGCAGCTGCTCCTTCTTTCCCATTACACATCTGCAGTGCCACCAACACTAGTGCCATGTTTGGGATTGGGTCATATGTCCTTCCTGACCTTGAATATCAGTGGTTCTTACCCTACCCCTACTTCTTCCATCTCTGTGGATACAGTAGGCTCCAACCACAAGCACAGGTCTAAGAGATTATATTTGACCACTAGGGTGTTGACTATTCCCAGGAGGATGAGAGCAGAGAATTTTGGCAAAATTCTGGCTGAACTGATTTGTTTGCAGATCTCTTCTACCAGCTTTATCTTTCCCTGCCAACAATCTCATTCTCTTCAGATGAGAAAGCCCTTGTCCTTTTCCATAACTTCAACCAAAGACTTCAAAAGGTGTGAATATACTGTAAAGATTCAATAACAAAGAGATTAATTTCAACTAGATTTCCTACCTATTTTCTACCACCATGGATCTGGAACATGAGAAAAGGGAGAAAAACATGAAAAATATCTATGTGATATCCCTTGGTACCTCAGTGATGATGAGAGAAAACTGAGATCTTGAGAAACAGCAGAATGATCCATAAAAACAGAGCACTGGCTGTGAATGATCACGTGCTTTTGATGGAACTCAGCAGCACACCAATCACACTGCAAAATCAATCCTTTTTCTCAATCAGTCCATCATTCTGAGTCACCAAGTCAGTAGCTCACCAGCTGGCTGGCTGGCTGGCCAGTCAAGTCCAGCTGACATTTTAGTGGGGTGTTCAATGGGACATAACTGCCTCTGCTCACCTACATGGGAAGTCTAGCAGAAAACACAATAGTCATCACATTTCTACTGGAAACCAGTGGAATACTGCCTCAGCAAGAGGGGGTAGGTGCAAGCAGTCCATGACCTCCAAAAGAAGATAGTGGAGCTGTCTGAAGTGTTACTGCCTGAGCCTTTCCATTAAAAAATAAGTCTGCAATAGAGCACATAGCTTTTCAGGACAAAAATCAACCTTTTTTTCTAGGAGGGTGTGCTTTGTACAAAAACACTATTCCATGTTCTTATGCCCCACCAAAATAAAGCCTTAAACTGTGTGTAAGTTAAATACCACACAGAGAATTCATTTCCATAAAAAACTAAATTACGTAATGAGTGTTACAAATAACAAACCCCCTAGGACCAGAACTCTCCTAATACTGCTTTAACATGGACATTTTTATGTATTTAGTAGGAAGTGTCCTACATGCTGCCCCAAACTGTCCCTTAGTGATTGCTGCATATTTCACAGAATCCTGGAACGTTAGGGGTTGGAAGGGACCTCTAGAGATCATCTAGTCTAACACCGCTGCCAAAGCAGAATCATGTAGGGCAGGTCACACAGGACTGCATCCAGGCTGGTTCTGAACATCTCCAGAGAAGGAGCCTCCACAACCTCTCTGGGCAGCCTGTTCCAGTGCTCTGTCACCCTCACCATAAAAAAGTTTTTCTTCATGTTTACATGGAACCTCCTGTGCTCCATCTTGCACTCATTGTCCCTTGTCTTGCCCTTGGACATCACTGAGAAGAGCCTGGCTTGCGTTTGAGTAAATCTTAGTAAATGCCACGTCAGTGTGCTAGTGGGTGTCTTCATAACAGCATAGAAAATAACTGTTAGAACAGAACAAAGTAGGCTTTCAAAAACACAGTAGGATAAGAAACAACTTGGCTGGCTGTGGGGGTGGACTGGCTAATCTAACAGATTGTTCCTGTCTCTGTCTTCGAAGTTGCTACAGAAATGACAAATCTTCCAGGAAGACAGTACAGGTGACTCACAATTATCTGCATTTCATACATGTGCAACTGAAGATCAGATGGGGTCTGGTTTCAGAAAGCAATGTTTACCCACAGCTCATGCTGACATTATCTTCCAGAAAGTACGCAGAGCTCAATGTATTTGGTTTTACACACACATAGCAAAACACCGGCACATTTTTCAACAATATACCTGTTCACTGTTTCTACTGAAATATTAGTCAGAACGCAGGTATTCGCACATAATTTCAGTGAGGCGAGATGAGAGAGACAGAAAATCTCTAAAATCTAAGTTGTTTCACTTAGCCACTTTAGTAAATATATTCAGGATGATAAAAAAAACAGTCTGGGTGTTATAGCATTATGTGTGTAGTGCTATATTTTTGATTGAGATGCTGCTTTTAGCTACCACCAGCATTTTCTCAGCCTCTCAGTCCCTCCTTAGAATGTGGAAATTTCTCCCTGCTTTGGATTGCATTTGTCTCAACTTGCTCACGATTCAGAAGAGATATTTTGAACCAAAACAAAATAAAAAAAGCCAAACAAAACCATTCAAAGAAAGCCAGTTCCAATTCTGAGCACAATACGAAGAATATAAATGGAGGAAGAATGTAGTTTTCAGTTACTAATATATTTATGCAGGTATGTGCTCGCCCTTATTTTTCATACTTCAAATTAAGTTCAAGTTCCAGAAATCAAACTTATGAAGCAAATCAGTCCTCAGCAAACAAAAATTCTCAGTCAGGAATTGCTTGCTGGCTCTCTACGTATATCCAAGACTTGCCTTTGACTGGTTCATGTGGAAGGGTTAGATCATTAAATCACATGGTCTTTCCTGCCTCTCTAGAAGACATCATATCTTTCCCCTGCACAAAGCCTACTAAACATGTATTTGAACTGTCTGGCTTTGCTTTTGTTTCAAAGTTCTTTCTCATTTTTCAAAAGTTAGCTTTGCTCCTCAAATTACATACAAGGAAAACTGTCTGTGGTTTACTATCTGAAACTGTACCCCCTCTGCAGGAGCAAGGTCCACTTTTCTTAACCTTTGCATGGCTGCTTTTCTTTGACACGTTTACAAACAGCCAGGTAATGGCCAGTAACACAATTAACATAAGCCTTCCCTGACCACATTCATCTCGATTTGCCCCTCCCAGGACGCTGTATTTAGAATGCAAGGGCATCTGCATGACCAAAGACAACATCATGGTCCAAAGTCTAGCACCAAATTATTAGGATCATGGAGGCTGCGGTGACCGCAGGTGCTCAAACATACATACCCCCTCTGCATCCCCACTAGTGCCGTCATGTCCCAGTGCAAAGAAACTCTCCAACCCTGTGCAATTGCTTTTTCTTTATTGAGGTTGTATAGTGCCTTCTCACTAAAATTAATTCCCAATTACTTATATAATCTCATGGTGACACCAATAGTAACAAAACACATTTTTTATTTTCAGGAGCCTGCCTTATGTTTAAGGGATGCAAAGGGGAAGCAGCAGCTGCTGATAGCTGTATGAACATAACTGTCTGTCATGCACCACCGGCGCTTTGCAAAAGTAATAGGTGCTGCTGTTCTGATGTATTAATACTTGATTGATTTATCCACATGGTATTTAAAATGCAGCTGATGTGACCCTTCTGCTCTGCTTTACATATGAATCGTAGATTTAAACTCCACATAGCAAGTGGATTTCTGGGAAAGGTGGAATTCCCACATCAAAAAGGCTGCTAAGGTTCAATAATATGGTTACATGATTAATGTAAAGCCAGGACCCATCTCACACTAAACTCTGTTGGATAAGAAGGCATCTCAGTAGTGTTCATCTCTATAAGTATGTGAAGGGTGGGTGTAGGGAAGATGGAGACAAACTGGTTTCTGTGTCCAATGGCAGGACAAGGGGCAAGTGGCACAAGCTGGGACCAATAAATTTCATTTAGATTTGAGAAAAAACTTCTTTACTGTGTGGGTGACAAAGCACTGCAACAGGCTGCCCACAGAGGTTGTGGAGTCTACTCTTCTGGAGATAGCCAAGACCCAGCTGGTTGCAAGCCAGTCAATTCTGCTTTAGCAGGGGGGTTGGATTAGGTGATCATTAGGTGTCCCTTCCAACTCTGATGATTCTGCAATTCTGTGTGACTGTGTGATCTGAGTAGGATTCCCATTATTTCCTATGTCTTTGTCCTTATTGAAGTTCTCCAGAGCTGTGAAGCCCATATTTACAGACATACCCGTACAAAGAGTAAATAAATAAGATTTCTTCTGAACAAGTATCCAAATGGTTGAGAGATTACTCAGATTCTACCTGAATGTCAAATCCTGTCAGTCTTAAGACCTCATTAACAACCGAGACTCTAAATCAGCATTACCCAACAACCATGCTTGACAGCCACCAGTGCTTAGGAAGTTTGTAGTTCTTTATGTCTTGGAGTACTGCATCATTTAATTTGTTCATATAGCTGAAATGCTTTCTTTGATATATAACTGAAAAGGATGAAAGTGATCGCTCATAACTGTTACTCAGTAAGGAACCTACTGACAGGTTTCTGAGAGCTACAGGCAATTTAGGGGGAAGACATGGTGGGCATTATGGGTAAACAGCAGTAAATATTAAAATGAAATAGGGGAAAACAAATATTGCTACAATAACAAGAAGAAAAAGCAGTTCTAGGCTTTTAAATTCAACTGGAACAAAACTTGTTTCCACTGAGGAGAACAGAGCAATCCTACAAATTTTCAGTAAGAAAGATACTGATTGGAAGTATTTGTTGATCCTTGCTTTGTTAGCTAAAAAATAAAGTAAAGAAAAGCTTTCTCCCTTCCGTGTGCTTCTCCCCGTGAATACTTTTATTGTTCATACTATTCTATCAATAACTTCCAGCCCTTGGAATTTATGTGCAGTATTTAACAAGAGCTGGTGTGAATGTTGAAAGTATCTTGGTAAGATGTTATGTGTCAAAAAGCGACCATGTTACAGTGTGATGGATTAATATGAAGAAACAGCTTGAAGGCAAGGTATTCATCTTTTTTTTTTTTAAGTGACAACATTAATACATTTGTTTCAGTTCTGAAATTAATTTCCTAATAGTAAGAAAGGTCAAAATGAACGAGAGGCATAAGAGCCTTTTTGTCATCTTTAACAAATTATCCAAAACAGCCTGTCAGATCAAAAGGGATAACATTTTGAGTAATAAATGCTAGTACTGATTAACTGGTCAAAGTTAATTCCTTACAGGAATTGCTATATGCAGTAGGTAGGAACCCATTCATTTGATAATTTTTTTTAAAAGAAGACTTTCTTCTATCAAGTTTTCAAAGTATTTCTTTTGGAGGTAGCCCTAGCGAGTGTTGTCTGCAAATTATCACTGTAGGAACACAGTGAAGGTGGTGTCTTCAGCCGCAATTGGATGGGAATCTACTTTAGTTGTTGAACGAGTCAAGCGAATGTTAAAAATACACCCTTTGATTGCTGCAACAGTCTAGAATTTAGACTCAAATTGAGAATACAAAAACTTCTATCCTTGTCTGATTTGTAGATGTTATGGGCTCTTCACCTTTACCACCTATGTGACTTCTATAGAAAAGAAAAATCATTCCTTCATCTTTATTTCATAAACACCATGCAGTCTGGGAAGGATGCAAGTTCTATTCAGTAGGCCCCAACATACTTTAAGAAGTTGCTATAAACACCTGATTATAAAGTAAACATACATGTCATTTAAATAGAATTTTAGGAACCAAGTGAAAATCCAGCCTGCCCCTCCAAGAACCAGATGTAATTCATTCCTGTAATGTATTCCAGCAACTTGCTGGAATAGTGTCCTCATCACAAAACAATGAAAACCTGTGCTCCTAGTACAACAGTACCAGCTGGGAGAAGAAAAATTACTACCCCTCCCTGTAAAAGCCTATCTCCTTTTCTATTCTGAAACCATGGTGGCCACAATAACAATCACCTGATGCCATAAGAATACCCACATGTCTTCACTGTGTAGTCCAAAAAAACTTCTTTACATTTTTGTAAGGTGATTTCATTGAAGCTGGAGGTGATGAACACATCTGCTTTCTCATGTGGGGCAGAAGAGTCGTGGTTTCTGCACCATGCTGCATCACTTACTAGCCTGAGGAACAGCTGCTCTTAATTTAATCCACACAATTACAGTCTTTTTCCTGGGCAAGTGACATTTTCAATTTAATGCTACATTTCTGTCCTCTCCTGTTGACTTCAACAGCTGCTCTACATTCATTTTCAGAGAAACCAGTGAAGTTTCTAAGCCTCTGTGTAATTCAGTTTCCTGAGTAGAAATACTGATATAATATTACTCATCCAGTTCACAGTGAATGCCTTTGGAAACACAGGTCCACCAGTGTCTCCAGAAGCATCTGAGTTGCTCCCATATCACACCCTACAGCAGCACACATCCCCTTACCCCGAAGTATCCTCTTTGTGATTTCCACAGAACTACTAAATAGTGGGTCGTGGTCCCAACACTGCAAACATCTAAAGAAGCTCTCTGTGCTGGTTTTCAATCACTTAGAAAATTAGTCCCTTTTTCATTTTAATTTGGAGATTATTTCAGAAGTCTAATAGAACCCACAGTAAGAGACGTTTTCCCCTTAACTTACTCCTGTTAACTTACACTACTGATTCTTTGGTGAGAAATATAGAAATCTATTTATCTTTTTTTTTGGTTTTTTTTTTGGGGGGGAGCCTGCATTCAAGTCTAAATAATCTAGAAAAAGGCAGAAAGTTGGGTGAAAGGAAGGGGGAGAAATATGCTGGATTCTGATAATTGCTCTTCTCAGCACAAAGGGTTTCCAATTTTTTGCAGTTGGAAGTATTTCTGCAGCATAGAGAAGGCTGTATCAGTCCATACATATTAAGACGAGATTGGGCTCTCTATTATATCAGAACTTTCCCAAAACAGCCAGCAGCATGACTAATCTCAAGGCTCCAAAAAGGAAAGCTTCTCCTCTTTGTTTGGCCTCTGAAATCTTTCAAATAAGTTTTTTTTTAATGTTCCCTTCTCTTCACCTCCTCCCTTCTGCTAAAAATAATTCACAAACCCCCCACAAAAGAGTCAAATTTTCTGAGAAGAATTTAAAGTGAAAGAGCTCATTCAAAAGTAAAATACAAAGATAAAACCTCCAGTGGTAGATTCTTTCTAACTGGTGAATTTATTCTAAACTCAGTGCCAAGAACTGAGTAAAATAAAGGTCAGACCCTGTGCTGGGAATTCCCCTGACCTTTCAGGCTGCATCCATCACTGGTATTACATAGAACATGCCATTTATCACACCAAACAGAGAGCAAATCTTTAACTCCTATTCTCTTCCCAATAGTACAGACCCAACAATTATTCCGATTTTAAAACACAATCGATGTTTATCCAGCTTCTTTTTACAGCTCTGCTTCTTTGGACTGCTCAGCTCTCCAGCCACAGGATGTACAGCAGGCAACTGATAAAGCAGTGAGCATATGAGAACAAACATCTTGGGGAGATGGGTGTGAAGGGGTGGATAAAAAATGTATTTGAAAAGGCCTTTCAGGAAGGGTCTGCTTTCCTACTGACACCTAGCCCATTTGAATGATATTTATGGCAATCCGCTTCTGAATTCAGGATGATATCTAGGAAGGCTGTAATTTCTGAGAAAGAGGATTCTTTGAGAGTTTCAGACCTTTAGAAAGTACCATGTAATTGGTCTGCTGTGCTTCCTACAGAAGTTTGGCACTTGGTTAAGAAAGCCTGGTTTATAAGGAGCTCTCCAGTTGCAAAACCATTGGGGAATGGGGCTGCTTCAAGCTTCACAGAGCAGCCCAGCCCATCAGCACACACCTTTGCTCATCGCGTTTCTCTGGCACACGCAATTATCATTTGCTTCTCAGCACTTCTGATAGCAAAGTGTGATCAGCCCAGTAGTGGTGACCAGAAGAAGAAATATGGGGAGGGAGGAGCTATTGCTGTATTCAGCTTTTTTGAAGCCATAGTGATCAGAGTGGCACTAGCTTCCAAGAGACTCCAGTATTTGTTCTAGTGAAGCAAATGAACAACTGAGAGCAATAGGGTCTAACACAACTGCATTGGGAGCAGAGGAATGAAAGTCTGGAACAGTCACAGAATCTCTTTGGTTGGAAGAGACCAGTAAGCTCACCAAGTTCAACCTGTGATCTAGCACTGCCAGGTCACCACTAAATCATGTCCCCTAGGCACCAGGTTCACATGTCTAAGTACTTCTAAGGATGGTGGGCCAATGCAGAGTGTACTCTTCTAACTGTCCTGGGTTTACAGTTGCACTTCTGAGCAAAGAGTAAATGGATCTCCTGGTGCCTGACCTGTTCTCTGACTCAGCTTTCCAGATTTGGGCAGTGGGTGGTGGGATTCAGAGCAAGCCTTCTCCACTCCAGCATAGAGATCTCTTCCTTCCCCTGAAAGCTGGCAGTATGCCTAAATCACAGTGTTCTGGTGCCTTTCTGTGCCTTCTGCTTGCATTTGATACACACATTACATGCACTAAGGACCAATTTGAGAGTTCCCAAGGTTCCTCCTCACAGAAGATTAAGGAAAGCAGAGCAGTTGCTGAGATATTTATAAAAGGGTGCATGGGGCAACTATATTTGCAGAAGGTTAAACAGCCTAATGCACGATATGAGCATCTGTGTCATGAATCAATGATGAAAGAAAAGCTTCTTTCATCAAAATTCAGCTATCTCAACCATGGTAAATAATAGGCTAATTAGGCATCTGCTCATTTGGCGTCCAAAGGGACAGACCAGTTCCTGGCACTATGTGAGACATTTGTTGCACCAGTAAAAAGTCATTTTCAGGACTGTGAACCACCTACTGCAAAAGGGAACAGCTCCTTCCTTTACCAAATGATGTTCCCCACCAGGAGGAAAATGAGAGCACCTCAGCCTTCTTCTTCCTGCTGGTAGGGCTTACAAACTCACTTTGGGTGGGTGAACGTGGTGCCCAGTACAGTGAGAGATGGACATGAATCTTAAGACCTCACTTTTAAAATGTTAATTGCTTTTAAAGGGAAATGCGGAGGACAGTAATGGAGTCCCTGCTCAAATGTGATGACTATAATGATTGAAATTTAAATACAGTCACAAAGGGGAAGGATTTGACCAGATAACAAAATAGGAAGGTTTGGCAACAACAGCGATTAGTTCCTTGCATGGACTCAGCCAACTGCTTACTGCCCAGCAACCTCTAGCAAAGGTACATGCTGCATTTGATTCCCGACTGCTTCTCTCTCCTTCCCCCTTGGATGAGATTCACTTTCCTGTTCTATTTTCCCTTGGCTCTGTAGGTGCAGCTTAACACAGAAATCAATGCACCACCTTGTTATGGCGGGGACAACAGCATGCTCCACATCTGGCTGAGGCTGCAGTGGGCAAATCCATTTGAATGGTGGCCAGATTTAAGAGGCAGTCTTCTAAGGTTGATTGAAGTAACCTCAGAACTGCAAGGATTATATTCCAGCAGGGAGGCTGCAGATGCATCCTTATTCAGAATAAATGCCATTTTTTCCCAAGAACTCTTATCTATCCCTCACATATAGCTCTAAGATTCCTTCAAGTGGTGAAGTGCTGCTGCCAAGTGACTGAATACCTGGAGGCCCCTTGGCAACAGGCAGTCCCTCAAGCAAAATTTATAACTAATTTTCCTTTCTGACACACCTTTCAAAATAACTAGGAGGAGCTTTTCATCTCAAGATTCCTCATTTGGCTGGACACTGAGTAAGAGGGCAAGTCCTTTTGAGGGAGGCAAGTTGGTCACCCCCTCCTATAATTGCATAGGAACAGTCATCAGTTCCCCTGAGGAGAAGGTTTTCTTCTCTTAGCACATCAGCTTAATGCAGCAGCAGTGCTCTGTATGCTCTAAAACAAACTAGCCATGTGCCTGCTACGGCATTCCCTCAGCTCCTCTATTGGTCCCTTGGGACAAACTAGATTTTCCATGGCAGCTTGCAACAGATTTAAGAATGGAAAGTTTTGCTGAATGCAATACAGTCATGAATAACATGGGGAGTTTAATAACCTGTGTGTTATTTATTTTGCTACTAAATTCAATACATCCATTTGATTACATCCAAGGGTGTCACCTCGCAAAATATGTCAAGCCTGCTCAGTTATTGCCCAATGTACAGTAAAGCTGTTCCACTCACATACCAGGAGGTTATTCAAAATTACTTTAAAATGCCGACTACAACAAGAAGTTGAGGGGAAAGCTAACATCCTTTATCTGCCCTTCTGTCTCCATTTGTCTGGTTGACTGTCCTTTTGCACCTTCAGCAAAATTTCAGCAAGGTTTTTCATACATATCCTGTCCGAGAATTGTTTCTGAAAGCTACAACCCTCAAGGCCATTACCAGATACATTTTTTAAAGATACTGGGGAAGGGAGAAAAAAGAGTGGCTCTTAAAAATGTCCTCCTTTTGTAAATACGATTTCTGATGTCAAACTGAGGCAACCCAATTAGCCCTTTCCATACTCATAGTTTTTAACCATAATTCACATTTTCCTCTGAATTTTTGAGTCTTACTTTCCTTCTCTTCTTCCATTTTACCACAAAAAGACTGAGCATCACCTCTGACAGAAGTCCGAACAACAAAGTATAACTAGTTCAGATGAGCAGATGAGACTTAAAATAAATGTTGGTTGCTGGTACTGAAATAATAAAGCTGAGAGAAAGCTGCACTAGCATCCACAAACATCCACACCAGAACTAGCTGTTCTGTTTCTGAAAGCGGCAGTCAAGGCAGACAGATGTTCAGCAACCCAACGTACCTTCCCATGTGCTGGACTGATGGAACACATGCTGTTTGTCTTTCAAAGCTTCAGCATGGATGTCAACACCCTTTCTAGGCAGCCAGAGCAGAGAAATTTCTTGCAGAGTTACACGTGCAGAGATAGGCAAGTCTGTATTTTTGGTTGGCTTTGGAAATCCCCCATTCTCTGTTTACATCTTATCTTACAGGTCATGATAAAAGCTACCCACAGAGAGCACATTGTTCTTAAAACCAAATTCAGGGAGAAACTGCTTCTGTGGTCATTCCACGGCCAGAGACTTAGCTGTAGAAGATATACGATGGCTATTTCTTGAAACGGAGGGACTACAGTGTTCATTGGAAGATCCCATGTGCATGCTTCCCTATCTGGGGGACCATAGAACTGAAGCCTCCTGGATTAGGGTTAGGAACTGATGCTCCAGACAAGTCTGTGCCTTGAAAGCAGGCAAACTGCAGGGCTGGAGGCTGAATAGAGGCTTGGTTAAACTCAAGACATAGAGCTGAGAACTCTCATACTCAGCCTAAACATCTGCCAAGCACTAGTCTGAGGAGTTCTCCAAGTACATAGGGACCAAGCATAACTTTCAGGATTATTTGCATGCCTTAAGGTAAATCACTGTAATTCTGCCCACTCTTTGTGAAATGTAACAACTCCCTAAGCAAACATCTGAGCTTCCCTTATGCAATACTAGACTAAAAAAAAAACAATAGCCCAGTGAAAAATATACTTAGAGAGGGCTAATTCAATCTGTCCTGTCTCAAGTCTGCTCTATCAATTCCAGTCTGAAGGACAAAAAGCCTAAAATACCCCATCACCTCTCAAGAGTGGGTCAAGAGGACAACAACTTCATCATACTCAAAGTTAGCCAGAGTAGAGAATCAGTTAGCCAAAGTTCTGCTTTATTCTCTGCACAGTGCTGAAAGAGGGTGGCAGCTGGCAGTGTACTCCAGCCAACTCTCCATCACACAAGCTAGAGAAGGAAGATTCCTATCAGGTCATACAGCCGGTCTCCGAGTTCCTGCAGGATGGCTCCCTACAGCTAACTGAGGGGCTGTGCTCCAATTATCACGAACCCTTTTGATGCTGGCCAGCCTGCAAAGCCAGATGGCAGCTTCTCCTTGGCACTTTGGGTCTGGGTACCCGGTGCAGATCACAGTTTCTGTAATGGCCTAGTAAATGGCTCCCAAGCTTTATTCCAAATGCTATCGGCTCTCTCCCTGAACTGCGGCATAACTAGATCAAATCATATTTGTGAACTCCACAGGGAAGAGCTGCAGATAAATACCTCTGCAAAATACATAATCAACAGGAGAACAAAGCGTAAACCACACTATAGGTGTAATATATGTATAGACACAGACCCTTTTCCTACTGCTCTCAGTGCACAGATATTAATGGGTTTGGACAATAAATCAATCCGAATGGCTAAAAGCAGCCACTGTAATCATTTACAGCTTCCACTGACTTCAGAAGATGCTGGCACTCTCAGAATGGGACTGAAAGCTGAAATAATATTTCACTTGGATGAATTTCTGCATTTCAGATCTAGCAAACTGAATTTGAAGTTATTTTCACTAATAACATAAAATCGCAATGTCTGTTGTGATATAAATTTTCATTGCCCTTTGCTATTACAATACTGCAGAAATCAAAGTCATTTGCAAACACTCTGTACAGAATACTACCTTATTACACAACAGTGCTATCTATCAGTTTGACTAACACAGGCAATAATCGCTAAATATTTGTTTTTGCAGAGAACAATCCACTATTGTGACAGATGCAGAAACCTTGCAATAATATCCTAGGCTGTATGGGCCTCTTTGCGCTACTTCTCCAGCCAACTCACTCCAACCCCCACTTTCCAAGGGTCTCTAGAGTGTAACAGAGCTGTTCACTGCCTCTCTCCCTGTAATCTTGTTAGAAAGTAACCGTGCCACTCAGAGAATGATTTTTGGAATTAACAGACTAGAACCAGGATGAGATGGGATCAAGCAATCAGCACTTTCCTGCTCTCAAGGACAAGGAAAAAAATGGAAAGAGTTTGCCCTTTAAATGGGCTAATCTCTCCTCCATCTCGGACTCTGGGATAAATAACCAAACAACCTCATAATTTAATAGCTAGTTGTGTTCTCTCACTTCCTTCCCTTCTCAACTAGAGTGTCTGGTCTCTTGCATTTAAAAATGGTCTGAAACCCATCAAATTACTCAGTCATGATAAAACAATTGCAGAGCTAACATAATTCTTATTTTAAAGGACAATTGGGATTTGGAGCTAGAAAAATCAAGTAAAGAGGTTTAAATTGTTTTCTAAACAAAGAGCCAAATCCCTCAAGCGATGTTAGGAGATTCAACAGTTCTCACTTCTACACATCTCTGCTTTCAGTTGCTGCAAGCAAGAATTAAAGCTCAAAAACTTTTAGCTTTTGCCTTCTAGGGAAAATTCCTTGTTGAACTGAACAAGCAACAAGATAATGAAGTCATTTGCCTAAAGCTGTCAGGCTGGACAACAGCCCACCTTCTTCTTCATTCTTACTTCTGGCTCAAGTAAGTTACCCACATTTTGTGTTTTTCTTAAAAGAAATGAATGCTGGGCTTAATTGAAAACACAATTCCTAGCTGTTCTTGCACAGCATTATCATCGTGGCCTTCATTTCCAAACAACTGAAAACTACACTAACCTTTAAATGTTCCTGCATTTCTTGGCAGACAAAACAAACATGACAAAAATATTCTCTTTCTAATTTTAGAAGCATCTAAGTGAGACATATGCCAGATACCAACACATGCCATTTTCCCGAGTCACCAACACGTGGCATCCTGCTGCTCTGGCTTTCACACACCAGGCTGAGGGATGATGGAATGTGTCTGCTCATGCCAGCAATAGTCTGGAACCCTTAGCAACATTTGGCGAACTGATAACCCTTTGCTTACATCAGGACACATCAATGCAGGCGTTATCAAGGGACATAAACAGAATAAAAAGCTGTCTCTATTGCATGAATTAACTGCAGCAAGAGGAGAACATCCAACTCCTGAAGGGCAGACTCGCCAACCAAGCACAGGCAATAATGTTTCCATAGACTACAAGTCATCGGGGAGGATTAAATCTGTTCCTGCTGAGATTTAATTCTACAGTGAGTACCCTTTTTGGGGGAAGTCATAAACCACCAAAAATACCCCAGTAGAAGACCAATGCTAAGATGAATGCTGTTTATTTTAAAAAAAATACAAAGCAATAGATTAGATAAACTCAGAACTGAACAAGACTTTTCTTGCATTACATCTAAGTTAACAGCTCTCAAATAGCACTTTGCTGTTGGGGGTTCTTCCAGAGGTGACTACATTTCAGTAGGGCATCAACTGATTCTTAGCTTGCACTTAAACTTTGGATTTAAAATATAATGAAGCAGGACAGGATCCTATTTCAGAAGGTGCTTTTGAAAATCCAATCCTAAATGCAAGATATTCAAGACATTCTTTACAGTTAGAAAATTATCTCTTAGGGGACAGAGTCCATAAACAACAAAATGTAAAGCAAAAACTTGCTGAACACAATAAAACGGTATCATGGGTTGGGTTTTCTTTTGGGATTTTTTTTTTTTTTGTATTTGCAATGTTTGTGCTCAGTTAATAACACTGCAGAATATGCTACATAAAAGGGTAAACAAGACCAAAACACCGTGATGAAGGAGGAAGGCAAAGCTGTACTCACTTTACAAACTTAGCATGCAAATCATTTTTTCTAGCAATATGCGCTGCATCATTCATTTCTCCTTCCTGCTGCAAATGCTCCATGGGGCCTGCTCCCCCTAGTTTAGATTTTGCTGTTTGTGCTTAGCAACCCTCTGTTCCTCCCCTCCATACCTTTATACAGGACAAGGGTTATCAGTCTACATAATGTATGTAGAATAACAGTGAAATACATACCAGCATTGACTTTAAAGGAGTCACCCCAAAACCTGAGCAAAGTCAACAGAAGCTCCAGCAGCTCAAATGTTGGAGAACCCCTGGCTTTCCGCACACTCAGGTAAGTTCTCACTATACCGCATGAAGTATGTTCAGATTCTGCAGCTCAGACCATCAGAGTGACCCAGCCCAGTAATCCTGCTGTACATTGCAACTTCCTACCAGTCCATTCCCAGAAGGCAGATATACCGGAGAGGAAAGAATTTGTTTTAAGAAAAGAGTAAAAATAAAAGAGATGTGCTTAACAACCTTACCAGCACAGGGATGGGATTTTGAAGATTTTTGGAGAAAGATCTGATATTCCCGATGCTCTTGTGAGATAAACCCTCTAAGCTTTTTTAGATCTGTCATTTTCTCTAACAGCTAAGCCACCAGAAGTTGGGAAAGCTCTGACTTTGATGCCCATTTAGGAAAACTGAGATGGATGATATTTAGTACTTTTGTAAGTCAGACTAGATTACCATGGTAATTCCTGTCCGATTTTAAAAACCTATTGATCCACTGGTGTCAGCACTGCAGAAGACAGCAAGCTAAAGGTTTCAAAATACTTGCAGGATAGGGACTATTGCTAACTTTAATGCTGTAAAGTGCCAACATCGTAATGTATCTCCTGACAAGAAGGAAATTAAACTTCTGTTAATTAATACATTCATTTTAATTGGATTTTTCACATGGCATAATCAGATTGTGAAAAAACGATTGAATACATCTATATAGGAAACAACAATCCTTCACATTAACTCTGACTTGGAAAATTTCAGTTCCTAACATAGTTTTCTTGTCTGAGGAACCTCTCCAGCAGTTTTGCCTGTAGTGGTCCTCTGGGTTTGGGGTAGTTTCTAAGCACATACTAGTGAAGGCAGTCAGCAAAAAGCTCTAACAAGAATAGGAATTAAGTCTTGTTCCAGTGCAGCTTGAGCAACACCATGAATAGGTCACATACATCATGAAAACCAGCCATGAAATACAAGGTCTTGCAGCTATCCAGAGACTGATTAATGATTCAAATAAGCAATCTCTTTGCATAATAGCACTTAGGGAACATTATAGACACAGACCCCATTCAACAGCTTAAACTGGGCTCTAGATCAAGAAAACATATGCAAAACTGAAGGGCTGGTGCCTGCAAAACCCAGCTAGCAGGACTATCAGTATTAAGCTTATTTTGATGCCTCTGAGTCTAAAAGTGCAGTTTTTCATAACCCTGGAAGCAGCTCTGGAAACATCATCCGCTTCATAAGATGAGGTTTCAAAACAGCAAAAGTCCTGGCAACTTGAAATCATAAAGGATACCTTTTATACTTTCCAAAAGAGTGACAATATTGTTTGTTTAGTTCTAGTCATCTGCTCTGTAGCTAAAGCCTAGCTGCCTAAAACATCTCCATTGAACCCACTAATTAGTAACTATACCCATGCTAACTACTACATAGCTAGGCACTGCTGTATTCTTCTATAATTGACGCTTGTGAGGATAACCTTATTTTATCTAGTGAAATGACGTAGTTTGTAGAATTTCTTCCTACCATTCAAAATACTGTTTCATATCTTTATTGTTTGGCAATTTAGAGATGCTCTATGGTTCTACATACTACCTCCAGCAAGGTCCAGGCAGCCTCAAGTGCCAGAACTACAGGAATGCATTCTATTTTTTAACTACTTTATCCCTCCCCGGGTCTCTCTCTTCCAAGCAGAAGGGACTATGCTATATAAACTTTTATCATACACAAACAGTTTCAAACTTCTTGTCTCCTTTCTTTTTTACCCTTCTCTAGAAAATCTACTCTGTTATTTCTGAGATAAGTTTGTCTGAATCATCCACTTTTCCCAAGATACAGATAAGCATATGAAGTACTATAAATCTAACATTGCCTTCTTGAGCACAGCTAATCATGGGTAGGGTACTTTGAAAGCCATGTGATGAGCTTCTTTCCCAAGTGGTATTTCATTACTGACTGGCAGTGGACATTTTATTGTCTGCTTCTTTGATCTGACTTTCCTCTTTCTTCATCAACAACACCCAAATGTCTTTACATTTATTGACACTAGACGACTTCTGCCATTTTATGACATGGGACTTCTGCCACGTTATGACACTGGACTACTTCTGCGATGTTATTACTCAGTGCCATGTTTGTGTTGTGCAACCTTACATCAAATAATTGCATACCATCAGAAAAACCCATTCTTACCTTGTTTTTCAGAACAATTTATGAATATTTTGAACAATTCCAAGCAATCTGCACACATGACTTACACCAGACATGAAATCTCACTGTTAGCTTTATTTGTCTTTAACACTAAGGAAGGATGGTCACGTCATCCTATGACAACTTAGATTCTTAGTTTCTTTAAAGTCACTTGCTTAGCAATTTTGCCAAAGCTTCTCAGAAATTCAAAACATGCAAGAGGCAGTGGATTATCTTTATGTTCATGCTCATCGTTCATGCTCCAAAAAAGCCACTAACAGATGTATGAGCTACAAATTCCCCTTCTGATGTGATAGGAACCATTAAACCACTCTTATCCATATTATCTGACTTGTCCCTTATAAAGGGAAGCTCTAATTTGGGAGTTCCCTCTAGGCTCCTCACAGTGAACACCAAAGCAAATAATTAATTTATTTTTTTCTACAAAGCCCTTACTTTCCTTGAGCATTTCTTTTACATCTTGATCATCTATCAACCTTATAGACCTTCAGGCAGGCTTCTTGCCTCTGATGTGTTTGAAGAAGTTTTTATTATTAGTTTTTACGCCTTTAGCAAGTTATTCTTCAAAATTGTTTTTGTCCTCTATTATTATGGTTTTGCATTCCACTTGCTGGAGTGCACTGGGTTGTTTTTTTGTTTTTTTTTCCTCAGTTCATTTGGCCAGGACTTCAAAGGGTGCCCTTTCAATGCTAATGGCTTTCTTCAGTCTAGTAATCCCTTTTGCTAACTTCTCGTGCAATCTTTCATGAGATTGCAGAGTTTTTAAATGGGGTAATATACTTACTCTCTAATGGTAAAGCTGCAAAATTCATCCCTACAATGGTGCTTCTGTATAGCTGCCATGACATCTGAAAGTTTTATTTCATTCTGCCTTTCCCTCTCTGTAGCTACTGCTTTCAGTTTTCTTCTCCATTTTATGTTGCCCACTTTCAGAAGTGTGTGCCAATCTAAGAACTTTTTGGCTTTTGTATTCCACCCCGAACAATGAGTTTGAGCATGTTTATATTTAGTATTACAAGAGTGATTCTTTGACAGGTGCATCTTCAATCCAGATGTAATCTTTGCTCAGCTCAGGGATAAATAAAAAAAATCTAGTCTGTTGGGCTCTTTGATTTCTTGCTTCAAGACGATGTAATTTTTAAAGCATATAGATGTTTCTGCATCACATTCAGTCATAACACTTAATCAGTTCCCATCATTACATTCTTTGAGTCCTCCTTGCTTCTTGGGTGGTTCTGAGCAGGATAGTATAAGGATGCTTAACGTTACTATCCCATTTTGGTATTAAATTTTAATGCCTAAGATTTGTGAGATTGTTCAGTAATTGTTGATACAGTTTCATCCTTGTCTTTTTCTTCTTTTTCCTTTTTTTTGCTTATGAGCTTTCTTTTAACTGTAATGTCACTCCTTCCCCTGGCTTGGTTTCCTCTGCTATTTGTGTGTAATTTTACACAGCTATTCCAATGATTGAGATGCTATTATGTCAATATCCTTATCTAAAATCAGCATTTCACTTTACCCATCTTCATTGCATCCGTTGGGCTAATTGTCCACTGGCTGGGTAAGCCTCTATTACTGCTATCTTGCACCAGTAGAATAGCTCGAGCAGACACAGTTAGGTCAAACACTTGGCCAGCTGTCTGTAAATCATTTTTGAATACTAAGAGCTCTTTTGTATTAAATAAAAACGCCCTGGCAGTGACTTTGCTCCTGCGTCTTAAAAGGCAAATGCAATCCCAGGCGGAAAATTGAGCTACATGAACAAAGGGCATGCTCCCAATGCTCTGAAGTAGGAAAAATGAAATGGATCAGCTCATTCCAGGCATTTCCACATGCATCCTGTGAGAAGCCCCATCTCTAAGAAGCTGTGGCAAGAGCCAGCTGCAATTGACTGACATATAATGCAAGAGCTCGGTGCTCATCAGTTCAAATGCAACCATTGACTGAAGTAGACTTGTCAGTGACCTTGACTCTGACCTGGTTTACAGAAGCACTTGGGGGAGGAACAGAAGCAAAGGGGGAATTTTTCAAAAGTGAGTGGCAAAAAAAAAAAAATCTCAAATGCAGTGTCTCACTGAAGAACAGGGGAGAGGAGGAGAAACATAAAATCAAAATTACCTAGGAGGAGCTTAAACATGTCTCCTACTCTCAGGGAAACTCTCAATACAGCACTGAACATGTCAGGTACTCCCTGATTAATGCTACTTAAAATAAAAAAAAAAAAAGAAAAAGCCTCTCTCTCTCCCCAATGCAGAGACTAAAACAGAAATTCAATAAACATTCAATAACATCACAGCCCTAAGAATCACAGAAAAGGGAAGCAAAAAGAAGATGCAAGAAAGCAGGAAAAGAATCCATACTGAACCTCTCTTGCACACTCAGACCAAGCAAAAAAGTGTGTATTATATATAAAGGGAATATTTTCCTCCATTGACAAGGGGTGAATTCTTTGAAGAGATGATTCTGATTCATCAGCAGGGTGCTGGAAGATGCCCCTAGAAAAATAGAGAACATGGCTGTACATCTTCAAAAAACTGTTTTAGGAGACACTATATCCTCAGAGGGATATCTGAGTTGTGTTCAGCCCCCTAGGCATGTCCCAGGAAAATACAACCATGTTTTGATGGTAGAAAGGATACTAGAGCTTTGATGGATAATAGTTTGATCCAAGGTAAAAGAGAGGAGTTTGACTAAAGGCCCTAAAGAGCTGTGGAAAGAGGCAGAGCTGCTGTGCTAAAACTCAGAAAGCAACAACGCTGGTTCTATGTAATAGCCGTAATACACCTGGAAGAAAAGATAAGGTATACAGTAGATCACTGCAAAGTGGAGGTCATAACTAACATGCCAGCCCCAAATAAAAAACAGCAGTAGAGATTTCTCAGAATGGCAAAATACAGGAAAAACATGTGTCTGATTTAGATGTTTAGAGCAGCAACCTCATAGTGCTGCTGCATGCAGACACCCCAAGTCACAGAATACAAATTAATACAGCACTTGAGAAACAGAGTTAACTAAAGGGGTACGTACCTAGAGATACGAACCACACACCGATTTGTCTACATTTCCAATAGGTACCCAAGTGTAACAGAGGAGAAGAAGCGTCACAAAAGCTGACAACCAACTGCACTGAAGTGAGGGAAAATTTGGCTTTAGCCTCTGTGCTTAAAATACTTCATTATTTTTGGAGAAGGGTGAAAACAATTTTGTTCTGGATACAAACATTAGCAAATGAGGGTAGCAAAAACAATTCCAACTGACCAAACCAAAGAAAGCACAACCTGTGTCAGCAATTACCATCTCAGTGGTAGGATTAACACAGTGAGTACGGACTGAAATTTGGTGTCTCTAAGTAGTTCCAGGTGGGACTTCATCTAACCATGCCAATAATCCATAAGATGTTACCAGACATATAATCGCTTGTAGAGATACAATTGCATATAAATACGCATCTGCATAGTTTATGGGTTGAAAACAAATCAGAGTACAGACAAAGATCATAGATTAAAAAGAGATGAGAAGGAAATCCAAAGAGGTTAATTGTATTTAACTGCCTCAAAAGGGAATTAACTGTCTAAGCCTCTCTTAATAAACACCGGTCATAAAACCCTCTAGTGGTAAATATTCAGCTTCTCCTGCAAATAAACTATTCTAGTACCAAACCTGGCTCTGCTACTAGCAGGTTTCTCTTAATATGGTGTGTGTTTACAGGACCACAGGAGGAAGCTGATAAATCAGAAGCTGCTTTGTCTACCAGAAATCTAGAACGTATCAGTAGATCAAGAATATTTACTCCAAAACAAACTTTAGATTTGTTAAAACTAAGTGAAAGAGACCAAGAAACTCGTCTCAACTGTTACTTCCACTCCAACAAGATCGCTTATTAGAAAACACCACAGCTGACAGCTAACAAGCTGATCACACATATCACATTTATTTCTGTCAGCAGATCCCAGTGTTAAATAGGAATAGGTTGGGTAACAGTTTCATGGAAATACTTAAAAACACTATTTGTGATGCCTAATGTAAGCTATGGCATGGGCAACTCTTACTGGGCTAGTTCAATAGTAAGATGGGAAATGGTCAAAAGCCTAAGAACCTACTAAGCCAAAGCTACAGAACCAGACAGTGGTTGGTATGTTGTGTTGCTAAATTACATCCTAGCACCAGTGAAAGAAAGGTTGCCCTCACAACTGTTTTGTTCAACAGAGAACTGAAATAGGAATTATATTTGCAATGCTAAAAAGTTACACTTCAGTCAAGACTGAAGCGGTACAGGGCATTTCTACAATGTCAACAAACTGGCACAAAACAAATGTTACCCCAGCAAGCAGCCACAGGGTTAACAGAGCTGAACACACACTGCATAAGAAGAGGTAATATCTCTTCTAATTTCAAGAGGAGAGAAATAAGAGGCAGCATCTTGGCCATTTTGCCTGAAAGGAACTTAGAATAACACTCTCTATTATTAGATTGGGAATTACTGGCAAAAGATGATGTTTGATGATAGCTGTTTTGATGGCTGTGAGTAACATCAGGTACAAATGATAACCCAGGATATCTGAGGGACTATCTGAACATCACTTCTTAGTAGGTTGTTAAAATTCACTATTGTGGTAACAATGATTATTTATTACTATTGTGTCTAGCTGGGGAGGAAATTCTAAGACCTCTGCTCACAGGAAAATGGAGCCAAGCAGCGTGTTATGCTACAGATCTCATTACCCTATGTTAATCTGTTATGACTCCATACACCAGATGATGCAGACCTCAGCTGATCTGTTTGGCTCTGAGTGATTTCTGAGAAATACCAAACCCCAGTCCGCAGATTTTCCAAACATTTATTAACATCCAAACAGGCTTCAGCTGGAATGAGAATCAGCTTATAATTTCCCAAAGCAATATATTCCACTTTGCTGCTCCAATTTATAATAAGAACAGAGGAGATTATGAGGGAAAAGAAGAATTTTTGAACAGAAAACAATTGCTTCCAGTCATTCAAATGTTGGATTAGATAATACTACTTGGGAGTTTACAGCATAAGAAGCCTAAGTATACAATTTTGATGTGAAACCCTTGCAAAATCTGTTATTACACTTTATTTGTCAACTATCCAGTATCACATTGATGATAATACTAATAACATCATTTCAAAATATGAGTGGAAGCAGAGCCTCTGAGATTGACACAATTTGCAGGACTGACAAACATAATACTTATGTCATGCTCCAGTAAAATACATGCGTCTCACAAAACAGCTGCAGTTTTCTTAATGCAGAGTTGTCTGGTGGGGAATGTAACTCTGCTGAAGGCAGAGAAGATGCAAGGTCACTAAATGCTGCCATTAGGGAGAACTGTAAACTGTGAAATACCAGTTAGAGGTTTCTAAGTCTTCATGTTGTGACCTACTTTTCCATGGAACCAGAATGTTTCCTTCAAAATACAGAATCACACAGAATCATTCAGGCAGGAAAAGACCTATATAATACTAAGTTCCACATCCTGTCTTCTCTTAAAGAACTCCAGGGATGGTGACTCCACCACCAAAATGGGCAGTCCATTCCAATGTCTAACCACCCTTTCCATAAGGAAGTGCTTGCAAACATTCAACCCAAACCTCCCCTGGCACAGCTTCAGGCCCTGCCCTCTCCTCCTATCACTAGTTTCCTGGGAGAAGAGCCCATCCACCTGTCTATTACTTCCTTTCAGGTAGTTATAGAGAGGGATAAGGTCCCCACTGGGTCTCCTCCAGGCTAAACAACCCCAGCTCCCTCAGCCTCTCCTCATCAGACTTTCCCTCTAGTCCCTTACCCGGCCTCACTGTTCTCCTCTGGACCCGCTCCAGCACCTCAATATCTTTCTTGAAGCGAGGGGCCCGGAACTGCACACAGTACTCGACGTGAGGTCTCACCACCAGTGCCCAGTACAGGGGGAGCATTACATCCCTAGTCCTGCTGGCCACACTATTCCTGATCCAAGCCAGGATGCCATTGGCCTTTTGTACCACCTGGGCACACTGCTGGCTCATATTTAGGCTCCAGATCTCTCTGGAGCAAAATCCTCCCCTCCAACAGATTGACACTTCCTCCCCAGCTTGGTGTCATCTGTGAATTTACTAAGGGGAGATTCAATCTCCTCATCCAGGTCATCAATAAGGATGTTGAATAGAAATGGGCCCAGCACCGATCCCTGGGGGACACCACTGCCTTTATAGGCATGAAGACTGAGAAAAAGTTCCTGATTTCAATTGCTACAGAGGTTCAGGATAATGAAGAACACTGGGAGCTGGATGTGCAGTGCATGGAGCACTCATTGTGCTATGAACATTGTGAATATGGTTCCTGTGCAGTCTAAACTACCATCCTCAATGGTACACTCAAGATGGTGCTAGTGATGGCCTAGGAAAGAAGTAGGTTAAACAACAGGCATTTACAGTGTGCAGTCTGAGCAGTGTCTGAAGAAAGATAATGCTGGTCAGCTACAGAAGCATGCAGAAGGCCAGTGGCTAAGGGTCTACCTCAGGTATTAAAACTTCTTTGAAAGAGATGGGAGTGACCTGGAGTGGTAAGAACATGTGTAATAACATTGACTTATCAGACATGTAGGCTTACTACTTACTTGCTCTCCCAAGCCTACCTGAATAGAGAACGAGACCTCCTCAAACACAGGAAAATCAGGATCATACACGTTTGTTCAAGTCTAAGCCTGCACATGGGATCTTAAAAAAAAAATCTCAAAACCACAAAAAGCATCACTTAGCCTCAAATATCCCCCTTGTGCTTTCAGAATTATGTTTTCCCATCCTTTCTTGTTATTAATTCTGTTGTCAGCAGATACTCAAAGCCAGTGTCTCTTTCCATCCCTCCAACCAATACATATTGCCGTCATCTATCAGCCTTTGTGGCAGATGCCTGTGTGGTGCGTCTGAAGGCTCTAGCTGAGCAGACAACTTGTACCTCACTATGCTGGAGCTTCAGTTGCTGACTTTTCCTTCTAGATCCTAAGAGCTCCAAAATGACAGAACTAGTCTATTCCAATCTTTCTTGAGAAAGAAGGTGTGGAAATGAGCCAGTGAACTTGCTGAAATAAGCCTTGGTGACTGACAAGACTCAAATCTGATTGCATGTCTTAATCATCTACGTATTGTGAATAGGTACTTCTGATCATAGGTGTCTCTACCTCTGTGTCCTATACAGACAAGGATAATGTACATGTGTCTTAGAGGCCCCTGTCCCCCCCCCAGTAATTAACATATCTGAAATGCTTCTAGGGTATTGCAATGACCCAACTGAAAAAGGCCCACAAAATTGACAATTCATTGCAGGATCTGAATAGGGAACAGTAAATACAGGACAGGGATGCACAATGAACACTGAACCTAAAATAAAGCACTGAATAGTTGTCTATTATGTGGAAGTTTTCCCTTTGGAGAACTCAGTGAGGCAGGGGTCCAGCTGAGAGAACATGAGACCCTATTATTAAAGACTCAAGGGGTCTGAGCTGACACTGAACACACTACCTGCCTTTACTCATTAAATCTGCTTTAAATGATGCATTCGCTTGTCTGGAAAAGTACTGGATGACCACACAAACCCATTCCAACAATCAAGCATGTGTGCTGCATCCTCTGAGGCTTCATGCTATTCCAGAGGTAAAGACTGTTTGATCTTGATAGACCATCCATATCCTGAGTTTGCTAGTGCTGAATACTTGATCCCCATTACAACACCTACTTACCTATACCACACAAGGAACACCTTTAGACTTAATCAGATTGTTCATGTGTTTAAATCTAGCTGTGCATAAATATTCTGTTAAATTCCTTGCATAGGCTATAGACCTTTAAGATCACCAAGTGCCAAGTCACCACTAAACTATGTCACTCAGCCTCACATCTACGCATCTTTTAAACACCTTAGGGATGGTGATTCCAACACTGCCCTGGGCAGCCTGTTCCAATACCTGACAACCCTTTCAGTGAAGATTTTTTTTCCTGATATCTAGCCTAAGCTGCTCCTGGCACAACTTGAGGCCATTCTTTCATCCTATTGCTTGTTACTCCCACCTCGCTGCAACCTCCTTTCGAAGTAGTTGCAGACTACATTTTGTTTGCAGCCTCATTTTTCCAGGCTAAACAACCAACCCCATTTCCCTCAGTTGCTTCTGACAGGACTAGTGCCTTGACCTTTCACCAGCTTTGCTGCCCTTCTTTGGACACTCTCCAGAACTCCAATGTGAGGTGAATAGAGGAGGTGTGAAGGCAAGGATATATGATATAGGGGGTAGGGAATGGTACTTAAAGAACATAAATGTCTTCAGCCAGCAGCACATGTTCTAGAACAACCAGTCTGTCATTTCAGTCTATTTTGCAAGACTGACACTACTAGAATATCCCATCACTTAGTCCAACACAATGACAGTGTCATACCAACAGGAGTGATTGTTTCAAAATCTGTAACACGAGGATCAAAAGCTTCCTACCCCAATAGCTTCTTGACCTATTCATCCCCTCCTAAAGCTGATAGAGAAATTGAAATGCTTTAAAAATAAAACAAGCACACTTCATAAAGCCCAGAACAATGAACCATGGGTGCTTTGGTTTATTTTTATACAGTAACCGCAGTAAACATTTAGCCTTGGACCACTCAGTGCTGGCATCACTGTAGCTGTGGCATTGTGTGTGCGCCTCATACCCACTTCACTTATTTCTGTGTCAGCCATCCTCTGCCCTCCAGAATGAACTTTTTTCAAAGGAAACAGCTTGTCTTCCATACTGCAGTGGCAAAAGAAAAATCCTCCTATACAGCAATATTTAAAGTGCGGTTTTATGCTCTTATGGCAGCTAATTTTCCTTAAATGATTTAAGGGAATGAATGTATCTAAAAGGCTTGCACTGAGCCATTCTGCACTGGCAACACAAAGCTGAGCTTCCTCTGCTTTAAACAATCCAGTCTCATCTGGACAGCTCCTCCTGGCAAATCTTGTCTAGAATGGGAGGCATGAAGGTTATGCTTTATTGCATTATTTTGCAGGGAACGTTAATTTGCATTTCAGTTCATTTGGTATTCCCCAGTGTGGGGAGATTTCAGGTGAGGAGAGGGTGGCAGGCTAGATGTTTTCACACTCATAATCCCTGACCTGTCAGTATGATAACAGCCCTCCTGCAACTGGTTTGCCTGTGCACGCAGCCAACAAACTACCATGCATTTACCCATCCAAATGTTACACCCTACACCTGAAAAGTCTTGAGCAGACTGAAGTGATTCAAAACAGGTTTTTATTCTGGTACTTTGTCAGGAGAGGAGGGATGGAGTTTTCATCTCAATTACTCAATAAAAATGGTCACTGCTAAAGGAGGATGGCACCAGTACAGTTTCCATGCCCTCTTTCTGAGGCAGCTTTTGTCCCAACACTTTGGGTACAGTCAGCTCATGGGGATAGGAATATGGTATTGCCTGACACCACCACCGCGCCCCCCGCCCCTCTCCCCCGCCCTATATGGCACTGTATTGCTGAGGGTCACTAAAACTTCTGGAAAGGCTGGTAATGACTAGAGGCTGATCACATAAGAAGGTTTGTTTTCTAGGTAACTGATTCACTGAGAAATGAAACTCTGAAGAGCCACCTGAATTTTGCCAGTGACTTAATCTGAAAACAACAACAACAAAAGATTACTAAATAGTATTACAAAAAAATTAAATAATCCTGAAAGTGAAATGTTACACTTTGTTTGAAAGGCTCCTATTTCTTTCCCTCAGAAGGAAATGAACTGGAACTGGTTCATCTCAGGTTGATAACTGGAGAAGGATGGGAAATGGAGAGATGAAGAAAAAAAAATATTTCCTTTTCTGACCATCTCTGACCAAACATTTGTTTTACCATTTTAGCCACCACAGCAAATAAGTTCATTCTTCACACACATAGCAGCTGGAAACTACCCAAATTTTCAAAGCTTCCCAGGAATGGGACAAAGCTAAAAAGAAGTTGTCTCCCCTCAAGAATAGCCTTAATTCACTGAAATTTGTTGCTTCACTTGCTAGCAGCATTTTCCCTACACTCAATCTTTTTATAATGATTAAGGACCTCTTCCTTCTTGAGAAAAACCCCTTTATTCCCTGACAAAGCAGCCTGCATGATCTTCACCATCTAGAAGGAAAATGGTGTTGCTCTCTGTGGTTGGAAATAGAAGAAACACCAGAAAGGACCTTTATGGCCAGCCTGTACATCAGCCCATCTCCATCAGTCTAATACAGCAGGGCTTAGGATCTTTTGGTCACAGACATAACATTTAGGTGCTGCACAAAGAGAATAGAAAGACAAATTCTGTGCCAAGCAATCAGCAGCCTAAGAAAATATTTTCCATGCAACTGGATTCCACTCTGTCTGTCAGGACCTTATCCATTAACCCGTCTTCCTTGTACGTAAACCCCTGTACAGGTATTTACAATAGCTAATAATACCTGTAGAATTATTACTACTAGTTAGAAGATATAAAGTCCAATTAAGATGTATTAGGAGAACTAGGAGTTAAACTAAAGGAGCTGGTATTCTATACAAGATGTATCCAGGGGTAAGAATTCTTTCTTTATTAGCAAGGCAAACCAGGTCTCCTTTTACTCTAACAGAAAGAAATGAAATATAATCAAAACTTCAGGGAATTAAAGATCCAAATGTCATCTCAGTAATGGGAAGCAAAATGAAAGGACAAATACCAGGAATTCCATACAGAAAAAAAATTAATAATCTATAAAATCTCATCTCATTTTTTCAGCAGTGATTTTTTCCTACCCATCTCCATCTTTGTTCAGCAGTTTTTCTTAGGTGCCACGTTCAATAATCCTTCTGCACTTTGATGTCAAACATTCAATAGCTGTCTGCCTCCCTCCCACTCCTCTTCTCCATATTCTCTGCAATCCATCTCCTCTGATTAGCTAAGATTTCACCTTCAAGAACACCTCTGCTTCTCTGAGCGAGCACGAGTGTGTGCGTGTGTGTTTATATAATATTTGCAAATATTATCCCCTCTTGCTCTGCATGCTACGCAGCAACCCCTGCCGGAGTTCTGGATTAAACATCAATGCCACTCAGTAATTCAATTTGGGGGGCCTGCTGTTTTGAATCCAGCTCAGGACATCAACGAGAGCAGCTCGATTGAATTTAGGCCCTGCTTTCAGAATTACTCCATATTTAATCTGAGCTGAACTTCATTTCACTCACTCTCTCTAAAGCTTCCTGTGACAAAAGACATAAAACATTCCCTGATCCCATGTCGGGTGGGGGAGAGGATGGCATTTTCTTACTTCTCCCTGGTTTTGCTTTGCCACTGTATTAAGCCACGTAACACTTACTAGAATCTTGCACAACCCCACAGCAGGAGAGGGTCAGTACCTCAGCAAGTGGCTGTTGTGGCATCATCTTCCCCTACTCACCGGATTGTTGTACATCTCAATGATGAGTTGTTTCACTCCATGCAGTGTGGGATGAGCCCAAGGAGATGGATTTGCCCAGTGCCGGTTTAAATCAAACCCCATCAGGGAGCACCTGCGCACACAAAAAAAACACACACAGAGAACATATATAGGCTGTTGGCTCTGCTGGCTTCAGCTTCACAATTAAGGCTGTATTCTGCAGACAGTGCACTGAAATAAGTAATTCTTAGGGGAAAAAAAATGGAAGTGTTAGCCCAATATAAGGGAAGCCTGCAACAATGGCCACTTTTAGAGCTGATGTGTGACCAGTAGAGTATCGACTGAAACATTTTTGGTCATTCTGCCTTCTTCCTCCCTCCACAACACACATGGTCACTCTATTTTTTAGCTTTTGCCAACTTACTATGCTGGCACTGGAAGACACTGCTTGGCCTCTGTTTTCCCCCTCTGTCTGAGGGTCTATAGCTAAGAGAATGATTCATAAATCACATTGCCAGGTCTTGAGTTTGCTCTCAGTCAGGCCTTGACTCAGCAAAGCTGTTAATGGCCATTGATTTCAATGCTCTTAAGTATGTGCTTAAGGAATTTAAAGCATGAATGTAATTGTTCCACTAACCTAAGGCCTTAGACTCTTCCCTTTCTGCAACTGCCTACACAGAAGTTAGCCAACTAAGAGACTAAGTTGAAATACCTCTTGGCCATCAAATCTCACGGATGTTGAAGCATGTATGACACTTGGCTGCTTCTTCCTGCCCTGACTTATATCCCAACTCAGAGGCATCTTGAGTTTAATTCTGCTGCTCCCAGTCCCATGTAGTAATATTCTATTTCTTTGTTTTTAAGAGTGAATAGAGAAGACATTAAAAAGTAGCACAAAAAGTAGCACATCCCTAGCCTACCGCAGACGTCACCTAGACAAGTTGTAGTCACTGATACAAGCAGGAAGAGAAAGTCTGTTCTATTGTATCAAGTGGAGCTTGGGACCAGTTGTCCCTAGATAGACCTTGTTCAGAAATTCTATGAAAAACTATGAAAATAATAAAAGTCCAAGCAGAGATGTGGCTTTCTCTGTATTTGAAACAAATAAACAAATGAAACCCCCAACTTCACTGCAAAGCTTCTTAAGAAGAGGAAAACTTCAACTGATCTCTGGTCTATAATGCGAATGTCTGTTCAGCCTGAGGCTTTTAAACACTCCTATGCAAACAATAGAGATGTACTGCAGCACTGCTATTCTTCAGCAACAGGGAAAAAAACATCTGATGGCTGAAAAATATTGTTTAATTGGTTGCAAGAAAGGAAAATGCTTCATGTCTCTAACAGCAGAAACAAATTATTGCCTACAACAAACCCAACATGAAAATAAGAGAGGCAAATTACTAAGGAAAGTGCAGTGACAAAACCAGAATATTAAATTATTTTCCAAAAATTATGAATGGATTTTCCTGTGAAGCAAAAAAATTCAATGATAGTGGGACATTCTTCTGTAAAAATTCTTATGGGAAGATGAGCAGGCAGGAGCGGGCTTTTTTGCCTTAGATGACCGAACTGTCAAGCTATTTGGGAATTCAAACACTTGACTTACAGATCTACAAATCCATCACTGCTGACTTGGTGAATAGATGAGCTTGATGGCTCAGCATGGTGTAAAAAGCCACCTCCTTGGATTAGTGGTCACTTGTCTGCTTGCCTAGAGAACAGATGGAGTTCTTCGAACATTGCAACAGCTGCAATTGCAAAGACAACTCTGAAAGTTTTTTCCACCCCGCTGTAAAGCAACATTATATGAGACTTTAATCTTTTTTTTTGTCTTCAGCTGAACTCTTTCCACTTAGTCTCTCCTATGTTCTTTTAAACTCACAGACATTAAGATGAAATCAGAAGCACTTGCAGAGACATAGGTGGAATTAAAACTGGTATAAGAGCAGCCACAGGAATGAGTTTTTCGTTTAACAAAAGCAGAAGCTATGGCGATCATCATGAGTCTTACTGTATTTTGGCACAGTTCCCAAAACAGCATGTTTGCTCTACAGGGTAACTTCCTTAAGAGATCAGAGCCTGAACTCACGTCTCCTTATATGGTTAATGTGTCCCACTTACATTTTGTTTTAGGAATCAACTGTTAACACTGTGGAAAACCAGTCTATTTTGATGCCATTATGTTCATCTATGAAGCACATTGAAGTGGCCAAACTACAAAACATCAAAAGCAAATTTTAAGTTCAAACGTGGAGAATCAACATTGAGTTTGGCATTTGGGTCTTTTAAAGATAACTTTATATAAGTCATCCCTGCAGACAACAGAAGAAAACAGTATCTAATTTCTGCAAGTTTCTAATTCATTGCAGTATCCAGTATTTGAATTTGCTGTGAATGCCCAGTGAGTGATGAATGTCAAAGTTCATTTCATGCAACAAGAACTGTTGAAAATAGTTGTCTTTACTTAAGAAGACTTTATAAACAGAAGGAAGCAACGCCTGACAAACAAGCTATTCATTTGGGAAGCTCCTCTGAGCGCTATTTAATAGGAATCCAAATTAATTTCCAAATATCATTTAGCTAGGCTTTGATGTGGCATATCATATTATCAATGCAACAACAATTAATTACATTTCTGATGTAGGCATTACTATTTCCTTCCAGTTTGGTAACAGTGTACAATTTTCTTTTCCCCTCCCTCCCTGATTTTTAAAGTCTTTTTCTTTCCTTTTTGCCTAAAGACAAATTTGTATCTACCACATTCTCTCTTTATTCATCTGTTGCAAACTTGTGGACTCTCTAAGGAAACATCAAGTTGTGTTCCTTGGTACTTCAGGTTTGATTATTGACTCTATTACGCGTAGAACTGTCTCCCAAAGCTCACGTATATCAGGACATGACCAAAACATACGGTATGAGTCTCCCATGTGCCCATTACAGATTGTGCATTCATTATAGTCCTTTGCTCCCAGATGATGTGATCTCTCTTGTGGCTAATACCTCCAATGCAAGAACTTGAACAAGGTAACTTAAAAATTGCATCTTGTACTGCTTTTTAATTCCCTCTACCAATCTAAAATCAGCTCTTTCCTAGTACACATTGCTTGCTGCTGCCATGACTTAACTCTTTACCGGCTGCTTCAAGCACTGGGTAGACTAGAAATACAGGAGCAAACCTGAAGACAGCAGCTCTACTGTGGGAAACAGCTGTGTTCCAACATGATACAAGATCATTGTAATACTTGGGACCAGCTCTCTTCCTCAGACTGCAAGTATTGCCATTGGCATCAGTATGGTTCCTCTTCATTAAACGTGTTCCCCAGGTTTAGACAGAGCCTCCAGAAACATCCTACACAGATTAGGTTTCTTTTGTGCAGTAAAATAATGTCTTCAGTACAAAATTAAGAGGGGAAAATCCCCTAAATTATATCAAAAAACCGTTTAAGGATGAACTTTGAAAGATTATACAGGCAACAGAAAACCAGGAGACATTACTGTCTCCTGAGATATGCAAGGAAAGACAAACACAGCTTCAAATATAGTGAGGTTGTGCAGATGAATATTTCCAGAGGAAGAGCACTTAATACCCATGCCCATGAATGTAACTATGGTGGGTAATACTGACACAGGGCCAGATAAAAAGGATGCGCTGACACAAACTGTCATAGGTTTGAGAAAATTGTAATCAGGTGAGCTTTCTATAACTAGCAAAGTAGCTACTATTACCTGACTGTGGTCTTTGTTCATACCATGAAAACTCATGTTGTGTCTCACATAGTCTTTACTGCCACCCAAAAATAGCCTGTATGTTATTTAAAATATTTACACAGTTAAGGATTGCTTGAATTTTGGATTATGCTTCTTAGGGTTTGCTAGATATACAGACCACATACTATGATTCTGCCTTGTGACTGGACATATATTGATATTTTCTGTGATTATACTTGTTAAATTAGCATTTGTGTTTTGCAAATATTCTCTAGCCTTTTTCTAAAATTTTTGTTTTCTCTAAGTAGATAAATTTATTACAGTGGTTATAAATTTACATAAACACAGTGCAAATTCAGTCAAATCAAATGAGTTTCAAAATTGAAATGGAAACTGAAACATTTTGCAGTATTCATCCCTCCCTACTTGGGAGGCAGCCAGATCTCAAGAGGTTACCAGCTCAACTCAGTA
The DNA here is from genome assembly GCA_013397515.1 of Upupa epops. Classification (NCBI taxonomy): domain Eukaryota; kingdom Metazoa; phylum Chordata; class Aves; order Bucerotiformes; family Upupidae; genus Upupa; species Upupa epops. The sequence goes on from VZRI01013217.1 coordinate 115,217, forward strand.
AAACCAGAGATGTTCAGAGTAGCTTTCAGCTTGCTGGGCAATTATCTGGACAGAACCGCCTTTCCTCAGGAGGCTTAACTCATCACTGGTTTTAAGGATTTCTTATGCAGCTGGTTTAATGAAAACATCCGTCACCTTTTCTAGAATTGAGGAAGGTTTAGCACCAAGGCATATGTCGGGTTTATTTTTAGGGCTTCTTCCTATTCCGTCACGTTCTTCTTTCTGGAATCTTCAAGCTACAGAAACCTCCAGGAACTCTGCCTTCCTTTCATTCCACTTCTCCCTGCCCTGTTCATTTTTCCTGCTATGTGTGTCTAAGTCTCTCACTAACAGACCCATTTCCAGGAGGTGAGATATGGGAAATAATGGGGCAAAGGAGTTAAAGGAATCCTTTTTCATGGTGTATGATTTATTACAAAGAGAACACTATGCTCTTCCCTTCAGCTTTGTAAGGTTGCGTTGGTTCATTGGATCAGTACCAGGTGAGCCTCCAGATAATTCCGCACACAAAGCCAGGGAGTTCAAATCCACAAATGGCACTACCAACAGGGTTAGGATTTGAAATTGGAAAGCAGGTGGGGGGAGGGGGTGCACTCACTGTTATTTTTCCTTCAGGCTTATTGCAATAAGAGTGGAGACAGAGGATAATTGGTCTCCATTGTTGCACTTCAAAGCAAGAGTTATAGCAAGAAGCTGCTGTGAGACTGCAGCTGGCAATACTGTGCAGAGAGAGTAGGTGTACAGTACAAGAGAGTGAATACAGGGGGAACACATGGAAGACTTGCTTCTTTTAATAAATATATAATTTTAAACCTGATGTATTCACGACATTTTACAAATCAACTCTACACCTGCTGAAGTCAGACTCTTCATTAGTGTGATTTTCACCATTTGGGTGCTTGGGGTTTGTGATTTATGCATTTGCCTATAATTCATTAAAGAGGATTCATTCAAGCCCACATGTTCTTAGACAATTAGGTAGCAAGACATCCTAACACTCAAGTTACAGAGAATCCCCCCTCCCAACACTCTCCCCTCTCCAGCTTTCTGCAATTTTAATTCAGAGCTCTGGAAACCATCACAAAGGCTCTTTAACATAACCACTGCAGTGTGCTCCAGGCACAACACAAGTGGCCATACAGAGCAGAACAGCATTAGCTCCCAGAGACCACATGGTGGAGTAGATGTTTACAGAATGAGATCTGCGTGGTGTACTGACATAATTTTAAATAGTACATGACGGTTAAAGATGTGTTTCTCCATTTTCTGTGTAAACAATGTTAAATAAGAATAAATGCAAAGGAATATTTTCTTCTGATGAACACATGCATTCCTCTGAGCTGGTATTAGGTGTTACACACACAGGCCCTAAGAACAAACATACATCCCCACCTGACAGAGGCAGACTTCCTTCTCTGATCTTCAGGATATATCTCAGTTCTAGTATTTACCTCTCCCAGCACACCCCAGGATCTCAGTAATGCCAGACAAATTCCTGGGCACAAAGCAGAATGCTGAAAATAAATCCTCATTCTGCAGTTAGGAGAATCGTGCCCTGTGATCGCATCTGGGATGTAAGATGTTAAGATCACTACGGTAGCTTGTCCCTGCTGCTAGCACAGGACACATCCCCCTGCCACCTATTTTCCTGCACACTGTCCCCTCCAATTTTCAGTTCTTCAAGGAACGTGCTCCTCAGCACTTCTCCTGGGAGACATGTCACATAGGTCCTCCTACAAGCAGGCCATGTTTGGTTCCATGTGTGGAACTCTCTGAATGCTCTGCAGGAGCAGGTCTCATCTTTTCCTGCCCCTGGAAGATGTTCTTAGACTCCTACTCCCAGCTGCATGCTGAGTCACAGTGGTACATCAATCTTGTGCACCAAGATGCTTTAACCAAGTTACTGAGAACACCTACACTTCTTCCATTTTAAAGCCTGATTCATTGTTCGGCCTTTTCAGAATCAAAAGTACCATTGACTCAATGAGAGCAACACAGCAGACAGCGGGGTTTTTATCAAAGTTTTTGAATCCTGAAAAATTTCCACTGCAGGCACTGACCCTTCAGAAATTTTACATGCATAGACTATAATACAGTATGATAAGAACCCTCTTTCCTGATGTAGTCATACAAAAGCTACCTGCAGCTCATAGATCACATGTTTAAAATTCTCTTCCCAGTTATTTAAACTTAATTGCTTAAGTTATTGAACTTTCCCTTCTGTGACTGCTGTCAACAGGTCAAGCTCCTCTAGGCTGTCCTGCTTAGTCTGCCTGCCACTTTCACAAAATACTCTGACTCCCTACCAACATGTCCCTTCAGACAGACAAGTCTTGAAACTCTATTGGCATTCCTGGAGGGAGAGATTGAGTGGAGATAAGGTAAACTCAGCACAGTGGTTCACAAGAAACAGCTAATGTATGTGTACACATATCTGGAAACAGTGATCATCGTGAATTACTCTTCTGTTCCCACTTCTGCCCTTCCTCAGATTATGCAACTAATCAGATGTACAACACAGAATCATAGAATATACTGGGTTGGAAGGGACATCTAAAGGTCATCTAGTCCAACCCCCCCTACAACAAGCAGGGACATCTCTAATTAGAACAGACTTCTCAGAACCCAATCAAGCCTGACCTTGAATGTCTCTAGGGATGGGACCTCCACCACCTCACTAGGCAACCTATTCTGGTGGTCCACCACTTCTTCTTGAAAACCTTTTTCCTCATATTCAGCCTAACTCTACTTTTTTCAAGATTAAAATCTATGACCTCTCAATGTATCATTCCATGCCTTTGTGAAGAGTTTTCTTGAGCCTTCTTAAAGGACTGTTTCAGGTACTGGAATGTCGCTATAAGGTTCCCCCAGTGTCATCATCTCTTCAGGCTGAAAAGCCTCAACTCTCTTAGCCTCACAATTAGTAGTGAATACTCCAGCTTCTGTAGAACGACATTTCCCTGCACTAAAACATGTATTTCACATGCTTCTTGGTAGATCAAGCTGGCAATATTGTTTAATCTATTCACCTTCAGGCAAAAAGAAAGGAGTGTCAGGCATTCTGGCATCATATGCACATCCCCAGGAGTTGGTTCATCTCTCACTATGAGACCTATTACACACAGAAAGCTGCAAAGGAGCCAACATTAAAGTCACAAAGCAGAGATCTTAAAAGTTTGGATATGCCACAGCTGCATGTGTACACACAACCCTCATTCAGCCCTGTGCCTATCATTATTGTGACACAGACTTTAACTACAGGAGGGCAGAGTGTTTTTCCACAGGGCTCTTGCTTTATTCTGTGCACGGGATCAACACTGTTCATTAACAAGCAGATTATTCAATATTTTGGCTTTTTCTTATTGTTCAATATGCAGCCCTAGGCTCCTGCTTACTTCATGCTACTCAAAGCCTACTCTGAAGACAGAGCTATTCAGTTCTTCATGGCTTTTCTAAAGTGCTTAGCACTGCAGGAGACAACTGCTTTATAAACACTGATGGACTAATTTTCCCAACAGCACTGGTACAAGAGGGGACTGCATTGTCCCCAATTCATAAAAGAGCAACTGGGACAAGAAGTACCTTACATAAGAGATACCCACTAATTTAGGCCACTTTATCTAAAAGGCCAGGGACAGGATTCTTATCTAAGATAACTTAAGATTTATGTAGCATGTTATGTGGTAAGCATCTAAATTATTCTGACTTGAGTTGAAGCTGACTGCTGTCATCTACCTTCTCCAAATCTGACCCCAAAATGACAATGTGAGTGGATAGAATATTTGAAATGTTCAAGTTTGTGGAATTAGGACATTTGGAGGTTACTATAAAAAGGTAAGACATTACTGGTTTTGGAGTGTTGTTCATTGGTTATACCTTAACTCAGACATTAGTTTGGCTTTGGATCCAATACTGCTGCATTCAACTGTGTTCGAGAACCTATTCTAATATGTGGTGATTAGGGCTAACTCTGTACCTCTAATAGTTAAGAGTTAAAACTGCCTTTATTTACTCTGCTACAATACAGGCTGCCAGACTATTTGCATCCGCACCACCTATTCAAAGGCAGTGATGCTGCACACACATTCTCAACAGGTCATGCCAAAAGTCAGGCAGAAGTAGTCCATCTCCATCATCACAAAAGCCTTTTCCTCTGATATCCTGAGGATAAGGTTTGACTTGATACCAAAGCTGTCAAGAAGGTGTGTGCTATTCTGGTGAGATAGCAAACAGGAAAAGCAATGCAGGACTGGCAAGCTGCCATTGGAATACTAACTAGCAACATTTAACTGCCCAGCACCAGAGCGTCTAAAGGCTGCCTTCCCTGTATAACTGTGTTAGCAAACAGACTCTCACTCCCATACACAGTCAGAATATTTATCATCTTGCCATGTCTGTAACAACATTTTGGATCCACAAGTATACATCTATTTCTGGTTGGTTGGAGAGAAGATTTACAACTGTGTGGAATGTCCTGAACCCAGATCCTACGATATTACAGGAGAGGAGTAATATCTCATAATATTACATGAGACCCAGTGCTTTACTTCGGGTGACAACAGGAGATTATTAAGACCTCTTAAGCAGCAGGGAAAAATTGCAATGCCCTGGTTCTTCTCTTATACAAATTATTAAACTTCCACACTGTTTTGAGATTAAGTACATGGGGATACATTAGGCTTTACAGATGGAGATTAGGTGATTTATGGAATCACAGAAAGGTTTTCTGACAGACACAAACTCATAGTGAGGTTCAGTTCTAACAAGATTGCACTTCTTTATACTTAAGCTCTGCAGAAATTCTTATAGGAGTGATAAGATATCCCAGTCCATTTGATGAGGGGTAATTCTATGAGACTTTGGGTGAATAAGGGGGACTGTGCTGTTTTGTTGTGTCAATGAGCATTTCCTCTTGTTTATACTGCAACCTCTTATGACTAGAGACACACCTGAGATGAAAATATCTATTCTTTAATTTTCAAGGTCATCTGGCTCCCTGGGTGAGTTACATATTGCTGTCTAATTGAGGAGACAAGATTAACTTTATTCTATTAGATTGTTTTAGTACTTGCCAGCTGAATAACTCTGCTTTAGCAAAGCAACAATTTTTGGCCAAGTCAGTTAAGAAAACAGCCCCAAACCCAGACAAAAACACAGATCAGAAAAACAGATCATTTCATCACTGGAAGGTCCACCAGAAACTCTGAGCACGATGGAAATGTCCTCCTAAACACTGCTATGATAAAATAACAAACATTTCATAGCAGAAATAAAACCGGCACCTTGTTTGTCACATAACATTTTAGAAGATGGCAGGCAAGGTATAAAGCCCTGATCCATCTGATTGCAATCAACAAAAAGCCCAGATGCTTTCAGGGGAGTTAAATCAGGCTTAGATCTTTCCCAATCACTTAATTTAAGGGGTTGAGTTTTGCCATCTGAACTTCACTGCAAGGTATTTGTCCCAGCCTAAATAACACAAAGAAGGGGAAACAATTTGACAGCATGGTGGTCTCTGTTCTGTTACCAATTCCCATTACTCTGTTCCATTACCAATTACTTCAAATCACTTAGCCTTTATATTTTCCATGGATCGCACTGTATGCCCTGGAAGGCAAGCTACCTAGCAAAGATATATTTCTCATAATACTCAGTGACAGCTCCTCTTACTAATTCAAAACAATATATGAGGGAATTTGGTGCTATCACATGGGCTATAGGTCAGTTGTCCAATACGGATGCTTGTCTGATGCAGAAGAATGAGAATGTAAAGCATTCAAACTGTAACTTTTATCAATCACTGCAGTGCACCAGCAGAACATGATTTGATAGCATGCCAAGCCAAAACTACACATTTTGATTCCAGAGCACTGAAACATCTCATTGCAATGAGTAATGGTACAATGAAAGATTAGGTTGAGAATCCTGTTGAGAATGTTAAATCTGAAAAATCTAAACTTTCAGGGATTATGAGCATTTTCACATTATTATTCATCAAAAACAGACATGTGGGGTAAAAATGGTCAGAAAAGCAATTTTAGTCTATGCCTTAGTTTCAGCTAATACTGAGTCAAGGAATTTTCGGATTCTCATGCCCTATCAACAAGAAGGCTGGAGGGGCACAAGAAGCTGGGAGGGGACACTGCCAGGACAGCTGACCCCAGCTGACCAAATGAATATCCCATATCATGTGTTACATCCAGCATGTAAACTGTTGGGAGTTGGCTGGGCAATGAGTGGTGAGCAATTGCATTGTGAATTATTAGTCTTTCTTAGGTTTTATTTCCCACTCTTATCTTCCTGTTTACTCCCATTAGAATTTTTTATTTCAATTCTTAAACTATTCTTTCCTCAAATCCATGAGTGTTACTTATGTTTGGTTCTCTTCCCCATCCTAGTGTAGGAGGTGAAGGTAAGGGTAGGAGTGACTAACTAGCTGTATGGTACTTATTTGCTGGCTGGGGTTAAACCAGTCTACTAGTTAATTCAAAATGTTATTGCTATACCCTTTTCTGTGGCAAGTAGAAGAACGCAGCAAGTACTGAAGACATGTAATAATTGAAAAAGGAGGTGAATGTGAAACACCATGCCAAATTAAAGCTTCAGGTACCATTGTGTAGGAAGACAGAGAAAGAGCAGGAAAGAGTAAAAGTGAAAGCTCATCTTAGTATCCTTATCCTGCCTCATACATTTAACTTAACCATAAAAGCCACTGTGTTGCCTAAACACTCAGGGAAGAAAGTTTTGTTGTCATTCCATTTACTTGAATTAAAGCTGTGATGCAGAATTGATTTTTTCCTTATGCAATCTTTTGAGGCCTCATCCAATGTGAAATTATGACATGCCACTGTACTTGGCTTTATACATCTCTTCTTGTCCTTAGATACTTAACTGTAGAAAACTGAGCATTCCGTAGTTGTCAAAAAGTACACAAGTTCAGCCTAACAGCACCTCCCTGGCATTGTGGTCTACAGTAAGCCCTCCTGTCGATCAGACAGAAATTGCTGATGATTATTAAAGTAGTAATATACATGAGTACATTGCAATAATGCACGTTAACTGAAATGATAAACTACAACCATATGTTGATTCATCAGCAACTTTGCCCGCCATCACTCAGAGTAAAGTTAATAGGTAAAGCCAAGTTTTATAGAGAAAAATGGTATTCACTCCTGTAGTAGTTCTCAGAAATTCTTATGCCTGACACTGCCAACACTGCAAATGCAAATGTCAGTCCATATCTCTGTCTATTGAAAAAATGAATGTTATACCTGCTTTCTTAAGCACATTACATGTGAAACAATACATGCCACGGTAGTGGAAGGAAATTCAGTGCAAGATTGTCCCACGTTTGGAGTGTACAAGTGCTCACATGCTTGTGCATGCTGCAGCATCATGCCTTTTGCTTTTCCATGCTGGTTTTTGTCACGAGTTCCAATTCCTTGCCATTTTTAAACTACAACAAAGCATCAGAAGCACTAATTCTCTGTTTCCCTTCTTAAAGAAAATACTTGAATAACAACACTGACCATGCAGACACCCTCTGTCCTTCTCCACCTGTACCACCTGATTTAGATTTCACAGATTTTACATAACATCCTAAATCCTGTCCTAGAACACTGGAGTCTATTCTACAAGCATCTCCACAGAAAAGATGTAATAATGTTACACATTCCCTATTAAACAACAGAGAATTCACATGTAGAAAAATCCTGCCACATTATGACTCCTTAAGCACAGAGATTTTCAAAACTTGACTGTAAAAAACATTAACCAATATAACACGGAAGTTAGCCCTGCTTGGAGACGTCCAGAGGTCTACTTTAATCTCTAATTCTGTGAAAGTCTCAAATATAGGGAACATTTCAATTGCTGCTCATGTAGCAGTGGAAACCAGAGAAGCCAGCTGACATTAGACTTCACAGACTCATGGAATGACTTATTTTTCTTTATGCATAATTTGCAACCTTACACACTCCAGCACCCTCGAGATAAAATCCTATAGCAACAGTGTACAATGAATGAGAACATATATGAGTGGGAAGTGGAGGAGCAAACAGATTTCAATTTCAAGCTTTCATGACTTAGCATAAACAAACATGAAACAATTCGTCCTCAGAATATAGAGATAGGAGGGGGATATTGACAGTGTCCTCTGGACACACAAGAAGACGGAGAGCCAGGGAGCCTGGAGCAAAGGGAACATTTCAAAAACTGTTAAAACCTTAAGAAAGTTAGAAGCAAAGTTGAAGCTTGCCCAGCTCATTCACTGGAGCTGTAACAATAATTCTCTTCATACACCGCTAACCCCCAAGATTGTCAAAAATAAGTAGTTCAGTCAAACATTGCCTCCTCCATAACAGAGACAGCCTTTGAAAAGGCTCAGTTAAACTTTTGAATGGGTGAACAAATTTGGGAAAAATAGGAACAACCTAATAACTTTACAGACAAAGTACAAAACCAGTTTCTAAAGAACCCACACTGAGCCAAGTCCCTTTCTGAGCTTGCAAAGTCTACATGAATGTTATATTTTCCCCTCCCCTATTTCTCACAAATGCATCCTCTGCCTATATCCAAGCTGACATGGAGATAGATCTCAGAATACTCATCTGAGGTGGGTTCCCATTTCTACATCTTTTAGCTGACAGACAATGCAGTGATCTTGCAGTGATTATGAAGTGATTAGGGAGATGACTCATTTGTTAGGTTCTTACAGGCATTCATTTAAGCTGTACACAGACAAACAATGTCTTCCCAGCTCAGCTGGCCAATAGCTTGCTGTTTTCTGTCATGGTAAATATAATGATTAACTGTGTAGATTCTTGCTCACTGCTTTAGCACCTGCAGAACCTCCCATGGTAAGTCTGTTTAGAAGCATCACTGACAAAACCAAATTACATCAGTTCCAACTACACCCCTAAACCTCTAAATTCACAAAGTTATAGTCCTTGTTTTCCAACCCATCCCATGGTGTTGCTTTTCTCATGGGGATTAGGAATTAGTCCCTTTGGCTATTCAGAGAAGGGCTTCAGTATCTGTCAGGCACAGAAAACTATTCAACAGTCCTGACACCTGGTTTCTTCAACCTAAGCCTAGGATCCCTGAGTGGTGTGGCTTTCTCTGTGGACTGATTTAGTTCTTTGATTTTGGTAGTTAGTGCTCCCACTTTGGTGTATTTTAAAAGGGGATTTCTGTTCTTGCCTCTTGACCAAAAAACCCCACAAAAATGCAAGGCAACTTGCTTGCAAGGCTCATGAAATGGCATTAACTAGAGGCAGAGACAAAACAGCAATTCCCTACCTTCCAAAATCTAACCATTCCTCTAGGTTGTCTTGACCTGGCTGCCTGCCAAGAACATTTTGGTATCCCCATCTGAGACCTACAGGGCAGAACTGATAAAACTTTTATGGTGGTGGTCACCCTGGCCATGCATAGGCTGGGCTCGATGATCTTAGAAGCCTTCTGCAGCCTCAATAATTCTGTGATTCTGTGCACATGCTTGAGGGAGAAGATGGAGGTTTAACAGTTGGTCTGTTTTCAACCAAACTGATTCTGTAAACACGTTTGAGTCTTACAAAATCAAGTGTCTCACCTGCAATGCGACTACATTGGGAGAACAGTCTTATGGACAAGAAAAGATGAAAATTACTTTCTCCACTTAAAAAAGCACAATTACTGAAGCTCATAGAACAACAGGTGCAAATAAAGCCCAAAACAAAACAGCCCAGAAGAGTTCTGAAAATCCAATCACTCCCATCAGTCTCTGCAAAATGGATAACCTATGTGTAGCATGATTGAATTTCTGTTTCATCACCCTAGTGGTAGCATCCTGCATGAAACTCTGGTTTGTGAATTTAGTTTTGAGAGGGACCTGAGAGAGCAGGAGTTACAACAATCTAATCAGAATGTGACAAGACATGCATCAAAACGTTGCGTTGTCAACATCCAGAAGCCACTTAATTCTGGAAAGATTTTAAAGTTGAGAAAGCAGTTTTAGCAACAGAATTAGAAGTGATGAGGACAATCAAAAATCCAGGTTGAGCTATCCAACATGTTGATTTTTCAAAACTTCCTTTCAAAAACGAGGCCACCTTCCTACATGGTTCCTTACTAACATCTTACACAAACCTGTGTCGTGTTCAAGTAAAGGACATAGGTGCCTTCTTCCATTTACTCCACCTATTTTTTGAGCGTACAATAATAATGAATGAAAGATACATGAATCGAGATAAATAACATCATAGTAAACTTCATGAAACTCGAAGGTTTTCGGTTCCCAACAAAGCCAGTTAAGTACAGAAATAACATGTTAATGCCCCTACCACACAGGACAGAAGGTAACATTCATGAGAGGGATTTGTAATGGCTCCTAAACAAAAGGAGTGCACAGAAATAGTCCATGGTTAACAATACCATGAGACAAAATCGGAAAGCTTGTGCACTTAAGACAGATGACATCAGATGCTTCCTTCAAAAGAAAGAACATCACAATCACTTTGTATTTCTTTGGTCTCAGCTTGCATTTCCTATCTAAATACTGAAGACATCTTCACAGGATAAGTACAGATTAACAGACTATTCAAGGTGATTGAGTAGATTAGCATTATTGTTTAGCACAATGCAAGATGGTAGAAAAATCCACAGAAAAGATCTGATACCCGGACAGCCGCTTGGATTTATGTGGCTCATACTCTGAATTTTTACATTTTTTTTAACATCATAAAGTGTCACAGTAGGTGCCTGAAAGCAGTTCCAACTGAAGAGTGAGAATTAAAGCTGGGAATCTTGAGTAACAGGTGGAACAAAAATTCCTCAGTAAACTGCTGCCTTATTTGTCACACAAATAGAAAATCCATATGTTAGTGCCAGAGGCAGAAGTAACAAGTTCTAACAAACCACACATAACAAAAAAAATTTGAAGAAACATTTGTCTGTAGAAGGGGGAAGAAAAAATTAAGTTAAATGCATCTAGAAATGCAAAATTATCTGAAGAGGAATCAGCACAGACTCAGAAGGAGGTTGTAGAGAGGTTGGGTTTGGTCTCCTCACAAGTAACGAGTGACAGGACAAGAGGAAATGGCCTCAAGTCGCACCAGGAGAAGTTCAATTAGACACTGGGAAAAACTTCTACATGGAAAAGTTCATCCAACACTGGAACAGGCTGCTCAGGAAGGGTGTTGAACTGCCATCCCTGGACATGTTTCAAAGTTGTGGAGATCTGGTGCCTAGGGACAGGGTTTAGTGGTGGCACTGGGACAATTCATTTTAATGGTTGGACTCAATGATCGTAAAGGTCTTTTCCAACCTAAGTAATCCAATGGCTTTGCGGTTCTATGAATGAATCCTTCACTAAATCCCAGTCAGGTAGCATGCAGAAATGAAGGGCATCCTCACCATTCTGGCTATGGCAATCCTGTCCAGCAGCTGGCTCTTTGTTTTTTGCACCCTCACAGAGATCCACACGTTAATTAGCCATTTACCAAAATGTTGTCTTCAATATCAGAAGAAGGAATGTGGTACCTTATCAAACACTCTTTCATACCAGACACAGCTCTTTGTTTTATTTTTAGGTATCCAAGACACAGAAGCAAAGAGCAGAAGAGTGATGCTCAGGTCCAACTATGAACAATTCCACATAACTAGCAATTAGGGATGGAAATTTTGCATTCAGATATTACAGTTTTAGAGTTTCCTTGGTTTACAGAATCAAGGATTTTGTAATTCAAAAGCTAAATCAAATCTCCTAAAACTCAGTTTGTTTTTCTCTGTGGTACTTGGAGCATTTCGCAAACATTAAGTGAAATGCCCTCTGATGCTTCAGTGAAGCAGGTGCACAGTATTAGTCTCACTTTGCAACTAAGACAACTGGGAAGCAGGGCGGGGATTGAGTGAATCATCCATGATCATTCTGGGCTTGTCTGACAGAGTCATAAATAGAAATCAGAACTCTGCAAAAAGTATATAAATCACCTCCCTCCCTGGAAGAAGCAGCAAAGCATTAGGCTAATTTTAACTGCATGCATCCTTCCATGCTTCTGGGCTACAGCCGGGAAGAGAAATAATACCGTTCTGAGCAAGTCTCACAGAAAGTCCAGGCAGGCCTTCAGCCATAAGTAGTGTGTGCAGAAAACACCCATCCTCATCAAGAATTTCATTTGAATGCTTCAGATCCAACGTACAGGTATTTGAGCTATGTAAACAAGCATTATTTATCTGAAGAGAACACCAGTTCCAAATTTACCATGTTTTCTCATGGGTAATTATCCAAGCAAGAACAAACAGCAGATGACATTCACTGAGTGGACACAGAAAAGCTAAATATGGAAGGTTAGCAAAATTATCTTTAGATATGAAGAAGCAACTGGACATTGAATAGGCTGGGCAAATTTAGCCAAGGTAAAATGAAATTAGCATTGATACTCTCTCCAGTGTAGTATGGCAGTTTAACTGGTGTCAGTAGGGGGGAAGTGAATAAATTCAAAATGCCCTGGCTTGACCAAAACACCACAGATACTCCCCTACTTCAAAAATACAATAATGAAGCTTAACTGGAAAACTTACTATTTATCATTTGGGCTAAAAATGTTGTTTACTTTTTACGTCTCTTGACAATTTTGACAAGGTGACTAGTGGATGGAGGTTCAGAGATAGATGTAAAACAGAAAGAGGCCAACTTTATTCCCCTTCAGAAGTATTTTAAGCTGCTTGCCTGTAATGAACAATACACAAAATATACACAAAATACATCAAAAGCTGAAGAGGTGGCTTACCAGAGGCCATCAGCACCTTAAATCGAGACAATTCTCAAACAAAAAGGAAAGTTTCTCCAAAGTTGTGTTCACAGCTTTTCTAACCTCCCCCCAGCACAGAGTAGTAGCCAGCCTGGAGAAATTGGAATGTACATGTTAAATAAGACTAGACAGTCATGGACAAAGGTCAGGGAAAAAGGGATAATACAAAAGCACTGTGACAAATGACAGCAAATGTGTTAGATTCACAATTCAAGAGGACACTGGTGGTGGTTGGAGGAAGATGTATATGAGCATTAGATCTATTATCAGGCTAAGAAACCAAGGACTGGGTAGACCTAAGGATATGAAAATTATGAAAAGCAGGCTGAGCATAAAGGGGGTAAGTGTGGAAGGATGGATCTGAGCACATACTTAGTCACAAAAAACAGAATGCCTAGTCAGAAGATAGATGTTCTAAGTGGTCAGAGTTTACTGTGTCACTGTGTGTCATAAAATCACAGAATCATTAGGGATTGGAAGGGACCTTGAAAGATTATCTAGTCCAATCCCCCTGCCACAACAAGATCACCTAGGAATCAAACAGGAACATATCCAGTCCAAGTTGCACAGGAACATACCCAGTATGTCCCACAGGAAACGCGAGCAATCACAAAGTTTGGCTACTGGATTTGTTTCTAGCCAGTCATCCAATCTCAGGCCAAAACCATAGTCCTTTCTATTGTAACACATATGGGATTCCCAGGCAAAAGTGTGACAAATGAATGAAGTGCTTGGAAATACCTCACAATTAAAAGAGAGACAGAAGAAGCCATAGAAAAAAATCAAAAACATAACCACAAGTCAGTTAACACATTACTGAGACCAGTATATTGATGCCAACATTCGGCACTAGCTTGTCACAAACAAGATAAGTGTCTTGTCACAAACAAAGGAACTCAATAGTCTGTTGGTTCTAGTGTTCTGTAGCAATTCTCATCTTCTTTGAAAGCATTTCAGTTCTAATAGGGAATCAGACTAACCATTTATGGACAGATACTGAGCCAGAACTAGAATCTGGTTAGTGATAGCAACATCTGGTACTGTTATACTTTAAAAGAACAATTTGAAAAAGTAATCTAGTGGGCCAGATCTCCAGTCAGTGTACAGCAGTGGCACTTTGCTGATAACTATATGCATGGATATCAGCAAATGTATGGCAGATGGAGAGCAGATCAGACTTTCTTCAAACAGCTTAAGAAAGGCAAGATGAATCTCACTCTACCCCCAGCCCCTTGACTCCCATGGGTTAAGAGTGTTAACAGGGTTAGAGAAATCCGTCCATATGGCAGCTTAGCCCACTTACTGGGGATGATACAAATCACTTTCTGGGATTGCTCCACTGACTGCAGACATTTCTAAGGCAAAGCCCTAAGTCTAGGGTGGATGAATAACTTTTAGGTGTCTAAAAGCCAAACAAAATTAATCCAATCTGTGTTATTCAAAAACATGAGAGTATACCTACTGAACAGAGTCCAGAATCTATAGGGCAAGATCTAGCAACACAAAGATCGTAATCCTCTAATCAGATACACAAAGTCCTTCAGGCTTTTCAAAATACTAAAAGCCCAAGGGAAACTTTGTCCTCAAGCAATTTCAAGTCAAATTTTACAAGCCAAAGAGGTGCACAGTTTTATTCATTGAGTTTTCCGAATGGAGCATCCAAGCCTTTGAAATTCTCTCATGGCTCATTTGTAGGCATCTCACTGTATCCCATGGAGAGTGGATGAGAAGGATAATTGAAAATGGGACACGTGGGCATCAAAACAAGCAGAATGACCCCCTCCTTCTCTTTTTCTTTTTCTTCTGGTTCATGATTCTAAATGAAATCCCAGGCTGTCTTCCAACTGCTACTCAGAGCTGTCACAGGGTAGGAACACGTACAGAGCACTTAAACGACTGACTGACCTATTTCCATCCTTGTCGCTGCTGCTGTGTCTGAACCCTTCGTTCTGAATTCCATGCACATACATGCACACGTGCATAGCAATTTTCCTGCATACTCCCATGAGGAACTCTTTCCAAAGTCTAACCTCAGCTCCTGAAGGAGCTCTCTGTTGCCTCCTGAACAGCTGTTAACCCCATGGCCTGAGTGCCCTCTTTAATTAGGTTAACTTCTGGGAGCCTACCCTTTGGGGGAGATAAGGAGAGCTTTGGCTCACTGGCTTGTCTTCTCTTGTATCAGCTCTGTTCTCCACTGGATGCTGCTCTGTATTCTAAAGAATTTGTATACAAGCATACTTTCATCCCTCTTAAAAATTCAAACACACAAAGCACTGCTGTGCAATGAATAAATCTAAGAGCATTCTGGCACCTGAACTAATGTGCACAGCAAAAGACCACTGACAATGGCTAGATCCTTCCCACCGAACTGAAATCAACAGGTCTCAAGACTGGCAAAAGGTGCCCAAAGCTGAAGGGTTCTCAAATCCTCCCCTAACTCTTGTGCAGTTAAATTAAGAGCTTTGTTACACTCTCTGACTTTTGTGCTACTACATGTCACATCCCAGGAAGGAGCAGTCACTGTTTCCCTGGTCTCGGCTGAACTTCAAGGATACAGAAAAGTTAATTGGATGAAATGAGACTTCCGAAATAAAACTTCATGTGGAAAGACCATCTGCAAAAGATTTTAATGAAATCTCTTTTCCAGGTAGATGCAATACAGAGTGACAGCAGCATTCTTGATCTCAACTTCTCTTGCTTCTGATGCTCCAATATATAACCTTCTTATGCTCCCCATCAATTCAATCAACATGTTTATAAAGTAAGAAATGAAAATAAAGTTAAAGCAGCTAATACGGAATATTATTCAAGAAGAATATTTTTAATAGTCACATTAACATATTTTGGCCATTGAAAAAGGACAAAGATATTTTTTGTTACTCTTTATTATTCTATACATTACAGCAGTGCTCAGACACAAGCAAGTATTGCGTCTGTACTTTTGTATCATTCTTTCCATGAATTTTCTATTTCTACTTAATTGAGGGGTATAAACCCAACAAGGGGTTTATACAGAAGGAAACCCTTGTCAGCAGGCTGCCAAGTGCTACAAAATGCTGTTGATTGTTGGGGCAGCAGAGCATACTCCCACAACAGACCTTTACAAAGCTATGCAGAACTTGATCAGAAAACTAGACTTTGAGAAGTTTTGAAAATTGTAATCAGCTTCAGGATATTTGCATACTCTGAAAAGTATGCAAGTATTAATTCATGGAACATAGGAGGTTCTGCATAAATATCAGAAGAAACTTCTTCACGGCGAGGGTGACAAAGCACTGGAACCAACTGCCCAGGGAGAATCTCTTTCTATGGAGACGTTTAAAACCAGTCTGGATATGTTCCTGTGCAGCTTGATCTAGGGGATCCTGCTCTGGCAGGGGGATTGAACTGGATGATCTTTCAAAGTCTCTTCTAATCCCTAACATTCTGTGACTCATCAAAACTTACTTTTCAAAGCAATGGACCACTTGAGTTTCTACCAGCACCCATAAGGAAGGAAGTAGTTCATCTGCAGGTCTTCAGGCTGCTTGTTTCCCCATTTGAAACATTTATTTGTCCATTTGAAAGTTTCATTCTGATATTAATTTTTGTTGTATCCTGCTTTGCTAAAGTTTTCAGTGCCTGCCTTACCCCTCTGACTGAATGTGTGCATGATGCTGCTATCATATTCCTACAGTAAACAGAACATCTCCTCTACATTTCACTACAAGGTATTTTTTCCACACCTCAGGTAGATCTTTGCCCCTCTTTCTCACACTCCTATTTTAAACTTCCTAAAGCAGAGTCAATGCAACAAGGTAGGTGAGAGCACAGGATTAGCCCAGGCACTCAACCAAGCTCTTTCAGTATCTCAGTGTAACCGGCCCACATCCGTGTAAGCCTCTGTGAACTCTCAAGAGGGTTTTACACAAGCCCAAGCTAATAAAAGGTGTGTAACAGTTCCTCCACTTAGTATTTCAGCATCAAACAGTGACAAACACAATAACAGCAATGGCACGTCAGCCTGGTACAGGAAACCAGCTAGCAAAGCACTCCACATGGACTAGTAAGCAAGGAGAGACAGAAGGTTCCTCTCCTCAGCAGAGGACTGGTCATGCTCAAAGCAGATTTTAGTTCTTACACTCTGGCTCTGTTTCTGCACAGGTGGAAAACAGAGCATCCAATGTTGTTATGATTCTGCCTCCCACAGACTTTTTCAGAAGTTTCCCAAATTCTGTCTCCTTTCATGTCAATGATTGCCACAGAAAGTCTCAGTCACTAATGGCTATCTTCTGTCATTTCCTACTGGAGCTCACTTCGAGTACATCCTGTGGGTGGTCTACATCAGGTCCTTGCCTGCCAGTTAGAAGCTAGCTAATTCTTAATTTCCTGTTACAGGCTCTGTCCTGTGACATGCTACTGCAATCAATGGGGATTAGGCACAGACCACTTTTACAAATATATCCCAGAACAGCTGGAGTCCACATGCTCCAGCATGTCATTGATTGAAAGGTAATTTAAGTGTATGAGAATTTGTGCTAAGTCCTCTCTTGGGACTACACCTAGGCTCATAATTTCAATGAGGTATACAGCACTAAAGCCAGACCTTCTCTTATTACAGGAGTCAAGCCAGATCTTCTCTTCCAATGTCTGGGCAGAGGATACAGTATTTTAATAAGACAAAAAAACAGATGACAGACCTTTGCCTCCTGTTCAGGTCTGTTCTCCACACCTTTATTATACAGAACACAGGAGAAGACTGAGACTCCTACAGAATGTAGTTACAGAGGTCTGTTATGGAGGTGAATACCCATTTGATAATACCCCTTCAGAAGGATTTTATATTTTTAATTTAGGACGTAGATCTGACAGCAGCTCCAAGAATGTTGGTCTTTTAGGATGACTGGGAACAGGCTCCAGTGAAACAAGTCTTGAAAGATGAACCAGTTATTCTCTTGTTACTTACAGCTCTAATCACTTCTTAGAGAGACAACCAGTCTTCATTGCAATGGCATCAACTGCTTCCAGAAATACATCTTCATGTAAAACTCCAGCTGATGTGCAGAAGTAAAGCTACAAAGCTGGTTAGAGAAATCTGCTCTATAGCAGAAAGCCCTTGTCTGGCTTTAAGTCTTTTGGTTTTTAGGTTGTTTTTTAATTGATAACCAAAGGCAACCAGAAAAATCCTGTTTGTTAAACAAAATGTTAGACATTTACATATGTCTAACTTTACAAAGTCACACATCTGAAGCTGTATATGCTAAATATTACTTAAAGCAAATGAAAGCAGAAAACAGACACAGGATTCCAGGCTGCTTTTGGGAGAAGCTTAATGGTCTCAAGAGGAAAAAATAAAAGAATGTATAGCAAGTCAAGCTGTCCTGCAGCTGAACACACTCCTCCACATTCCATTCCTCTTATGCTGTGTGTCCTGAGATGCCCTATCCTGCCCCAGAACAGAGCCTTAGCTAACAGGACAGAGGGCAGCTGTTCTGGTCCCATCGCTGATGCATTTATGCCTGCAGGCATTCCCTTGGGAAATTTTACTTGCAGCTGGTTTAGGGCCACTTGTCCTTTTGGACTTATCTGTGCAAAGGAACAAAACTCAGGGCAGTAGCTGTGTTAGGAAGCCAAATTGTTGATGGCACTTGAGGGTCAGCACTGAGAGTCTGGCTTGTAGGAGATAAAAAGTACCCATCAGACATCTCACTAATATATGCCCATCTGAATGCAAGCAAGCAACACAAGAGGAATCAACAGAGGAAAGCTTCATACAATTTTGAGTTACCCCTCTATCCTGTTTGCAACACAACCAACCATAAAAAGGCTTTCAATGGGAACATTGTGGAAGAATTTAAATTCCAAACTCCAAAATTTCAGGATCTGCTATTTAGGCATCTGAGATGTGCTATAGAAGCGTCTTTGCTTTGAAAAACTGCTAAACACTCTTTGTCTGAAATACAGAAGCCATTGACATATTTCAGTGTCTCACCAAGTAAAATTTCAGCACCTGAGAACCGCCAGCTGCTTATGAAAACCTGAGATCAAGCCTCCAAATCCAGGGCAGTCCTGAGGCTTTCCTCACAAATGGAATGGGATTGCCTAGCTGGGTAGCTGTGCACACCCATCCTGCTCCAACAGCATCAAGGGAGAAAGGCACAGGAGCACATGAAGAGCACAGGAGTGAAGTTTTCTTGAAGTACGGATTAAGAATCTGAGTGATATAAATCAAAGCTTGTAACACCAACCAGTTATCTTAAAGAAGTTCAAATCATGTAAACGACCATTTGGAAATTTTACTGTATTTCATCAAGCTATCATTGGCTGTAATTCTAATTTGCAAGAGAATTTATTCAAGTAGTAAAATGATAGCTCAAACACCAATACAAGGAGAAGTTTATTCTGTTCTTGACAGAACTAAATACCAGCTTTCATCTTGATCACTGATCAAAAGACACACTGAGACAACTTAAGAGCTCTAAGCTTAATACAATTTATGCCCCAAGATATAGAAAAACACAGTATTATTTCCAAAATAAAAATAAATAAAAATCATAGAATCATTAAGAATCAGAAGGGACCTCAAAAGATCATCTAGTCCAATCCCCTTGCCACAGCAGGACCACCTAGACCAAGTCGTACAGGAACAGGTCCAGTCGTCTACAGAGACGAATTCTCCACAACCCCCGTGGGCAGCCTGTTCCAATGCTCCGTTACCCTCCCTGGGAATAAGTCCCTTCTCATATTTATATGGAATGTCCTATGTTCCAACTTGCACCCATTGCCCCTTGTCCTATCACCAGATGACTTTGAGAAGAGCCTGGATCCATCCTCCTGACACCCACTCCTCAAATATTTATACAGATGAATGAAGTCGCCCCTCAACTTCCTCTTTTCCAAGCTCAAGAGACCCAACTGCCTCAGCCTTTCCTCATAAGGGAGGTGTTCTACTTCCTTCATCATCTTTGTTGCTCTATGCTGGACATCCTCCAGCAGCTTTGTGTCTTTCTTGAACTGAGTGGCTCAGAACTGGACACAATCCTGCAGATGCAGCCTCACTACTGCAGAGTAGAGGTGGAGAAGAACCTCTCTGCTAATCACCCCCTTTCTGATAATAGATTTGGACTGAGAGATCCATTTATAAAGAATGTGACCACACCATTTTCTTTGTCCATATCAGAAGACAGTCATAGTCTGCTTTCAAGTCAATTAATTGCTCCCAGTTTCATGTTCCAATCTTTTTCGTTTACAGATTAGAAATCTTATCTTTTCAATAATTTTAGTTCCATTTTTACTTATAAGAAAGGGATATTTGTGGAATGAACTTAAGCATTGTTGATGAATATGCAGCACAAAACCATTTCTGATCATGTCAGTAATGCTCATTTGATCAAAGCTGACCTTCCTCCTCTTTCTGAAGACTTGGAAGAACTATATGGCTTATACAGATTCAGCCCAACACCTTTGTTTAAGGGAAGTATTCAAAGAGGCATCAGCAAACATTAAAAAGGGTTTTCTGAGAAATTATGAAGATTTTGCGATGTTTCTTCTTTACCCTATTAAGCTTACATGACACCAAACTATAAAACACTCTGCACTGGAAAAATACCTCCACTAGCTTTTGCTGATTCTAATGGAATTTGTATTTTTAAAGGAAAATATTTCAATAAGATTTAATTATTTAAGTTCATGCTCAGTGTGCCAAATTTATGCAGTCAAACAAGCTTATCATTCTAAGAAAGACCAAAGACATCATTTGTTATATGGGACTTTTGTAAAAGAAAACTATGAGAACTATACAACAGTTTGAAAATTATACATGTTAAAGCCAAAACAGCTCTAACCAATGAACTTTGCTGATCTACCATTCACACACAAAGACCTCCCTTGAAGCTATTCACATTAACTAAAAAAACCCAAAACCCAAAACCACCCAATGAAACAAATTAATAAACTCCAAACATACTTTAGGAAAATACTTTTATTTCCAAACTGCCTATCAGGGAAAATACGCAGTAGTCTTTAACCATCCCCTCAAAGACTTTATTCTTCATTTATTCATCATGTCACTCCAAGGGAATGTAAGACTTGCTTCACGACTGTCTTGTCACATGTCAGAGTTTGTAATTCTCTCCTCATTCTTTAGTTCTTCAGAACAGGTCAAACCTGTGCCAAATAATTGTTCGCATGTCTGTGGAGTGCTTGTATAAATGGCTTTTGGAGAAGTGAATTTCTCAATAGTACAAGTAACAAGGAATCACTTGAGATAACCCAAGATGCAAAGAGCACAACTAAGCAATGACACAGACTCAAAATCCCAGAACATTAAACCCAGTATATTTATCTAGACCTTTTCATACACAAAATCAATAATAAACCCTTGAGATATATTAATTGCTCAAAACATGGTGGGTGGCTGGATCTAGAAATATGTGGTTGTCTCTTTCTCCAGCTTCAAGATGAAAAAGTTGATGCCTGAATTCTTCTAGGGAAGCAGTCATTTGACTTCCATGGGAATTTATGAATCCTCAACCATGTTGTTACTATTAACAAGAGCTGACATTTAAATGCATTTCATTAACAGCAAATAGAATGAGAATGTCAAGACTTTAGTAGATCAGATCTGTAGCTGAAAAGGTAACCAATGTAAGGAATAAGAACTGTCTGCTAGGATTGCACTTGCGTCTCACCTGCACCAATAACTGCTTATCTCCTAGATGTGACCCATCTTTCTGTTATGCTAGTTTAGCAAAGCATCAGCAAGATGGAGATGTCAAGAACAAACCTCTATCAGCATCAGTTCCTACTTGCAAGTCAATAGGAGGAGTAAAAGTAAACCCTACTGGAAGAATAAAAACCAAAAAGATTTTAACATACAGCTGAAAATGTACAGGAGATTAGCAGAGGCTCCACAGAAAGTGAAGGAGATAGAATGGCAGTTTGTCAATTGATTCTTTTCAGTCTTGGAAGACCAGACAGAAGATCTATCCAAGGACAACTGCTGGGCTACAAAACTTGCTGGGAGTGCTCACATGGAATAGATATTTTCACAGCATGAAATGCTTCCTCAGTAGCAAGCATTGGTAAAAGATTGACTAGCACTTGAACATCTGTGGATTTCCAAAACCTGCTGAACAAACCTACCTCCAGACACAAAATGACAATTTAATCCACATATAAAACAATGGGTAGAACCATAATACTATTCAGCAGCACCAGAACAGCAAAAGTCCTTGTGCTAGAAAATTAAGATTAAACTGGGAGCTGAATAGAGCTCCATGGTTTCACCCAAGGAGTGAAGAAGAGCATCTAAAGGTAATCAATTCTGAAGAAACTCCACCTTTTGGATCAGCTTCCCTTTGCAAGTGTGTTTTGTCACTGAAAGATCCTTCCCTGGCTTCACCAAATCTAGAATAGCCCTACTATCTGTTGACATAGGAAGGTTTTCGATCCTGACTGTATAGCTAGATACCACTTTTCCTGCCACCATCCAGAGGAGGAGGGTGGAGGAGGGAACAAAGAGAAAAAAACCTACCATTATTCCTCCTATTATATTTAGGAGTCTGTCTTGCTCTGCTGTAACAGCTTGCTTGATTGCCTTGTCCACCTGCTGTGCCACACTCTTTTAGCTCTGAAAGCTCTCGAGGAAAGTGATGTACTTGTACACACCTAGCAGAACAGGATTGTGGCTTGTGGTCAACACGGCAGCATCAATGCATTATCAATCATCTGAACATTCGGGCTTCCTTGTTAACCTATTTCAACTAAAATAAATATACAAAACTTCTGACTAATACAATATTTGATCAGCCCGAGAAGTGTGCACTTCTCTGTGGCATATCCCTGACATTTCATGAGGTTCCCAAAGATACAACCAACCTTACCATGTGCTCTGCCACAGTGCAACTCATTCACTGCTTTGCACAGGATCAGGGCACAACTCAGCCTACTCTATGAATAGAGACTGGTCTTGTTGACAAGAAAACCCCATTCTCTCACCCAGCTTTTACTTGGAGAATCAAACGCAAAGCTCCTGCCTCTCTTTTTGTCTCTGGGCATGGTGCAGAAGTCCCACAGAGGGGTTTAGAATTTTCCTAGATCTAGCAGAACTGGCAGACTCCCAGGATAACTGCTACTTTAGCCTCGAGGTGTTGGAAAGCTCCAGTCTCTTTGCAAATCATTTGGAAGTCTGAATGGCAGTGGTGAAAGGGAGGGGGCACCTAAGCCCACACCCCCCACCACCACAGCATTCCAGTGTTATTAGACATCCAGCTGTTCTCTGCAAGCAGGCAGGATTTACTGTTTATGTATTGGTTAAAGAGACAGATGAAATTCCCCTTCCCCATCCATTATTATTGTATAATCTATACAATTCATCAGCTCAATGGCCATGTCAGTGAAGAAAAGTGAAAAGAGCATTAGTATTCCGAGCACTCACACCACATGAGGCAGCAGGTTTATGATCTGCGCAACCTGAAATAAGCAGTTTTCTTCCCTGGGGACCTAGGTTAACACCAAGTAGCTGCACGTTAAGTCACATATACTTCTATTAATATACATCTTTCCCAGCCTGGGAGGGGAAGAAGAGGCAGAATACCTATCCTGCTCACACCAACAGAAATAACCAATGTTTCTGTGGCTCGACACTGTGTGTCCAGAGATGTCACATCCCTTTTCTGATTCCAACTCCTCCATGTTGGCAGAATGCTCTTCCTGCAGCTCATAGGCACCAAGCAAGCAAAGCCATCAGCTGTCAATCAGCTGTCACATCCACCTCCTCCCAGACTACCCTGACATCCCCCCTCTGCCTGGTGCCAGGGGCAGCAGAGAAGTAATCTGTTATGAGATTAATTGCTCCCTCCACCATGTCACCACAGCTATGATGGTTTCTGTATTTATAGGAAGTGGAGAAAGGGATTTTGCAGGCAGTTTTTCATCGTGTGTATGTAATGAGGTGTAACAGTTGTATGGACACAGTTCCTTCCCAGCCTCTAACGCCATGAAGCCCCTGTATTCCTGAATGGATGTGCTGAGTCACCCAGTTTGTTACCAAGTAGTACAAATGATCATTTGCTGCTGTTAGAAAGTAATAATCCTAAGGAAGAGAACATATGGGCATGGTTGCATTAGAACATGCCAGCCACCATCCAAGGTAACGCTAGTTACCACAGTCTTTCATTTCCAAGAACAACTACACCACCTGCCTAGGCTCTGGCTCCAAAATTGCTTTAATCCCATCTACACCCAAGGTGATACTAGAAAGGGATCCCTCTCTGCTCATTTCTCCCACTTGTCTTAGTTCCGCTTCTCTGACTGTGCTGGTTGCCAAGTGAGAACTATTTTGCCAGGCTGGTTTTCTGCAGCATCAGTCCCTTTTCAGGCTCACAACACTGCCACACATGCACCAGTTCTGGTAAAGAGGAGACAGCAGGGATGCAAAGCCAGGAGGGAAAACACCGCTGAACTACCCTTTTGGGCACCAGTGTGCACTTTCCTTCGCCTGTAGCAGCTGTGAAGCAGCAGTTTCCAATCTCTCTTTGCTTCAGCAGAAAAGGCTTGTGTGCTAGTGGCTAAATAAAATGTTTCCTTTACAACACAACCTACATTTTCAAGTAAACACTAGGACTACTTTTCAAGAGCTCAACACCTGGCAAGCTTCTGAAACTCAACTCTTAGCCACATTTCTTTTATGAGACTTCACCTATGACTATTAACCAAAGAGAAAAGGTGTTATCTCCAAACAGAGATGAGGAAACATCACACACAGCTCTGAACCACCGAGAGATACTTTACTGCAAAGAGGCTCTTTGAAGTCAAAGGCATGGTGTTAGGAGCCGAAGTGCTGCCCATGTGAATGGCAACTTGGGGCAAGTGTCTGCCTTTACACTTCCCAGAAGGGATGAATGTACTCATATTATTTCATGTTGTTTTATTAATACAATATTGGTTTAAGTAATGGATGATTATTATTTAGACTTGTCTCACGATTGTTCTCATGTTACATGACACTGCCCTTAGGACTAATATTGTAAATTATACAGCAATCTGCCATCATTTTAAGTGCTACAATTAAAAAAAAAAACCTCAAAAAAACCCCAAACCGAACAGCTGTCACCCAGAAAAATAAAACAACAAAAGCCCTACCTTAAACAAACATTCCCTTAGGCTGTCATTGTTTTCCTGATAACTTGGATGGGATTTCCCTCTCCTCACCTACATAGTGGCAGTTGGAACAGGAAGACAGGGTTTTCTGTTGATAGGTGATAAATCCTTCCCAGTGAACCAGAGGTGAATACTGAACCCCTTGCTTGTGTAACACAATTAAACCTGACTACAAGGAAGGGGAGTGATCACTAACTGCTGGTGATATTGTGCAAATGTGTGCAACTTCAGAAAATCCCAGAAACTGTGTCCAGAGAGCTATTAATTCTTGATGAATCTCTCAGCTGCCTTCCCTAACACCTGGTGAATCAGTAGGTCCTACACAGATGCTGCTGCAATGGGAAGATGGGAGTGTGGAAAGGAGTATTAGTTCCATCTGGGATGCTGAGATTAGTTACAACCTGAGATGCTGTTTGTGGTGGAAAACTCCCAAACTGTGTGGCACACTAATCACATACTGAACCTTCCTATGCTCACATACAGCAGGCAAAACATCTTCCTTGTTCTACTCTTTCAGTTGCTCACCTAGAAGGAAAAGTAAGGTGTTTTCCTTAAGGCAGAATTTGACCTCTTAACTGGTCATTTCTATGGTTAAGAAAAACATTTCTCGACTCAGTTTCCATTTTTCGCTTAGTTGTTGCAAAGATGAACCCTGCTGGCACACGTGGACCATAGCTGAAATACAATCGGTAAACTGAAATAGAAGGGAAGCTTAGCTCTGCCCCCAAACAGAGAGAAGAATCTCAGTTGTTACTGAGATTCATAGAATGGATTGGGTTGGAAACAACCTTTAAAGGTCATCCAGTCAAATTCCCCTGCATCTTCAATTAGGTCAGGTTCCTCAGAGTCCCAACCAAACCTGGAATCTTTCTGGACATGGGGCATCTACCACATTCCTGGGCAACCTTTCCCTGTTTCATCCCCTCACTGTAAAAAGATTTCTTCATTATAGCTAGTCTGTTTTTACCCTATTTGCATTTAAAACCATCACCCCTTATCCTGTTGTAATAGGCCCTGCTAAAAAACATTGCCTCAATCGATCTTACAGGCTCCCTTTAAATATTGAAAGGCCACAGTAACGTCTTCCTGTAGCCTTTCCTTCTCCAAGAAGTCAGGAGAGTACTGCCAAGTACTACACTAACTTGATGTTACTTAGGAGTCAGGACAGAGAAATCATTTCAACAGGAAAGCAGGAAGGCTTGTAGCTAGGGAACAGCCCTGCTCGGTAACTGACAGCACAAGGACAGCTTGAATCCACAAGTGTAGCCTCATGTGTGGCTGTAGTACTGAACACAGCTCATGCATCCCAGGACAGGAAGACACATGTATGGCTGGAGCTAAGCTCAACCTTGTTATCACTGGGCTCTGGGATTTTCTCCCAGATGACTGAAGAACTCAGTGATGCTGCTGGCAAAGCAAATGTGACCTGGATAAATGCAACACTAAGCTTTGGCTGTTCTTGATTTCTGCAAGGAACCATACCTTTTCTTTCAGACAATAATTGTGTTAAGGAGGTTAAGACTAACTGAGGGCAAGTCTAACTGAAGGGAAGTGACACATTCTTGAGTCACAACCCTCACTGCAAGAGACACTTCTGAGCACTTCCCTGAACTAGGCCTTCAACAAAGCATCAGTGCCACTCATCTCATTGTAGGAAAGGGAGAAGGCAAAGCAATGGGAGTTGGAATTTGCATTGTCTGTATTACTGACTGCTCCACTAACACTTCTCACACTGCAGACCATCTCATCTCTTGGGTAAGTGTCCCATGGACACACCTCCTGGCCATTGATACGGCACTGACACTTCCCTTCTTTTAAGGCACCTTGACATGACATGCTTACAACAGCTTCAAGGGTGGAAGGATTGCTTTGGTGCATTTGTGGTTTGGTGCAACACATCTTAGAAACTATGTGCTGTGTAAGGAGGCAGCCGCCTGAAGACCATCAGTGAAAAGATAGCAGCTAGTTAGTCTTGCCTTACATCTGTTACTGGAAATGTCTCGATAAACAGTACCAGCAGATGGCACTGGTGAATACATGGCGTGTTTCTTGGGTTGAATCACAGCCCTAACTTTCTCTGACTGGTAAGTTGCCTTCTTAGACCAGCCCTCTCTTCTTTTGTATCAGCTCCTTAGGTGCCACGGATCATGGCCGTAGTGCGTTCACTACAATGTTAGACAGAAACTCAGCGTGCTTCTTCCCTCTCTTGCAAAACTAACAGTAAATCCCTGCTGTGATTGCATGGGAGTATTAGAGATAGCATCTATCTAAACAATGCTCCTTGGTACCTACTCTACATCCTCAAAGCCAAGGAATGCAACAGGGTGGTTTTTTTTTGTTTTTACCCACATTCATAAATATGGCTCCACAGCAAACTTTATATCAACTAAAAACATATCAATAAGTATACAAATAGATAAATATATAGTAAAAAATGAGACCTAAATATAAAAATAAATATACACATATATATAGTAAAAAAATAACATGAGACCTTATTTTACCTAAATAGCATATAGGTAAACCAAAACAAAGACCTACAGCAAATTGGCTGATGTCTACTAGGGTGTTTGCAGGAGTTAAAAAAAAAAAAAACAAAAAACAAAACACCAAACCAAAAGATAGTATTAAACAAGCCAATCAACCACAAAATACTTGGGTTCGTTCTTTGCTTGCCAGGAACACAAACTCAAACCAGCAGAGGTACAAACCAGTCTTTAAAGAAAAAAGCAAAAAAGAAATGAAAAAGAAATGGAGAATAAAGATTAATATGTTTAGTTGTTTAGGTGATAGTCAAGCTCAGAAACCCAAATGGGATTACTCAGACCTAAGATCAGCAATTCAGAGGTGAAGGAAATAAAAACATTTCAACCAAACTGATATTAAGACCCTGTTAATTACAAATACATTCTAGAAGACAATAAAATGCAAAAAATAAAGTCAGTGAGTGTCAAGAACAGGCTTCTACAGCATCTCGCAGACATAAATGGCACTTAGGTAGAGAACTTGGATTCACTTGGCTGCAATTCGTGAGGTGCGCGCTTGTTCTCTGCATAGCAGCTCAAAGGTAATAATCACAAATGGTGCCATTTAAATGGAAAATAAATAGCCCTGTCCCTTTAAAGACATCATGTCTCATTCTCAGTGGAATAATGGCAGATATAAAAAAGCTATGATTTCAATATTTCTCATTATGACTTCTCTCCCCGCTTGCCTAAAAATAAAAGGCTACTCTGTAATCCCAGATCAATCTAACTAAAAGAGAAAGGTTCACTTGCAACAACAAAATAGCAGCTCTGACAGTAGTTACGTATTCATCACATGTGAAAATAGCCCCATAATGCTGCCTTCAAACCCTTCCAACAAGTTGTATTAAATTAGGTTGTGTTTGGATTATTTTTTTCTTGCACACCAAAAGCAAAATAAATATAGCTTTATTTAACGCTACTAAAAGGTTCAGATTCAACTGGAACCCCAAGGCATGCTGCTTTGTTGTTAAAGCACATATACTGACTCTATTGATTGGTGCAGTCCTCTGTGCGAGAGAATTTGTCACATCAATAGCAACTGAAAAATACTCAGGAGCTGTAATACAGTTTAAATGAGCAGTTACCACATCAATATAGAGAGCATTTTCAATGCCTGTAGATAGGAACTCTTTTGAAAACATAGTATTTGTTTTAAGATAAAAGATGACAACTTTTTTTACAAGGAAGATTTTCATTTTTTTGAAGTAATGATGAGCAAAACATCAGCCACTGTTACGATCACAGCACTCTCTGGGCAATGAAAGCCACGATGGAAAGAAAACTTCCAAGCAGGAAAGGAATGGCAATGCTATAGAGTCAGGTGGATGAAAGGGTTAGGAAAGAAGACCTGGCTGCTCACTTGCCTCCCTGGTCTTTTCCAGTACTGCTGCCCAGAGCGTACCAGCGTCATGGCTGCAGATCCACCCCAGACTTTGTTTCGTTCCAGGGCCCCAGCCTGGCACACTGCTTGAGCTGGGAGATCCAATCAAGATGCAAACACACACTGGACATGAGGGATACATGGCCTGGAAAATTCCTGACCAGTCCCTTAACACCAAGTATGAGCTAGGAAGATGAAAGCTGCTGCTATGCTATGCCCTCTCTCTCTTTGCCTTTGCAGCTTGGAAGGAGGTGATACAAGGCTACAGCCATTTCCTCACCAGGGCAGGTCTGCTCTGTTAGGATTTTCCCTCCATTATGTTTTTATCCCAACAGGCCACCAAAAGACACCAAAACACTGCACAGACACCTTGGATTTCCAGTTTTAAAACTGGGAAGGAAGAAAAGAGCTTAGTTGCCATGAATCTACTAGGGTGTCAGTGGCACATCTGGCAACAAGGTCCATGTCTCCCCTGTAGTCCCAGGCTACTAAGGAGATTGCAGGTTCTGTTCTCACATGAGTCACCCGCCCCATCTGGTATCATCTAGGCTGGCACCGAGAGTCACTGGCTGCAATAATGTGCAGTCTAAGTTAACAAGTCAAATAAGGTACAAGAGAAGACACCAAGGAGAAGTCTGTGAAGCTCACAGCAGGGTCTAGAACTTCCTGCAAGGGGCCAGAGTTGAACAGTGTCAGGCCAGAGAGACAGAGACCTAATTGGGGACTTAAAAGGGCAAACTGGACAAATATTAGGAAGACAAATGCGCTGCACATTACTGAGCAGACAGAGAGCCCATAAATTCAGGAAGTGTCCAAGCCTAAGAACCAGTGGAAGATGGGAAAGTGCTTGGGAAAAAGCTTGTTCTGAGAATTCTTTTAATCTTAACATTGAGAGCATTGCTGTCCATTGCTGTCTTAGCAAATCCTGGGCTTGGGAGGTCTGAGACAACACAGCTGTTTGCACAGACCCCATAAAATATCCAATATTGGTCACAAACAAATTGGAAAAAAAATAAATAGAAAATATGTGGCAAGGAACAAATCTCTGTTTTGTGGGATTGAAAAACTCATGTTTTCCAATAATATGAACTATTTCTTTTTTTCAGGGGATGAAGCATGCTTTTTCCTGACTTAGTGTATTTTTAGAGTACAATTCTCTTTCAATCACATCCCTTCTTCCCTTGGGTTAATGCACAATGGACATTCTTGTCATTCAGGCAAAAATTCCACTAAAGAGGGACAAGAAGCAGCATGTGCGGCAAGTTTTGAAGGAGATGAGAAATTTCACACTATCCTGATATCTTTTAGGTAACTGCTTATTTTATGATGACTAATAGGCAATTACTATGGTAATACTGCAATACAACATGTGTGAGGTTTGGGAATGAGAAATTATAGGTACTTACTCTGGACTCATTTCTATGGCAACAAAAAGTAATTGTCATTAAATACCAGTTATATTGCAGTTCTACCTGGTAATTATAGATTTTTTTTATGCCCAGTAACATAAATAAAACCAATAAACTTATTCAAAAGGTCCACAATTGTTTACTTATACATTGTTATACAGAATACACAATGACAAACACCTAATTAGGAAAAATAAACTCCATCGAGAGCTTCATCTTGTCACCTGATACTCTGTTATTCAAGTCAAGCCCAAGCGTGAATTTCACATACAATAAATGCACTAAAAAATATAAAATCTTCCCCATTAGAAAAACTAGTGAAAAACAGTCAAGAGATTATGAGCATGGCAGTATGCACACAAGTAATTTTGGCTCACAGCTGGACCAGTGGCAGTAAAAACCACGTAACACATGGAGTCATTGTGAATGTGCATAGAGACAGGTATATGTATTACCCCCAAAGTGATATTGAAGATCAAAATCAGCACTCTGCAGCGTCACAACATACAGCTCTGATCATTTAATACATGTCTAAAATAATTTAGATCAAAGACCATATTATGGCAGTTTTTGCTGTCGTAAGGTTTCTCACAAATTACATGTGAACATGAATGTTGAACTATTGACTATTTCTAGAGCCATAGAAATAAAGTTCATGCTAATTATTCAGGATAGATCTGAAATATTTCACTTGGCCCAAAGCTTCACATGGTGTTGGGATTTCAGACTCTTCAAAAGGGATCTTTAAAAACCCCACTTTTTAAACAAATTGTGCAATATCAATAAGCAAACCCAATATATTATCCTTTAAAAAACCTGACATGAATAATTTTAAACATTTATCAAGACTTCCCAGCTCCCTTTTTCACACTTGAAACAATTTTCCAAATTCATCTCAATTTCACAAACAATTTCAGTCCTTATAAAACTGTGTTTCTTGGGCAAAAATGCACAATTTGTTGAAAATGTTTCATTCCAAAACAGCTTTTGCTGCAATATAGACTCTGACTTTCTTTATGGTGAATTTGGCTTCCCAGTCTAGGTAGGACTGGTCTCATTTCCAAGCAACAAATTGCTTTGTTATTCACTTACACAAGCAAGCAGCAGAAATGGTGTTGACTTCAAAAACATCATTCCTGACAGCGAAACAAGAAAGGGTTAGAATCAGTGTGTTCCTCCTTCTCCCCATTCACACCAATCCTTGCAGTCCCTACAATCAAGCTGGAATGATGTCATGGTCATGACAGTTCAGAACACTGCAGCTAATTCATGACTTTAATATACTGAATGCTGATACTGTCACAGATGAAGGCAACTCAGAAAAGAGTGGGGAATGGGAAGATTTACTGGATCATGCAAAAAAGCCTTTAGAGAATTATCAGGATACTTAGCTGTCTTGTCAAAGCATTTCTAGGATACCTCAGTGAAGAACTGCCCAGACAAGAAACACATCCCTTTCGGTGCCAGTATAGGGTTTCATCTCTGGAAGGTGAGGCTGACAAATTGGAACTAATCTAAGATGGTGTGGTACAGTCATCTCGCCTGCAGGGACACATTTCAGCATTCAACTGCCGAATGCCAGCTTAAGAACAAGCTCTCGATAAAGAAAAGTTCAGGCCAAGCCTGGGGATGCACGACTTTTAAATCAAGAACACTTTTTTCCTTCGTCTAACCCCACCTCCCTGGGGATGATATTAGGTTCAGAAGATGATAATGCTATAACACAAAAAAAAAAAAAAAAAAGAGAGAAAAGTCAAGAAATTGCTCTTTCCCTGTGCTAGTTTTCCTTTTATTTTTTCAAACAGTTTCACAGTTTAATTCATCAGAGAGGGTGAGGTTAGTGTTATGGAGAAACTCACAAGTATTTTTATTTGTGGCATGTTCTTTCACAAAGCTAAACATCAAGTCCCCAACATCAAGTCTGCACCATCCTTAGCAAAAGGGGTCTTTTGATTCAGGTGACAGCTGAGACGTTACTAGCCAGAACAGAGGGCAAATTATGCTGAAAGCTCAGTTTTAGCTAGGTCAACCAATGGCATCTTCCTGGGTAATTCAATTAACAAGCCTGCTTGGAATTACACTTTCTACATACTATAACTGCAAAACCATTTACACTTAGAAGCAAAATAATACCTAGCTTTAAAGACCTTGAGAAAGGGATGAAGCCTGTCTTCCTGTTTTGGGAGAGATCCTACATCCCTATCCACAGCAAATAGCAGGCATCCATCATTACCCTTCATGTTTGAAAGACAAAAGTGTACTCACATGGTAAGGAAAGGACTACAGAGGGTTTTTTTCCACTGAAGGGTGCAGTGAATAGTTGTTTACACAGAAGGGTACAATGCTAGCAAATCAGCAAACAAGCCAGTACTGCAAGCAGGAACAATCCCAACTAACCTTTCAGCACTTAGGCTTGCAGTTGAATTTGTGCTTTGAGGGCTCCAGTTCTCTGCACCTAACCCCTCTGACACTTGCACACAGACCACTCTGGTCTAATGTAGTGTGGCTTGCGCACAGTTTTTCATTTCTGAGCTCTTTGCAGAAAGAAATGGGTGAAAGCATAACTTAATTGTTTTGATTTCTAAGCAGTCAGATAATTCACTGGAAATAAAGTCTGGTAGAAGTAATTTCACAAACTCTCTTGTTTAATGTTCACTAGTGATAGCTATTAAGGGATACAACTGTACTAGTTCATTTTCTATTTAAAGATTTATGCTCTAAGCATCTAATCAAAGGCAAATTTGTCCATTTGGTTTTTTAAAATACTTTTTAAAATTATGCATAGGCCTTCCAAACTTTCTTAATTAGACAGGATGCTTAACCCCCCTTTAAATCTCATAAAGCACCTTTATTTTTTCATTCCTAACTGTATGGGTCCACAAATGTACTTCTTAAACCCTTGCATATACTTGAATAACTCAGTAAAATTTAATATGCTGTTTCCATTCACCTAGTACACTGGGCATTGATGTTCATTTCCATGACCAGGTCCTTTAGAGCCACCTGAGTGCACATGCAACACGAACAATACTCCTCACAGACATGTCTGGGCTGTGAGCAATTGTGCTTTATAGCCACGACCTTAAGTTCATTTGTTGCTGGTTATGACCATTTCACCAAAGGAGGGTCCTTTTAGAGTCACAGGCATTTGGTTTGCTCTTTTGAGCACAGGTGACAGTTTATAGGTAATAGAAAATTCTTGGCATTATTGTTGCAGTTTTTGCTTCAACTCCTAAATCTCAGCTCACAAGCACAAGGAACAAAGGATTCTGGAGAAGAGCACAGGACTTACACCCTCCGTGAAAGTCCTGCATGTCAAAAAATGACAATGAAGATAACTGCAATAGCCAACTGCTACCATATCATTCCAGGTAAATGAGTGGTTAGCTCCCGTTTTGATCACAGAACTGCTATATCCCATTCCCTTGTCCAAGAACTGTTGATATATTTGGGCTTTCAATGGTGCCCACTGCACCTGGGATGTCAGACAGTGAAGTGCATCTGATAATATTCTCTGCCAATTGCACAATGCCATGCACTGGTGGGGTAAAAAAAAGTCACACTGGCAAGAGATCAATTTACAAACTCAAGCATGAGCTTTAATTACCCGTTTCATTATCTTAGCTTGCACAGCTCTGTATGTGAACCTTCAATGAACCAAAGAAATAGTCACTAGCTGCTGCCTTGAGAAAGAGAGAGATGACACTAAGTAAAAGTTCAAATGGTTGAAACTGCTCTTGCTGCATTTGGCATGACAGACCTTGTTTGCAAAAGCAGGGGGATTTGTCCCCAGTCGATACATCTGTGTTATATCACGCTATATGGAAGACTTCTGAAAGTCCATTTATGTGCTAATCTGAACCAAGTCCAAAAGAGATGAAACAGACTTATCAAGCCAATCGCAGAGAAGCCTCAGAGTTAAATTTTCAAATACTAGCAACTGATCCTTAGAGATTGTTTTTTAAATTCATCCAGTAAAGTCAAGCAAATAAATTGTGATGTGCTTGTGGATTTTGTATAAGCAGGAAGTAAAGTGTTTGCTGTAAATTATTCACTCAGCACTAGTTAGCTACAATGCCAGCACATTACTAGGCTGCTTAATATTCTTCTCAAGAAAATAGGTAGCATTTTGCTTATTACCCTCATTTTTAAGTTATTAGTTACATTAGGCCATTTGTAAATATAGCAAAGATTTGCAAGAAAACTAAAAGCTTTTCCAACTGCCTTATTAAAAGTCTCTTTAGTTGAGGAGGATTGAAAATTCTGCACATCATGAAAAGCTAGAAGGATGGTATACCATCAGCCTTAGCAATTTCAAATGAATTCACATGCCCTTTCATAATACCTGGGCTCCCAATAGGCTTTTCAACTTATGAGCCATATGCACATCTGTAAAGCTGCAGGCTTCTCAAAAAGTATAAATAATAGTGCAAGAGCAAAGCCTACAGGGCAAGTGAATTTATAGGGGAACATGAAAGCTACTTAATTGGAACTAGAGTTTTCTATGTGCAGGGTACCTCAGAGTAAAAGCAATGTAGTATCAGACTCCAGAGCCATTTTAGGGCTTTATTCCTGTAGGGTGGCATAACCATTATGATAAATGCCTAGTGCTGTCAGACACCACTACTGCCATCACTCTCCGGTTTGGGGTTTGTCAAGAGTTGAGAACATCAGTGTTGCTGGAAGGAGACGACATGTTTTCAGAAGTCTTGCTTATAAAACATACATAAGCCCTGTTGAAATCATCCACTCAACTCCCTGCTATTTCATTTAACTAGCAAAGTATGGGAAGGCTAAGAAGTCCATATTGAAACAAAAAATGGCAAGCAGCATAATTTTCTACATCTTCTAGCTTGTTTCTCAGTGGTATCCTCACCCACACAGTAACCCTCTGTTATTCTGCTTAGTAATGCAATACCTAATTAGATCAAAGCTCAAGGTAGCCTGGCTAGAGGGTATCATGTTATTTGGTCTTGCACTGTAAGTGAAAACCACACACAGTATATTACATTTCTCAGGGGCTCCTCCAGAGAACGATATGCCACATGTAATTGCCCCCACAAACAAATCATCAACTAATCAACCGCTTTTCATTATCACCTCCAGCAGCACATTTATTTTGTAAATAAATGCATTAGGAGCAAACAATTTTAGGGAAAACAAAAGATTATGTGAATACATTCTCAATAGAGGAGGTGGTAAAGTAGTAATTCAAATACTAAAATGAAACAAAATTAGCATAGGGTGGAATGATTATTCCATTCCATGTATCCCTATCTATTACTGTAGGATAATAGGCTGAAATATGTGACTCTAATGGATGATCTGGGTAGTTGAAGGGAGCTGTGATTGACTGACACATTAACATAGAGGTTGATGAGCAGCATAACGAATGCATTTATAAAACACAGCTAAAGTCTAGCTCTAAACTTACTGTAACTCCCACACCTAGAGGAGGCTTACAGAGAGGATGCCTTGTTGCCTTAGAGGGTTGTGCTCTACCTTTGGAAGCAAGCAAATTTACCACTGAGCCCCCTTCCTCTGCAGAAACTTTAGGAAGCATACAGCTACGTGAGCACCTTCAGTTCAAGACACGTTAATTGAAATAAGCCTTGTAAGGTTCAGTGACAAGACCATGCAAGGTAGCCATAAGAACATGCAGATTCATACTCCACACCGTACCTGTAATTTCCTAGGTATACTCCATCAGGATTGAGCATGGGTGCAATCTTGAAGACTAGGTGGTCTCTCAGTACTTTGGCAATGGGATGCTGGCTCACAAGGAAATCAATTATGCCTGAGAAAAAGAAGAGTTTGAAGAGGTGGGTTTTTTGATATCAATGAACTTCCAGATACCTCTCTGAAATGTTACACATACAAGATTAAAATGATCATTCCTATTGGTTCCTGGCACTCCACATTCCAGAACAAACCACTTACAATCATGTAGCACTTGCCACCTTCTAAAACCTTCAGAAATAAGAACTTTAAGGATAAATACCAGCCCATCCTCACTACACAAGTACATATGGCCACATTATCAGACACAGTCACACTTCCACAGCAGGAGACGTTACTATTCATTGGCTGAGCCACAGTGACAAAATTTTTCCCCTCCTAAGCAGTGAAATTTTCTTCCTTAGTAGGTTTTACCTAAATCTACTAATTTAAGCCTAGCACCTTACGTACTCAGCATGCATACATGGGTACAGAGTCATTAAGATTGGAAGAGTCCTACAAGATCATCGAGTCCAACCACCATCAACCAAATGCCACCATGCCCACTAAAACATGTTCCCTAACATTTCATCTATTCATGGTTGGAAATTTGTTGAGCTGAGGCACCTCAAAATTTATTAAAGCTTGTGTCCAGGCCTACCCTTAACATGTGAATATAGAGCTTGCATAAAGAGATACAAAATGCCTGACTTGGACAAAGAGTTACATAAACTTTGTACCAGGCACAAGGAAATGGTAGAACTGGTGGATTGGAATATATAACTTCAGATTCTTCAGTCAGTTTACACCCATGAAACCCAGGAGTAGCTTCATGTTGTCAGTGAAGCTCCATTGATGTGGAACCAAGAAGAGTGACAAGGGGAACCAGCTCTTAAATGCCCTTCTTTTAGTCACATTCACAGCACCAGACCCTGCAGGAGCTCCTGCCTTGAGGCCTTGCACTCAGGGAGCAACTAAACATCTCGCTCCAAGGCTGGTGCCAGGGCAGGAGGCAGGAAGCCTGGCAGTTAAATTCATTGCTTATTCCTCCACTGAGTTGGTACTGACAGAAATAGCTTCCAGGGAATGAATGTCGAGATAAATTGAATTCCTGTGTAATCTCAGGACACCCACAGATAGGTCATGACAATTTGCTATTTATTGTAAGGTCCATCCTGTGAAGCAGGAACCATTTACTGAATTTCCCCAGAATAAATCAATCACTACACTCTAGTAACAGGATAAAATTAAGCAGAGAAAAATTAAGGCTGATCATCAGTAAAATTTCACTAATGGCAAGCTCTATTAAACTGTGGAATTGTCTCTCCAGGGGAAGAATAGAATCCCGTCATGAGAACCATTTAACACCGGGCAGGGCAAAGCCCTAGGGAACAGATATAACAAGCGACAATTCAGCACAGAAGAGGTGGCACGGGCTAACAGCCTGACTTCAAAAAAAGCTGACTTTAGACCTGATTTTTTTGTGATCCAATCAAAAATCTTTAAAAACAAACAAAACCCCACGTACATGCCAAGGTAAACCGTCTTCATCATATCTTGGCTCAAATGTACATTAAAGAAGGGATGAAAATTTTACGTTTTTAGCCTATTTCCTAAAGCCCATTTTGTATCTCAAGTACTAACAAATCTGAACCTATGCTGCTGTTAGAATAAATTCTAATTTACAGAGGCACATGGAAAAAAAATAGGCTTCCAAAACATCTAAGATGGTCAGGTTATAATTGACTCTAAACATCAGCAATTTTTTCATCTATTGGTGATTTATCTTGAAGAAGAAAGAAAGTCTCTTTCTGTACCCAGGTCTTCCACTTGAAAGGAGACTAAACCTGAGTTTCTGAGGCAAATTAACATATACATAATTATATTTCTCAGGAAATGTTTCTGCAATTACCTCCCCCTGAAGAAGAAAACTGAACATCCGTCTGCTTTGTGGCTGCTGTTGTGTATTTTGTTCATTATACAACAGCAAGAACATGAAGAAATGACAGGGACACAGTTGGATTCTGAATAACCAGGTTTCCTAACTGTATGCAAACATGAAAGGCTTAGCTCCGTTAAACTGCTGCTCTGACTGTTTTCTGGCAGTGCCTAAAACACAATCCACAGCACACACACCTGGAGGGCTCAAAACTGCCTAAAGAGATACAAACCCACACTTGGACTGGGGCTTCTTGAGACACTCTGCTGGTTTTAAAAAGCTTGCAACTAGACTCAAAACATCACATCAGTTCATGTTTTGCTA
This sequence comes from Upupa epops, assembly GCA_013397515.1. NCBI lineage: Eukaryota > Metazoa > Chordata > Aves > Bucerotiformes > Upupidae > Upupa > Upupa epops. Next base: position 153,448 of record VZRI01013217.1, read on the forward strand.
AAATACTGGGAAGAGTTGGCTATTCAGAAATCTGTGTCCCCAAAACGTACTCTCTTCTAGGTCAGTTGTGACTTCTCAAAGCAGCCCAAATAAAAGCAGCCTAAATATCACATTGGGATATTGTAAAATCACCTCTTCGGACACCTTGGGGCAGGGATTTTGCTGTGAGATCTGGCAGAGCACCAAGCACGTATTTTGTGGCAGCTCTTCATGAACAGGGAAGACCACAAATATCTTGGCATCAACATGACTGCTTTTCATCCTGGAGGTGACACAAGAGCTCAAACTCTGAGCTTTGCTCTGGCTGTAATAGCAGACACTTGTCCAGGTTCTGCTCATTTCATTCTTATTATTGATGCAACCTCACTCACAGAGCTTGGCAAAGGTGTCTTGGCAAGTAGAAGCCACAGTTTTCAGCTTCATGCAAAGAATTACTATTCGCTAACCAAGGACCAGCTATAGAAACATTAGGGATCAGAAGGAACCTTGAAAGATCATCCAGTCCAATCCCTCTACCAAAGCAGGACCACCTAGACCAAGTTGCACAGGAACACATCCAGGCAGGAATGATGTGGAAGGCTGTATATAACCATTTAACGGGTGAGCCTCCGCTTGGCCTGATTATCTGTTGCAACAGGAACACCAGACTAAAGGAAAAGAGGCTAACAGTGGGCACCCAGCATCTTGGCAGCAAACAATACCCGCATTTCTTAACATGCCAGAAGCTATTGGGGTACTGCAGCCAGGTTCACCCAGTTCAAAAGATATTCATTGGTTGTTTTTTTAATTTAGGAGTCTGTTAATTAAAACTGAAGACTAGCCCCATGATAAAAATATCACAAACCAAGAGTTAAAAAAATAACTGACTTACATGAATCTAACCTGCAAATAAAGACAGTGCTAAGTAACACAGTAGAAGCAGCAGATGAAAGCATACATCTACACATGCAAACCTCACCATACAATTACTGTTAGCATCCGAATAATCAACACAATTAGGATATAGGTTTGTCTTTCAGGGGAAACCAATAGTCTCTCTGGATCAATAGCATTTAAAGCAAAAAGACTGATATCAGACTATTAAAAACATACCATTGTAGAGAACTTGGCCCTCCTGTTAATAAATCAATACAAACTAAATTTTACAGCTCCTATAATCAGCAAGAGACATATCAGTGTATCTCATTAGGCCAGGGTTAAGAATTTGGCAGGAACCAAAGCCCATTTAATATCGTTTACTTCAAGGCAGACATGGCAATACAACAGATGCCCTAATTTATTTGTTGATCTTTGTATTAAAATAACAGTTTGCTGGTAAACAGGAAGGGTAATGATGCCAGTCACCCTTGTTAGTGGCTAATAATTGCTTAATTTGTCCACTAATTGACCTGTGCTACAGTTGAAGCACTGGATCGTGTTGCAGGGCATGAAGTAAACAAGGCCACTGTAATGTTACTTTAGAGAATGACTTCTGGAAATAGAACTACTTATTGCTATAAATTTTCTCTTCACAGATGAGCAGATTAATTGGTCAGCCAATTAGTCTGCCATTAAAAAGAAAGGGAGACCCACAGATTTGTTGGATCTTCAAGCCGCAGCCCCAGTTTGGGTCAAGTGAAATAATCCATTCTGAATAAGTCACATCAGCTATGAAAAATAAGACAGGCATTATTAAAAACCAAATTCATGTGGCTAGAGATCAAGGGAAATAGCCCAATAACTAAAGTACTTGCTCTTCAAGTGGCTTTAAAATATAATGGAGAAGATGATGGAATGGGCCTACTCAGGCACATTACAGTGTGGAAAAGTTCTCCGATTAAAAGAAGCAAAACAACATAGATTATTTTCAAACCAAGCTTTCTGGAAAGTAATTAAAATAATTATTTTTCAAATAACATGCAATTATATAGACTGCCTGGAACCAGAGCAGCTCAGAAATCAGCATTCAGCCATGACATGAGAGGAGGCTTATCCACGGTCCGCTAAAAATCAACCGAAGTCTTTGCATTAACTTCAAAGAGCTTTTCATATTTGTGAGGGAAAGAACAAACTGAAAACAATACTGACAACTGTGAGTCATTAGATACAGTCACAACAGCTCAAAAAAAAATTAGCAGTTTTTTTTTTTTAAGCCTTTCTTAGTAAACTTCACCAAAACTGTGCTAAATCTGATCTCCTTTACTCCAAGTCACTTCTCTATCACTATTTCTCAAGTCCAAAAGCACTTGCTTCAATTTCTTCTATGTTTTGCACCTCAGCGCCTCCCACCCAGTCCAACCCCAGATCCTGGGGCATCTTTCTGCCTGCTGTATTCCAGCTCAAATTATCTTGTGATACATCACAAGAAAGCAGATTGTCTTCCATAACATGTCAACAAAACCCTTCTCTGCTTATATGATTTCCACTGTTCTGTCTGGATGCTTCCTGAAAATCAACCACCATAATCTCTATTTTAAATTTCCTGCCATGTCTAGCATGACCTTTCCACACTTGCCCCTTCCAAAGAAAAGTCTGTTTCTCCATTATCCCACCCTTTCACTCTCAGTCTGACAGTATGTTTAATTGCATAACTATATAATACATTTGCCCTGCTCCTATTACTGAAAATCTAATTACCACAGATCCTAATGTAATATGGCATCTGCTAATGTAAATGCATCCTGGACTGTGTCTAGTATATGCCAGGAAAGAAGTGATTTATATTTTCAGAGCTATTTCCTACCATTGAACATCTGGTATCCTGCAGCCAGCTCACCTCAGCCTGCAGGTTAAAGAGATTAGGCTAATAACAACAGGGTATATTCACTGGGAAACAAATACAAAGGCATCCTGAACGCTTGTACTTGAAATGTTTGGTTGAAGACTGAAACAAATGTGAAAGAAACTAATACTTTATTGGAGAGTAGGAAAGCAATAGTGTGAGCTTGAGCTTTTTAGAGAGGTTCCTTTTGATGTGAAAAAAAGAAATCTGATGATGTAATATTGAAGATATTTGGACCTATCTCCATAGAAAAAGCACATGGCAAGCAGTAAGCAAGAAGAATACACTGTCATGCCACCACATGTCTGTGGAGGAACTCTCTTTTGGCAAAGGCTCAGACTTTACCCATTCACATGGGACTGCAAAAAAAACCACCAACCAACCAACCAGAGCACAAAAGAAAACATGAAGACAGATGGATGCTCTTCCTCATGCCAGAATGGTGGGAAAGGTGTCATGTCACATTTACACTGAGCCCAACTCAGCAGAGCTTCCAGCAATGCTGTACTAGGCTGGTCACTACAGAATGCGTATCTGTGCTTTCGATGCAGCCCCCAGCACAGGCCAATAAACAGAAACACTTCAATAATGTCTTAGCCTGAGGTGTTTCCGATATTGAGCACAACAGCAAGAGGGGGAAAAAAGAAGTGCATGTGAATGGTGATAAACGAGCTGAGCTGACTCACAGCAGGGTTATCGACACGATCTAACATCATGCTGTCACTGAAATTATCCCTACAGAAGATCATCATGTAGAGTGATCCCTAAGCCCAGGATCACTGCAGGTGCTGGGTCTGCTCTCTTACAGTGCTGCTCCTCCTCTGAATGTGTAAAACCAGGCTGTCAAACTCAACCATTTGTGGGGCTTTTTTTGTAGTCTTTCAGAACCAGGTTTATTGAGGGGAGCACAAAGGTGCACATATTGATTTATCATCAGTACAGAAGGTATTTGTAAGTATGGAATGCTTCATTGCTTGGTTTCCTTATCTTTCAACAGGTCTCTTTGGAATGCTTGGCAAAACGAAAGTTTATTTCATCACAATGACAAAAAAATAATATTGGTGATGAAGGAGCTCTGCAAAAGTAAAACAAGCAAATAGTTACAATGTTCAATGATGGAACATTTGTTGACTGAAATATACCAGTCAATAGTTTCTGGTTTCCAAACCTGACTTATATCTGCATGTATGTACCTATTTCCAAGTAGTTACTACAATTAAGTGAGAGTGGGAAGATCCAGGGTACTGGCTGGTTTTCACTTCATTCTCTAACCATCCTCAGTGCAAGCAGAAGTGGAAGCGAATTACTTGTGTGTAGGGATAGATGCAGTGCCATGCACAAAACCAAATCTTACTTTTCAGGTCAGCCTCTCCTCCTCTATGCTGATGCTCAAGTATCACCTAACTTCACCCCAGGACAGGCAGCACACAGTGAAAAACAATACAGTAAGTAGAAGATGCAGAAAGGTTAATTTTTCCCAGTGGTTCCTACTGATGGGAAGCTCCTGGGGGAGACAGCAGCTAAACTTCATGATTACCCATGAACAAACATATATGACACAACACAGGCAGGTGAGGCATAAGGAAGGATGGGGTAGGTGAAGGAGATACATTCCTGGTTATGGCTCATCTAAAGAGTATTTAAAGAGAAAGGTTAATTGATTTTCCTGGAACGTTAATTGAATTTCCTGAAATACCAAGCTTTCAGGTTGCAGAGCCTTTTGTCCCCAGCTAGATAAGTGAATATTTCAGGGTTAAGTAAGATGGTGCTGTTTGAGTCTGGTGGCTTGAATACACCCCAAAAATCCTCTAGGTCTCTGTGGTCAATTCAGGGTGGTTTTTTTTTAATCTGCAGCAGCTAAGTCACCCGTGAATTGCACACATGGTCCCCACTTTGCCTATCTATAAAGAAGTTGTAATCAACAATTTTTTGAAACAGAAAAGTTGCACACCTAACTTTGAGGACTCAGCTATGATAAGAAGATTGATGAGGAGGACATCAAGTTATATTATGGTGTATTTGTTCCTTTATTTACCATTTATTCATGTATTCTCTGCTTCAACTTCTATATCTCTTCAAAACTCAGGATTAAAAGCAAAGGAAATCTCAAATAATAGGATAAAATGAATGTGCAGGAAATGAATGGGTGAATTAAATTACAGCAGATGAAACACTGAGGTCTCAAATGCAAAATGCAGGGAGTTTATTTAATTTGTTACTCTTTTAAAATGAAAATATGCTCACTGACTTGAATTAGTAATTTTCCTGTTTTAAGATATGTTAGGCCATTACAGCTAGGCCTGTTTCCAGAGCAGTGGAATAAATGGAAAACAGTCAGTCTCCCAGGGAACATACTAGCTCGCTGCGTTTTGCCAGCCCAGTGAAACAGTGCTAATGTCAGCTCCAGAGGAAACTGTGCTTCTGCTACTGGGGCTGCATGCAAAGGAATTGATAATGACTAGCAACAAATGCTTCAAATGGCAAAGCAAGGCACTATGGGGTTTAACTCAGGTTTTAATGTGCACAGGAAACACAGACAGCAATTGATTTAAAGAATATTTAAAGAGTTATTGTTCTTGACCTCTTCCTCTCTCCTTCAGTTAGCATAAAATCCCACAAATAATTCATTTGGCATTCAGTTTGGCTAAAATACACATTCACGTGAAGGAGGTAAGAGGGGGAACAGCAGCAAAGAACCTCCCGAATGGGTTCTATCAGCTCAAGAGGGAAAGTCTGCTGTCCGTTGTCTACGCAAATCCAAGCACCCCAACCCCTCACACCTCCACCCCTCCAGGTTTCTTAGATCTATTCTTTTGCAAGGAATTATATAAGAAGGAACTAAAGTCTCTGCTAAAGGACCACAAATGTTTCACAGGCCTTTCCAAACTCATCAGCAGACCACAGCTTGAGAGGATAATGAGAAGCACTTGCGTTACTGCCTCACAGCTCTATAATGAACTAAGACTAGCCAATCCAACACTCAAGCATTTCAGCTGCCTTCCAAAACACCTAATGAAGTTACAAAGATTCTTCTCACACGATTGCATGGATACAGGAGACACTTCAGCTGTTATAGCTACAGAGGACATGAGAACAGCAAATTCAATGAAGATTCAGAAACATCTTAAGTAAATGAGATACAGTAACAATAATAACAATAATAACTCCTGGAAAGTAAGATGGACCATATGATGCCACTAGGCAGACCTTGCCCATTTCAATGGAGTCTTTGGATTAAGAATGGATTAGACCAGCTAGGATAAAAATAACCTTGCAAACATGTTTCCTTAGGTGGATATTTCTTGTTCTCACACAAAAGAGATAAACTTACACTGTCTACCTTTCATATGGCACTGACTACCCCACTCTTGTTACTAGATGTCTGCTCTTTGACAATGGAAGCATTGCCCCAAACCCCTAAAAGAGTTCCAGACCACAGTGCTTCAGTTGTGTTTCAAGCATGCAGACTATAGAGAGAAGCTGATATGATTGGAACAGAGTCAACTGCAAATCAGCAGTCTAGAAGTAGAATCAATTCAGCGCATAAAGATGGTAAGCGATGAGTGTTTGGGATTTCCTATATATTTTTATGATCTGTGTCTCTTTCCTCCTAAAAAGAATCACATCTGCTTTGGAGAATATGTGACTGCTGGTGCTATGCTGGAGCACAGCATCCTGATTCAGTGCTGAAAAGATATAGATATACATTGCCAGTAAAACATAATTAAAGTTGGCATTCCCAGTGACGGGGATGTGGGACCAGGAGCCAGAATGCCTGATCTTGGTCTCAAGCACTGCTGATTTTTGGCAAGTTGCTACTAGAGTCTGCTATTTTAGTATGTTCATCTTGAGATGGAAATGACCAGATTTGCAGGGGAGCAAAGCTAGCAACTTTGGGGCCAAAACCAGCAGATGGATGTTTCAAACAAACTCATGAAGCTCAGTGATGCTGACTGCACTTGGAAATGAGGCAAGTAGCAACAAAAAAGAGTTTGCTAGGTATTGAGCAAATTCAGATACTTTTTTTACTCTTACATAGCTGTCCTAGAGAAGATCTGTGCCTCTGACAGCTTGTTTCTTCCATTCTCTGTCCCAAAACCAACCACAATCGAAAAGCTTGCCCTGAAGAAGCTAGGGGACACTGTGAGTGATAGACAACCAGTATTACTGGTCACTTTAGAAATGCAGGGTTAAGTACTCTGAAGGGTAAGATGGGGTATTTGAATTTTACGCATTAAAATTGTTAACCTGGAAGAGAAAATGAAGTCATTTGTGAGGGCAAGTGTAGTTCCTACTGGAAAGCTCTACAGCTATTTTAGCCAACTACTGATGCTTCCTGAAAGGATAACATTACTAAACAGAACTTAGTAGATGATTACATGAGACCACAAGAATTGCCTTGTTACAAAAGACTGCCCAGCTTATATTTATGTAACGTTGTTCTGATAAAACAGTCTTCTAGCAAGCCTTGTATCTTGCTGTGATGCCCTGGCAGTTTCACAGCTGGATTCCCCAAGGAACCTAGCAGTGTGACCCTTTCATTTGTTGGAACCTGCCTCAGGACTCATTTTGATGCCATTAGTTTAGATCATGGGGTTATTTCCACCCACCCCCCCCCAGACTTCAGGAAAAAAGCCAAAAACTGCCAATAGATTCTCAGTAGCTTCAAACTTAAAGGATCATGGCAGCCGCAGGCTGCTTGAAAAATGGATCAGAGAAGAATAGGTTGCTAGTGGCACCATCTACTTTATTCCACTGCAGCTCTGAGTACATGACATTCATACAGCAGCACCTGGTGTCCATTGCAAATTCAGGTGGTACATTGAGTTAATCTCCCCCATCATTTCATAGTATTGAACTCTTCTGTATTTACAGCAATAGGATACCCTCTAGCTTCAAACAATTAGACCAATATGTAGGGAAGTAAAATGAAGCCAAGGCTAGATCTGTCTGCTAAAGAGCATGGGATTGAGCAGAGGTAAGCAGACTGCACCCTGACCTCTGCAGTGATGAGCTCACACCTCAGATACCTTCAAGCCAGCATTGCTAGGTCATCACTAAACCATGTCTGCAAGCACCAGGTTCACAGGTCATTTAAATATCTCCACAGAAAGAAAACTTCATGCCTTTTGCTGAAGTGTCTCACCAAGACTGATCACTGCCTCTGCACTTAGTTTAACAGAAGTGGACACTGTGAACAGAGGAATGGACTAGTTTTACCTAACACATCCCTTGAGGGGCTTCTCAAATGGTGCTGGTTTGCATGTACAGGAAACACAAGCAAGCAGCTACATTACGCTCTTAGACTCACGGCATTAACTGTGGTAGCAATAAGAACCAAAGAACTCTTAAGATGGATAGATGAGCCCAAGAAATGTGTTATAAAACAAGAAGACATAAGGTAGATTTCTCTGGAGGCAGATGGAAAATACAATTACATATGAAAAACTAATATATAGAGAAAAAGGGGCTTATGTAAATAATGCCAGGGAAGAGATGAAAAATATGTATTTTTAAACACATTATAAAAGTGGTTTCCAATATCTGCAAGTGTGTTCAGTTGCTCAGCCAAGAAGACCTAGAGGTAGTAGATATGAACTAAGTAGGCACAAAAAGCTTGTGAGACAGAGAGCAGAAGGGCACTGTGGAAAGTCAGTCATTCACAACTATCCAGTATCCTTCAGCTCTGGAGAGTTGCAAGATTATATTGGGCAGCATCTTTATTACTTTGCCTTGACCTTTAAACAACATGTAGGCACAACTGAGCAAGCGGGCTACTTAGCTAAACAGACTCCTGGTGTGACTCAACTGCTGGTGTAAAAGAACAGTAAGTACTGCTGGAAAAGAGCACATGGGGAAGGAGGTGCCCCCATGGGTGCACTGCAGTGGCCCCACTGTTCTGAATGTCTCAAGATTATGCAGCTTTCAGAACAAAGCAGGAATTTGAGCTGAGAGGACTCAATGAGATTTTTCTTACACTCTAGCTTGGAAATATGTTTCACCTAGCTGAAGACCTGAGCTGTGCACTTCTCAGGACTGAACCCCAGCTGCTCACATTTCCTAGACCTGCTGCTTTGCCATGTAAATACAAAGATAGCACATACAAGCATCGCCCAGATCCTAACAGTGGCAATTGACGGCCTGCACCTATAGAAAACCTGCACAGCTATTTACCATATAAACGCATTGAAATAGCTGGGGACAGATATGTGAAAACTTACACTGAGCTGGCCATAACAGCACCTTTCGGCTGCTTCATTGATTTCCATTTTATTAGGTTTGCAGTTTATACTTCCTCCCTTCTAAAGGATTTCCCTGCCTTTCCATCCAAATCAACTAAAAAGGTACAAGGCAGCTCAGCTCGCCCTTTTCAACTCAAAGTCACTTGTAGGACTCCTGTAATAATATGGAACACAAAGTTCACAGGCACTATGCAATGTTGGTGTCACCCAGAAAAGTGTCTAACCATTAGATTCCAGAAAGAGAGCACTGTTAATTCAATAAAAGATCTGCCTTGCACTTCCCTGTGGCTGCCTTCTGTCATGAGAAAGGCAATGATGGCATCACAGCTGTCTTGCTTTTCCCTAAGAGGTAGCTACCATTCCACGAAGCTGGTGTGAACTCTGCTTGCACCTCAGAAAGACATCTAGAAGTACCAAACAAGAAAAAACAACAGCATGGAAAACAAACATAAATCTATATGTTCCCCCCTTGGTATACGGAAGCTGGAAGTAGAGGCCGAGCAATTAGCAAAGAGTATTCAAAACAGAAATGAAACAGAAGTCCATTTGCATAAAGTCTGTACCTTAAGCCTTGGTAGACAACGAAAGCAGGGGCTGCATGGGGAAAAATAAAGGAAACATACAAAAGGAGTGATATATTAAACAAAAAAAATCTAATCCTCTGGTGAGATCTGAAAGCTAGGAAAAAGCTGGCTGCATCTGAGTTTTCTCCCCTTGAATCCGAGATGAAAGTTTTGTATCTGCAAGTCGGTTCCAGTGCTGCTGCAGGGGACTTGTTGGATAGCTGTTGGCACTGAGCTCCAGCTGGAAAAAGCTTTTTTCTTGTGAGTTTTTTTTGTTGTTGTTGTTTTAAAGAAAACAAAAACAAAAGGACACCATGTCTCAACATGAGGAAAAAAAATTGCAAAAGCTCTGCTCCTCACCTGTAGAGGTGGATCTGTTATTTTATTTACACTGCATGACATCCAGGCAAGAATAAACTGCATAGAAATAAATTAGGGCCACTCCCTGCCAGTACAGATGTTCTACAGATATTCTGCTGCTAGCTGCTGAGGAGCAGAATATATCATAAGACCCTACTTTCCCTCCAGAAAAAGTATTGGTGTTAAAATGGAGCCGCATCCTAAAGGTGATGGTAATTAGCACCAAAGCAGCAATGTTCAGAGAGCAGTGTCCTGGTGTGAGTAGGGTGGCCACAAGCAACTGACATCTCTGCTTCTGAGGAGGTAAAATTCTCCAGGAGGGTGTAAAGTACATGTTTCCACCTGAAGATTACAAGGGAGGAAATATAGGAGGAGATAAATTTCAGGGCTTCACTAAGCATAGAGAGGTTTTGTTGTTGCTGTTTTAGGAAGAAAAAACATCATTCTTTTTGGAGATAGTCTTATTGCAGAATATACTTCGAAGCATATTAAACTAAGAAGGAATAAGATGCACTTGTTCCAGAATAAGAATCGCTGAAGCAATTCTATTGCACTCTACATTCACACCCTGCCTCTAATGCAAATGAACTCTCAAGTGCCAGCAAGCCCTCAGACAGCAGCTCTCCCCAAGCTCTTTGCAGCAATGAGCTTGAACTATGGCAGCACTGTGACCACATAAGCTAATGTCAAGGTGCTATTTCCTTCATATCCTCAGCCATTAGGATCACTGCCAGGAAGAAGAAAAATCAGAGTTCACATGTAACCAGGGGCAAAGACTGTCTAACTTTGTACCTCAAATAGTCAGACTGAATTTTAACATCTTCAAGGTAAATTGGACTTTATTAAACAGACTCTTCTACTGCATGAAGGATACAGGCATCAGGAGGGAGAGGTGCCACTAAGCATGTTTGGCAGACTGAGATCCCAGACTGATGTGCACGTTAAAGAAGTTAAGGGTTTATTTCTGAGCAACTGCAGGGATCTTAGCCAAGCCCGTGGCAGTCAATTCCCAGCTGCAGGGCCGGCACCTTCCTGCAGGGGCTCAGTTACTAGGGGTTTCCAGTTCTGACCCAAGACCGTACAGTGTGCTGTTCCCCATACTTCTCCAGGAGTAAGAGACAGACCCAGCTTTGTAAAGATAGTGCTTTAGAGAAGGTTGGGTCACAGCACTTTCCAGCCCCACTTTTAATTCTGCAACAGACTGTTTCCCATTTGACAGAAAATGGTTAAAGCTCAGCAAGGCTGAACTGCTTATTTTTTAACAGGGAATTAGACACCTTCCTGTTCTCATTTTGCTGTTGTGGCACCAAGCACTTTTTTTTGTAAGGAGAGTGGCTCCAGTGGTGATTACTGCCACACTAAAGCCACCACAGCAGTGGAAATTTAATAGCCAGGAAAAATTAAAACTTCCAGTGATGTTAGAAACAGTTTCTTTTGGGCAGGTGTGGGCCATGGTGATCAAGAACTTGTCCTGTTGTCATCGTTTGTGTGACATCTTTTCTTTAATCTCATAGAGACCTGGTTTATAACATAAGGCAAGGTCCAGCTTTGTAATATATTCTCTACCCACTCTATCGTTGGCTGAAAGTTTGTAATTACACTGAAAATATTGAAGAAACTTTGTCATAACACAACCTACAAAGATTTCCTTTCCTACTTTTGTAAATGACCAATGAAATAGATTTTTCTTTTTACCTTTGTTCCTTCCCTCCCTATATAATTTTTTTCCAGTGACAAAAAAAAGGGGGAGAGATAAAGGAGGGGGAAATAGGAGGAAAATAAAAGTAAGCTTGTATGAAATTTCAAATAAAGCATTTATTTGAAAATGCCACCTGTGGCATTTAAAAATGTAAAAAAAAAATAGTTTATTCATCCATCTCTAGTTATCTTGTACACGTAGCAGCAACAAAGGCTAAAACCATAATGTCCACACCACAGTGTGGGTATCAGGGCTGCCTCACCACTTGCCAAACATGTATTAAGTAATTGAACTCTAGGCACATCTGGAAATTGTCACTTTGGGGGCACATCTGTCAGTCAGGAACTGACCTTCCTGGGGAGGGTGACTTTTTTAGACAGCTCTACATGACTGTTCAAAACCACCCTGAACCCACACTTGTCCACAAAGTGATTAACAGGTACTTGCCCATGGATCAGTGTCCCAGGAAAGCCATTTGTGGCTACATCTCTTCCCAGATAAAATCAATCAGGACTGGTAAATACCGTGTCACCTGTCTGCTGGGGTGTGTGCCCCATTACCCCTCTTCTCTGTCCTCAGAGTTCAGAGAAGCAATACTGCATTGAAAGAGGAAAAACAACCTCTAAAAGGACTGCTGGTGCAGGAGCAGCCAAGTTCTTCCTTCTTACCCTCCAACAAGCTTTACTCCTTTTTCCTGTAGCCTGCACAAGTCAAGATATTGCACACAATACCTTGCGAGAGCAACACACACAGAGCATGTGAGCAATCTGGGCAGGGGCAGAGGAAGATTTTCACTCAGGTGCCCTTCTGTAAAAGGAAAATTTCTAGTGGCCAAGACCTAGTCACACATGAATGCTGGCTCCTCAGAGCAGCTGCTATAGAAGTGCAGAAGGAGCAAGAAGGCAAGTGCAGGGCACCTCAGAGACAAAAGAGCTGAAAACAAAATGAAAACAAATAAAAACAAAGAAATCAATTCAGGTGAACCGAGCCAGGGCAGGCAAAGAACAAAGGGTCAGAAGACAAAGCCGGAAACAATAGACCAACAAGATTAATATCAGTTGTAAGGAAGAGCTGGGACACTACTGAAGGGGAATGGAAAAGGCTTACAAAAAAGTATAAAGTCTAGAAGAGATTGTAATTGTGAAGCCTGACATATACCACAGCAACACCTGCAGTTTGATCAGAAGAACTCACATGCTGCTGCTCTTACAGAAAGGGCATTATCTCACAACTTAGATTCATTGAAATTAGTGATGGTCACTTACTAGAAACTGGGGTTTTTTTATTAACAGAGCCATGCAAATATGATGTAGGGATAACTCTGAATTTTTTGTGAATTTTTATACCCATGCCCCATTTTAATTCCACTGGGGCAGCACTTCAAGATGTCTGCTTGGGATTTCCTCACTAGCAACAGATGCTCCGGCACTGTTTGACTTATTCAGGTTGGAAAAGACCTTCAAGATCATGAAGTCCAATCAAGAACCCTACTCTATCAACTTCACCACTAAACCACATTGCTAAGCACCACATCTAAACCACCTTTAAACACATTCAGGGATGGTGACTTAACCCCCTCCTTAGGCAGCCTGTTCTGATACCTGACTAGTCTTTCAGTGAAAAAAAAAATTCCCTGATGTTCAGCCTAAACTTCCCATCATACAGCTTGTGGTTGTTTCCTCTTGTTCTATCATTAATTTCGTGGGAGAATAGACCAGTACCCACTTCTCTATAATGTCCTTTCAGGCAGCTATAGAGGGCAATAAAGTCTCCTCTCAGATTCCTCTTCCTCAGGCTTTAGCTCCCCCAGCTACACCTCATGAGACTTATTGTCTAGGCCCTTCACCAGCTTCATTGTTTATGACCCACACATGTGAAGTCCAGTCTTGAGAAACCTGCTATATGCACAATATGTTGGATGCTCTTGGACAGTTGGACTACTGCACAGTCACTGTTTGAGCAGGCAATGCCACGAGCAGTCGATTATCTGGCACTTCCAGAGAGTTTGCTCTCCTATGTCAGCACAAAAAAGACCTGCTGCATGCGCATGCTACTGGTCCCTAAAAGTGCAGGACTTGCTGTCCATGGCCATACAGAGCAATTCACATAGAAAATGGCCATGATCTAATCAATAACTAGGAAGACATGAATAAGCATCTTCAAAATCCACTTGGACTGAAATTTCTAGTGGGAAAACCAGGCCATATTAAGGAAAGCCAAGTGACTGTGAAGTTCAGCTGAATCAATATTTTCTTTTTTCTATCCTCGGACATCAGCAAAGTGCCCCAGTGTGCTGTTACGAAGATGATGTGCTTTACCCTAGAGGTAGGTCACTTCGGTCTGGAAGGAAATGATCTTTAAGCTAATGCTATTCAGAAGTATGAGCAGTCAAGAAACATTACAAAATCAGTTTGTTTAAGAGATTAATTGGGCAATCCCACCCAGAGACAAAGCAAATTCACTTGCTGTTGTATAGTGAAGCCTTTCTGAATTCCCCTTCTTTTAGCATTCTGATTATTGCAAAGAGGATTAGCTAAGCAAAGGTAGTCAAAGGCCTGCCCTGGGCAAAGGGCAAACTGAATCAAACAAAGCCACTTGACATTTCTTAGCTGCGCAGGTAAAGCTGGCTGTGTTGTCCTACGGATGAGGAGTTAAGACTGATCCATTCCTCATACTGGTTGATGCAAGGTGAGCGCGTGGGGGCTAGGCTTGAGGAGTACATCTATCTGCTGAGTCTGATTTTGTGTTCCTGTTACTACTGATGGGGTGAAAGAGATGAGGCAGCAACTTCTGCTGTTGGTGGGAAGGAGTCTCAGCCATGCAACAGCCTTCTCCACAGATGAGAACTCCTCACAGGCAGCCCAGGACTCACAAGCTCTGAGGATTCTTCCTTCGCTTTGCATAATGCAGCCCCCAGCTCTTGCACAACCCCTCTACCCACTCTGCCAACATCATCACCTTCTCTTCTGAGCAGCACATTGCAAAAACACATGGTAAGAGTGAATTGAAGATCTATAGCCAGGGAAATGTCACCTCATTATAAATTTCCTTCAGACTCAGGAAAACAGGCGTACCACCTGTCATATGTGTGTGACACCATAGTAAATTGATTCAAAACCTGTGTTATCTTGTAACAGCTAGTGTCACGCTGCTTAGCAGAAATTCTTCTAATGGTCTATTTAGATCAACACAATTTTAAGAGGAGCTTTTGTTTCTATTACTCCAGTATGGATGTTTTATCTTCTCAGAACAACCTCTCTCTCTCTTTCTCTCCCCTGGGATACTTCACACTAAAATCCCATCCAGGTGATTTACAAGGGACAGACAATAGTGTATTTCATGCTGCTTCAGAAGTCAAGGAAAATGTGTTTCCCTTTGTATTAGAGCTTAGGAGCTGTGCACTTAAGGAAACAAACAAAAAAAACCACCTTAGTAAGAAGTCTAAAAACTTAAAGAGAGCCCTGCAGCTCATTTTATGGTTAGGCTATTGGATTTTGTTATCTTTGTCTGCTTCTCATTGTTTGGTTTCCTGAACTCCTGTAAGAGAGACCATGAACTGCACCTTCTCTTCAACCGGTTTCTTCACTGCTTGAAAGTGCCAAGCTGTGGCTAAATGAGCAGGAGAGCGTTCCCATCCCCTCCTGCCACGACTTCTACATATAATCTTATGCATGCAGAATATCATCCATTTCATAGAAAGACATTGCTCTTTTTTGGGTGGTGGGGGTTTTTTTAGATCAAAAGCAGTCATTTCTAGGGTGGAACTGTGCAATAAATACCAGATGCATTTCCCTACTGATTGCAGCCTAAAGAGAAAGTTTGCAAAGGATACAAGTAGTGAAAGGGAAGGGAGCATCTGTGCCTTTGCACCTTCACACCTTCAGTTCAGTTCTTTGGGTAGCAGCAATGCAGCCTACAAACTGAAACACCAGCAATGGATCCCCCACAAGGGACATCTCTGAAGTAGAAGGAACTCACCAGCAATGGATCCCCCACAAGGGACATCTCTGAAGTAGAAGGAACTCACAGACCTGCTGCATGGCTCGGTCAGAGCACTCCCCTGCATTCAAACATTAATTACTGACATGAAGAGGTGCCGCTTCAAGTCTAGAAGTAGCCAGGAGAGCATAGGTATTTGGTGCCAATCCCTTTCATTTAGCAGGGAAGGCAGAAGTGAGGTTTTACAATAATAAAACAAGCATGTGTAAGGACCCCACTGTCTATGGTATCACATTTTGTTTCATAGAATTATAGAATCGTTAGAGATCAGAAGGGACCTTGAAAGATCATCTAGTCTAATTCCCTGCCACAGCAGGATCCCCTAGACCAAGTTGCACAGGAACACATCCAGGCAGCTCTTGAACTCCTCCAGAGAAGGAGACTCCACAACCCCCCTGGGCAGCCTGTTTCTATGCTCCATTACCCTCACTGTGAAGAAATTCCTTCTGATGTTTATATGAAACCTACTATGTTCCAGCGTGCACCCACTGCCCCTTGTCCTATCATCAGATGACCATGAGAAGAGCCTGGCTCCATCCCCCTGACACCCACCCTTCATATATTTATAGACATGAATGAAGTTACCCCTCAGCCTCCTCTTCTCCAAGCTCAAGAGACCCAGCTCCCTCAGCCTTTCCTCATAAGAGAGGTGCTCTACTTCCTTCATCATCTTCCTTGCTCTATGCTGGACACCATCCAGCAGCTCTGTGTCTTTATTGAATTGAGGAGCCCAGAACTGGACACAATACTCCAGATGCGGTCTCACTAGTGCAGAGTAGAGGGGGAAAAGAACCTCTCTCAATCTGCTAACCACCACCCTTGTGATAACCCCAGGATGCTGTTGGCCCTTTTGACCATGAGAGCTCATTGCTGGCTCATAGTCATCCTGCTGGCCACTAGGGCCCCCAGGTCCCTTGCTCCTACACTGCTGTCCAACAGGTCAGTCCCCAACCTATACTGGTACCTGGGGTTGTTCTTGCCCAGATGCAAGACTACACTTACCCTTGCTGTACCTCACTACATTTCTTTCTGCCCAGCAATCTAGCCTGTCCAGGTCTTGCTGAATGGCAGCACAGTCTGCTGGGGTGTCAGACCTCCTCCGATAGGAAATATAGCTGAGAAATGAAGATAATTGAAATAGGCTGCCCAGATGGAGTTGCCATTCCTGGAGTTGTGGCACTAGGAAACATGGTTTTGTGGGCATGATGGGGTTGGGTTGGCAGACTTGATGATCTTGGACGTCTCTTTCAACCAGAATGATTCTATGATTAGGTTTGCTTGATGGAAGAATTAGTGAGATCAGAACTGATGCAGCCCAGGAATTTATTCAGATACAAAATCAGTCCAATATGAAGTCTGCAGAAGACAGTCTCAAGTTTCTCAGGGCCCCATCATTACCACAGCAGGCACTTTGAGTTCAGCATTCCCCTCCAGTACAGCTGCTGCTATCAGAAACAGTCTATACCACTGCCTAGAGAACTCAGTTTCAATTCTTTAGGAGAAATTTATTTCCTGGAAAGAGCTAAGTAGGGTCATCACCTCTGTTACTTCAGAGAGGTTCCTTTTACATGTCATGGCTTTGTTAGCTGCATTTACTTTTGCACTTAAAACATACCCTGTCCTGTCTTTCACTTACCACCACTTATGCTTTAATGCTCAAAAGATTTATGCTTTGTGAAGAAAGCAGAAACCTTGATAGTTTATTTCTCCTCTTTCTTGATAATAGAAGACAGGAGGTTAGCTAAAATTCCAAGTAGGAGCAACAGGTTTCAAAATCAGTCCTCTCCACATTCAGCTGCCTTTCTCACAAGCAGAAACCTCTAAACCAACATGCCCCACTCATGCTGTAGCAACTTCGTATTTACTGCCTTACAGACCCTGCAGGATAAAATTCAAATAATTTGAAGTAGAAAACGCTCATAGCTTTTAAGAAGCCATCCTGAAATCTGTCTAGGAATAAAATCCTTTGTAGCACAAAGAGCGTCTGGTCACACAGAGAGAGAATTCAGTTACCCAGCTAAGCCTAGACAGCTATTTTACAACAATAGCCCACCTGGGGAGAGACTTACTGTCTTTAAATTTAGCAGCAAAATTTTACGAAAGTTTTCAGGTTTTTTTCCTGCCCTTTGCTATCAAAAGGGTAAGGGTTAAAAGACACAGACCAAGAATTTTAATGAAAAGGCAGAGACATTGCCGAGTGTAGTCTGGTTTTTCATTTCATATTGTCTGATTTAAGATGAAGTGAGAGGGAACCTTCATTTAAGCAGTTGTAATGAAAAAAGATTGATTGAAAAGTCATTTTTTTCTCTGTTTCTTATGGCCAAGAGTCCCAGGTGTCTGTTTTTCTTATGTTTTCCTTTTAATGACTTTCCCCTATTCAGCCCATAAGCTTCAAGGTCAGCTTCCAGTCAAATTACTTTTAGCACAAGAGGCTCAGCATTTGCAAAACCAGCTCTGGGATCCCTCTTTGCCCACCCTTGCACTGAGTCTTCCATCCTGAGCTCCCAGCTTGGCAAACTACGTTAAAGATAAATGCCTAGAGTACAGATTGACAATTTTCCATTTGGACTGCATGGTGGATACCACACTGTGATGACAAATAACATCCTAATCTTTGAACATGACAAGTCTCTGATGAAAGTACATGTGTAAGTACACATAGACATGCTTAAGGTTGCAATTACTGACTGCTGGCAAAAGCCAAAGCATATGGGGCAAAATAAACAGAGCATTCACCTTTGCCTGCTACAACTTTTCATGCACATGGATAGTGAGAGGCAGTGGCTTAGCTCCCACAAAGACAGTCTAGCAGCCAAAGGAAGTAAAATGAGAAAACAAGGCTGTAAGAATACTGTGTGGAGAGGGGCTGGAAAAGGGCTTTCTACAAGGGCTTCTAGTGATATGACAAGGGGCAATGGCCTGAAACTGATATTAAGAAGTTCTACACCATGAGGGTGGTGAAGCATTGGAATGATTGCCCAAGGAGATTGTGGATGCCCCACCCCTGGAAGCGCTCAAGGCTAGGCTGGATGGGGCATTGAGTAACCTGGTCTAGTGGGAGAGAGGTGTCAGCCCACTGTGGGGGGTTTGGAATTAGATGAAATTCAAGCTCCCTTCAAGCCTAAACCATTCTATGATTCTATTGCCAGATTTGGGAAAGCTGATCTTTTGCAAAGTGTTCAGAGGGTAGGCACTTGTACTGATTTTACATAGCCATATTCTTGCACACTACATCCATATGAAGGCATTATCTGTCATCTGTGCCTTTCTGTAAGAGTTAAGAATTCACTCGCCTTAACACTATAATGTGTGAGACAGAAAACAACACACATTTTCCTAAATGTGCTGGGGGAGAAAAATGAGGAAAAGTATCTAAGACAGGAGAATAATCTAAAACCGTGACTTCAGGAAATCCCTCAAATCCAAACAGCCTAGGAGAGATAAATTCAAGCTGTAAAGTGAATTCTCACTCTTTTGTGTTGTACTATAAAAGCCCTTGAGGAGCAGCAGTGGCTCCAGTTTGTTAGAAACGGTCTATAAGAGCAAAGTGAAAACAGTCTTCTCTTCATCTTGGGCCCTAATTGAGCTTTCTCATTCCCAAACACGACACAAGCATCAGTGTTCAATGATGATCATCACAGCCCGAGGGGAAGAGCACCATCCTACCTTCAGATATCAGGGCATTCATGTGAATATACTCTCTGGTGACAAACTCTCCATCTCTGTCCCTGAACTTCACAACGAGCAGTTAGGAACTACCAAGAAAACTTCCTAAAAAGGCTAACCTGAAGCATTGTAATAACTCTTAAAAGACCAAAACAGAAACAAAACGTTCTTAATCTATCTTTGTTTGAAGAGGCCCTTTGGGGTTTTGCCTGCCATTTAAGGAGCTGAGCTACTGCTCAGCAGCTGCACAGTGTGTGAAATATTATAGCACTTGTTTTTAACTGCTGGATGAGGTACCTAACAATTCCAGGGAGGCTCAGCTACTGGCTGCAAGCACTCCAAAGCCGAAAGGAGACAGAGGTGGGTATCCAAGTTTACAGTACTTGTACATCTGCAGGAATACAGGCCATGTCTATCCAAAATTCAGTTTTTAGTGGACACTTCCTAATGAAATATCCAGAAAGATGGCACAAACATTAAGGTCATATCCCCATTCAGAGCTGTATAGTCTTCCCCAGGAACACACATATCCTTGCTTAGAAGTAATCTGCAGGTAAAGTGAAGGGACTAATAGACAGAACCAAGTATATCGATGTTCTTGATAAATGAAGGCTACACAGCTTGCATCTCAAGGTGTTTTGCCTCATCAAAAAATTGAAGTAATAGGGAGCTTCTGGGATGACTTATCACCTTTTACAACCACTTGAAGGGACATTGTAAAGAGGTGAGTGCCTGGAACAAGAGGGAATGGCCTCAAGCTGTACCAGGAGAGATTTAGGCTGAACATTTGGAAAATTCTTTTACTGAAATAGCACTCAGCCTTTGGAACAGGCTGCCCAGGCAGGTGGTTGAGTCACCATCCCTCAATGTGTTTAAACGTCATTTAGATGTAGTGTTTAGAGATCTGGTCTACTGGTAGACTTGGTAGAGTAGAGTTAGTGGCTGGACTTGATGATCTTGAAGGTCTTTTCCAACCTGAATGATTCTATGATTCTGCCAGCCCCTAGGAAGAAGGATACACATAGCGGTGTATCCTTAATAGAGAGCAGGCCAAAGAAGTCAGGAAGAGACTTAGCTAGCTCAAAGACAGGTAGAAAAATTAGGAAGGAGTTAGTTGTGACCTAGAGCTTTAAAACAGAAGATGGAACCCAAACTGAATGAAAACCAAGATGAACTGAAAAAATGAAGAACAAAAAATTCTAACTCGCTATCTGTTTCGCTAGGGACTGATTCTTCATACCTGGGCAGTCACAGTACCACTCTACCATATACAAGATGCTACTTACACCTGGGGAATCTTTGGGATTAGCTTCCATATCTTAATACTTCAGGTGTTATGCATAATCAAACATTTGAGAACAAATCTTTCTACCAACAGCAAAAAAATCCTGTTTTCCATATGCACTGGGCTGGCATTTAGGTATTAAATCTGTAAGAGCTAAGTCTGCCAAAATGCTTCCCAAGACTCCAGAAATCAAATTCTGAATCGTGCCCTCACTTCACTGCCAAAGGGATTCTTTTCATCCCTTCTTCTGACCCTTCCATACAAAAGTTTCCAAAGATAGAACAAGCACCCAATTTCACATTTGGCAATGACAGAAACAACACAGCAATGGCCTTGAAATGTTTGCCATTTCTACTTGTCTTGACACTAATTATACACACAAAGCAGGTTCATCTGCACCGGGCAGAATGGCTCACTGCACAGCAGAGTTCAGAGCCTTCAGATCCCTACACTTCCAAGCAAGTCAGGCATGCATTATAACTGCAGTTACAGCAAGTTTCTGATGGGCTTCTCCAACACCAGTCCCTCCTTTTTCTGTTTTTCTCCTGACTTTTGATTTTTTTCCTACAAAACATGAAGTTTGAGACAATCAGAGCATGACTTCCATACAGTTGTTTCATCAGGCTAAGTGTGCCATCCGCTTTTTCACAATTCCTGTTCTTTTCTTCTTTTTGAATAAACTCTCCATTATAAAAATAAAATGTCATTTACAAAATACCACCTCAGCAGCATGCCTCAGCCCTCATTTCACAGGGCTATGCCAGCAGCCACAAACAGAATCAAAGCACCCAATTAAAAATCCATATTCATTAGCTAACATCATGTAGACTATAATACCCTGCATTGCCTATGCTGCCAGAAAAGATGGGAAACTCACTAAGTTTTCCTTCTCAGTCTGAAGCACTGTTGTATTAAAAGAAGAGTTTTACCTTTGCTATTGCTACTTCACAGGCCAGAAAGAAACATCCCTGTGTCCTGTTAGCCCTTTGGCATAGGACAACAGAAGTGACAGCTGTTGACCTTTTGCCTTAGAGACATGCCAGCCACAGGATTTTGCTAGGATGAGGATCACACAGAGAAGACCACAAAACCATGCCAGACCTTTCCCACCAATGTCTTTAGGTACCAACACAGCCAGTTGTAAACCAATCTGCAGCATTAGAAGCAGCCAACATAATAAACTCTGCATATGCTCGATTGATACAGCTCACTGGCTAGTCAGGGCCAAACCCAAGCTGGTGTAGTAATTAGCATATTGACTTGGCTTCGGGGGGTTGCATTGATTGACATCATCAACAGCTTATCCCTGCACAAAGTCACATACCATAAATATGGTATTTTAAATCTATACAATGAAGTTAGGAGAACGTGTGCTGACATTATTTATTTATTTGTACCCACAAGCCTGAGATTTACCACTCTATAAATGCGAGCTGGCCAATTTTCTTTCTAATTTTAGCAGGAAGACTTTGTGCAGGGCACAGCTGTCAGCCGCTGGGAGCTGTGCTCCTCAGAGCAGCAGATTCAGACAAGTAGAGGCCTCTTAGAATCAAATTGGAGAATTACTTTGTGGGGGAAAAGAAGCTGAAGATAGTAGGCAGCAAGAAAACATAAGCACTTAACAGAAAACAACTCACAGAGCTGCTTCAGCCTCTTTTCCTAAGAAAAGGAGCCTTACACAATCACATTGCTTATGTACAACTGTGCCTGTCAATTCTTCCCAAAGAGCTTCAGAGCTCACCATCCAATTCTGACTAAGTTCAGCAAACATTCATGAGGCTCAGAGATAATGCCTCCAACAAGACAGGCAGCTGGGTAAAGGCAAGAGATTCTGATAATATTCCCACTGTGGAAAAAAATTGTCGTGCAAAGTCATCCTTGTACCAGATCTAAAGCTGTGCAAACCCAATACATGCATCTATAGAAAAATCAGATCTTGCCAGGCCTACCATCTTCATGCAGGCACTCACCTTGGCACACAAAAGACGATGGTGTTTCCCCAGGGTGGACTCGTGCAGTGATGAACACAACCTTCTGTTCAGCCCCTGGGCGCAGGTTCGCTGCAGCAGAAAGGATGGCAGGGAACAGAAGGGAAAAGAAAAAGAAAGATCCTTAACCTGGGTCCCATATGTAAGAACAAAGGACCATTAATTTTTAAAGCATATCCTTTTATTAAAATTAGTCATACATTATAAATAAGCACAATCTATAATTAAAGGAGGCAGCGTCACTGGGTCTCCGTACCAGGCCATATAGCAGGCTGCAAATCTAATGACATGCAGCCAAGCCTGCAACTAAGTTAGCTCTATTTTTAAAACCCAAGATTTACTACAGTGAGTTTAACTGCACTGTAATTGCTCTCTCACTTGCGATAAATGTCCCCCAGGGGCAACAAAAACAACAGTGGGGGTCCATCCACAACGCAAAGCCAATTGCACCCTGCATTACGCTTAATACAAGCTTCAGCACTGACAAGGAACAGCAAAGTACTAAGAGATGACATATATTAGGCTTCGCTTTAGGGGATTTAGGGGGTTATTTTTTTTAATCTCTTAACTATTTGGAACCGCATCTGCCCTTGCTCTTTCAAGATGTTCAAAAACAATAAAGCATGGAAAAAAGAGAGCAGGATTAAATCCAGCAACCTCTTCAGTGAGGCCGTGGAAATGCACTGGGTGCCCTTCAAATTACAGATTAGTAGGAGACTTAGATCTCAACTATAGTGAACTTAGTCTGGTTTAAATACTGGGGGATTAAGCTACATTACTTTGGCCACTTATTTCAGCCATAAACTACATGGGTCAAGCAGGATCTTTGCCCTGTTTATTCAATGACCACATTTAACAAGCAGGAAATAAAAATTATGCTCTTCCAAAATGGGTTTTGGGAATTTTAAAAAACATAAGAGGTCAGGACCTCACTTAGATGACTTATCTAGACCCAAACACCCACATCAGGGGCAATACTAAACACAGCGAGATCAAATTGCTAAATATAATTTAAATCTTGGTTTCAAAATAAAAAGTTGACACCCTGAAAGGAGATTGGAAATAAAAATTAAACTTGCCTTTTTCTGCTTTTTAAATAGGTAGATGCGTTGCATATATACCCAAATACAGACTTCTAACTTCAAAGATATTTGGGAGTCCTCAAGACCATACCCGTGATTTTTTTTTTATATCTCCAGAATTCATAGAAATGTGCCTATTGGTAAATTACACCTAACTACACCACAGGGATAATCAGTACATTTGTGGTGGTTCTCAGGAGACAACCTCAACAGGTTTATTTTTTATTCCCATAGTCTCTCTAAATGTCCTACAGATGTTCGCCCTGTAACTCAGCCATTCATCTATTCTTTCACACTCCAGTTTCACCACTCTCTGGTGCCTCGGAGCCCTAGAGGCAAAGAAATTAAAGAATGCCTCTGAAAACCGAAGCAGCTGGTAGGGTCAATTCTGTCTGCAGAAGCAGCGTGGGAGGCAGAAAAAAGGAACACAACACCGTCAGCCAGAAGTTGATGACCACCCCATATCATTTGCATTAACATTAAGTAGTGTGGGAGGCAGGAGATAAATCAGCACAATAGCTTTAAAGAGCAAAAGAAGGCTCAGATCACTGCTGCAGAAGTGTTTTCCTCTTCTCTTCAAAAAACCAGTATAACATTAAAAGGGACAACGGCTCAGCACAGAAGTGGTGCTCAGCAATGTGACAGCCATGTTTGGAGGTGGAACAGTTCCTTGGTTAGGAAATCTTTTGGATGGAGGATTGGGCTGGGGGATTTTTGTGGCTCTGGTTTTCTTTGGGTTTAATTACAATATTTTTGGTGTTTATACGTGACTTTCCATAATGGTTATTATTTGTTAGTTTGTTCTCTAAAAGTGAGAACTTCCCAGTTTAATGCTCACCTCAAAGCTGCTGGGAGTCAATAGGGTATGTAGCACTGGGTGCTTCACTTCACCTCAGTCTACAATGCTCAGCTCATCCCTCACTTTATGGCCCAGAACATTTGCTGCAGAGCATGAATGCACAACCTTACCATGTACAGACCCATATATAGTACCCAGACTACTAGACATGCAGTGTCCAAAAGGAGCCCAGGCACAGCTGGTTATCTGTCCTTCTGCAGCACACATTTTCTCTGTGTTTGTCAAGCCAAATAATGCCTTTATAAAGAGTTTTCTTTGAGCAATATCCTGCACTGTCCATGCAGAAACAATAGAACTCTTGTCTGGGTGACTGTGCAGGTGTGTACTTCTGGTATTTGGGCTTGATGAAGTACTGTGACCAGCCAGTACTGCCTCAGCTCCACCACAGGACACAGTTCAGCCTAGATTCTCCTGAAGGACCACAGGGAGTATCCAGGCTGAAGCAGAGGAAAATGTGACGAAGAAGGAGCAGCAGAGAACTGTTTGGGACTGACCACAACAGTTTATCCACATCCAGCACTGCTGTGGGGGAAATAAAAGTTGGGAGGGAAACTAGTCCTGGGAAAAGCAGGGCAGGGGAACGATGTTAAATTTTCTCTTTGATTTTCACTATACAAGTCACTTTAATTAGCAATAAATGAATTTTCTCCCAATGGTAAGCGCTAAGTGATATCCTGGTCTTTAAGTGAAGCAACAAGCCCTTTCATCTTATTTTCTCCTCCTGTCCTGTAGAAGAGGGAGCAACGAAAAACTCAGCATAAGCCGGCAGTGTTCGCTTGCAGCCCAGAAAGCCAGCTGCATCCTGGGCTGCATCAAGAGAACCAGTAGGTTAAGGATGTTCATCCTTCCCCTCTATTCTGCTCTAGCGAGAACCCATCTGGACTACTGCATCCAGTTCTGGAGCCCCCAACACAGGAAAGATAGTGAACTATTTGAACTTGCCAAGAGAAGGGCCACGAGGATGACTGGAGGGCTGAAGCAGCTCTCCTATGGGAACAGGCTGAGAGAGTTTAGGCTGTTCAGCCTGGAGGAGACCCCAGGGAGATCTTATAGCAGCCTTCCAGTACCTGAAGGGGACTACAGGAAAGCTGGGATGGGGCTGTTTACAAGGGTTTGTAGCGGTAAGACCAGGGGGAATGGTTTCAAACTGGAAAAGGGTAGGTTTAGACTGGAAATCAGAAGGAAGTTCTTCACGATGAGGGTGGTGAGACACAGGAACAGGTTNNAAATGAACTAGATGATCTTTAAGGT